>JARYGA010059779.1:2379474-2894945 GCA_030545235.1 Helianthus tuberosus
CAAAAACATATGTGTAAAGGGACTTTCTGAAAAATTTCGTAAGTTACGTTCCAACGTTTCGTAATATAACATTACTTGTGTAACTTAAATAATTATTTTTGTAAGAGCGTTGGTATTATTTTGGAATCGTATTTCATGATATATCAAGTAATATTATTTTTACCCTAAAAATAATATATCTTTAGTTCACAAAATAATCACGTAAACACACAAGCGTTTTATTATGAAATATATATTCTCAATATATATATTTAACAAGTTTCCTTTACAAAAATCCACCTCCGACACTTGGTCATTTTGTAATAGAAATCATGACGAAATTTATATTTCGAAAACAAGTTAAAAACATATTTATAACACTTGTCACAAAAATATTTCTAAGTGTTATATTTCTGGAAAAATTTCGCCAGAGTTTCCTCTGTAACTGGAGGTGGCCACGCTTACTAGCGTATCATTTTCTTTAACATATAACACGTTAGATCACTTTCAAATAACCAACCCGACATTTAGGCATGCAAAATACCACTTATATCGTTTCAGTTTTAATACACAAAACTGGTCTGTTTTCGGGTATTTTAATAAAATAGTTAACCTTCTCCAAAAATTCCCAAATTTTTACAGAATGTCATATACATTCCAAAAATTATTGTGTAAAAATATCGGGGTCCAAATCATCACCAATATTTTATAGAAAATCATTTTCCGGACTGAAATCAGAATTGTCACTTTCTGACTGCAGTCTATGAAATAATTCATTAAAAATTAATCGTAAGTCCGATTGACGAAATTCCAGTGGGAGAATTACGGTGACAACAGTGACCATCTACAGTAAAAATTCCCTGAGCTAACTCTACTCAGTTTTCAAGTTATGTCTCCGAATACAACACACTTTTTCAGCAGGAAAAATACAGCTTGAGCTGCCGTTAGAAAACGACGCTTTAAAAATAGTAAACGACCTCGAAAAATTACGATTCCAATTCCATTTGATCAGTTTTTCGGAAATACATAATTTAGGCTTCAGAAAATCCGTTTTTCGACTTATTATGATCTGTTTACAGCCGGTTGAAGTCGGCTGAAATCATTACTCAGCTTGCTGTTTTGTGGTTTAAATGTTACTAAAACGTATTAACAAGTGTCCGAACAACGGGTTTATCAAAAGTTTGACGATCAAACATCATATATGCATTAACTAACCTTAAACCAACAAGTTTTCATCTTTATGTATCAATCATAAGTAAACTTTTTATATTTATCTATTTGTTCTTGACACTTTAGTGATTTTAAACATACTACACCCTTTGATCATAGAAACGAGATGAAACAAAATTAACAAGAGGGTAACAAAGGACTTACTACTAGCTTATAGCTAGGGATGAATCTAGTGCAAAGTTGGTAAGAAAACGATGGTGAAAAGTCTTGAAACAAGCTCCTTTGAAACCCTTCAAGAGGCAACCTCCATAGATTCACCTTCAAAGCTTGGAATGAACTTGACAATGGAAGAGGTGGATGATGGAAGTGGTGGTGATGGGTTTCGGTTATGGGGTGGAGCCGAAGAGAGAGAGAGAGAGATGTAAGGAATGAGGGTGTGATCTTGGTGAAAGATATGATATGACCCTTGTAAGATTGCCTCCATACTTATTATTATTCCTTTCAAATTTTATGTTTACTTCACCAAGCAAGATCCAATATAAAATATGAATGAAATCTTTGTGAGATATGGTGGTGATATTTAGGGGGGTTTTGGCCGTAGCTTTATGTAAGGGAGAGAAGAAGAAAACAAAATTGTGAATGATGGTTGTGATCTTGTGCCATGCCTTATAAATATCACTTCCAATATTTTGTTTACTTACACAAGTAATAATCTAATAACAAATCAAGGAAGTATGGAGTAGTATCAAGTTGGTGATTTGTGGGTCCATGCTTGAACCGATTTTGCCAAGGGGGGGGGGGGGGGGTCTTGATGTAAAATTTCAACTAAATTGGCAAATGATTAGTTACATATCAAGTATGGACTTTTATGTGTAGTGAATAGGTTTTTAACGGGTGTTATGACAAACGGGGATCCCGACTAGCCAAAAGTAATAAAACAAAGTGTCTGCCAAAAATTTAGTGTCCCGGGTACTGTCCGGTTATCCTGTCGGATACTGTTCCGTTAAAGCGTTTAATTGTACCGTAAAGTGTCTTTTAAATATATATATTTGTAACGCAATTTATTCCCGGCCCTTAGGAAAGTATACAGGACTATTCTGTCATGTTTCTGCACTATACTAGTATTTTAAAATGCTGAATTTTATTAATCGATGCAGGATTCTGCATTTAAAGTGTGTTTTAGGCACTTCCCGGCACTGTAACTATCACCTAGTGAGCAGTTTTATGGTCCTCACTTCCCTACACTCCATACTAGTGTAGTATACTATTCCCGGCTCATAATGGCCTCAGAGACAGTAACTGTTTGATGCTGGCTATGTCAGCATGTTTACTGGGTTATCCGTATAGTGTGCTCACTGTGCTTTTGGTGCATCAAGGTTGTCACTGATGTTTGTGTGTAAATAATAGAGTGACAGTATAAAATGTGATGCATGAGTATGTATGTATCAGAAAGCAAGAAACAGTTTAACCATAGTTGTAAGCAAGCACAGTAATTTAGCATTAATTAAAAATTAATTAATTCGTACGGATACCTGGTTTGGTGAGGGTTGTCACACATTGGAGGACGGAGATATGGATTACTCAGCCCACAGACGAATGAGATGATCTACACATTTACCTTATCCCCTTACACTACAAGAGTCGTATTTCCATGATAGTTTTTCTTGATTATGTGGATCTTTTCACTAGCCTTTGTACCGACCAATGTTTGTTGATTAATGTAATGTCTAATTTCTATTATTGACTTAGACAAAACCATCATTCCTTTATCACAGTGAGACTATTTCCTCGCTTCTCCATGCAGAAACTCTAATACGAACTCGCTCTAGCTTAGAGAATTTGGAAAGCTCGATTTTCGATCATTGGTGATCACGTTTTGAAACCCTGAAGATGGTGATGTGTCGTTGATATGATCATACCATTTTGAACATGTTTTCGCGTCCTCTCCTTGAAACCACTTGACGACACAGGCATTATTTCAGCTTCATCCACACGACTTCAGGAAACTCTTTCGAATTTGGTTGCCTGCCGGCTTGATAAATCGCAAAACTCATTTAAGATCATGGATCAAGGTGAATTATTTCTCCATTTCACACGGACGAGCTCAAAAACTTTAACACACGTTTCAGTCTAAACACTACGAATTCGTGCGACAACCATTCTTCTTTGGTTAATTCTTATTGTGCCAACGCCATCGATGTAACACTGTTATCGGCGAGTAACGTCCATTATTTCTATTTGTATACCACTTGCGTACGACCAACTACACTCTCAACATCGGATAAACCTTACTACCTATCATGAAAACTTATGAATTACATCAAGTTGAATGCATTGTTTTATGCTACACTCTGATATGTTTTCACGTCTTATCCTGTTGTGTTTCTTCAAAACCATAATTCTTGTCTAACTCTATACTTCGCGAACCCTCGCTTGGTTGAATCACCCTCTATGAACATCACTCGAGGATCAACGAGCCATGGATATCTCAGGGATGAAGATATCCCAAAGACTTCCTTTAGAACTTGATCTTGATACGATCATTACGAGTTCCTGGTCATGCCGTTCGGATTAACCAATGCACCTGCAGTCTTCATGGGTCTCATGAACTGAGTGTGCAAACCCTCCCTTGATAAATTCATCATTATTTTCATTGACGACATCCTAATCTACTCTAAGAGCCAGGAGGAACATGAGCAACATTTACGCTTTACTTTGGAACTCTTACGAAACGAACAACTCTATGTTAAATTCTAGAAATGTGACTTTTGACTTCCTGAAGTCCATTTTCTCGGTCAAGTGCACAACCCTTTACTACTTTAACTCAAAAGGGGTATCATCTACAAGTGGGGTGATACTCAAGGGTCTGCTTTTCAGCAGTTGAAGGTAAAGCTTTGTAGTGAACCTATCCTCTTGTTATTAGAAGGCGCGTATGACTTTGTTGTCTATTGTGACGCGTCCACCCAGGGACTTGGTTGTGTGTTGATGCAACATGAGAAAGTCATTGCCTATGTGTCACGCCAACTGAAGGTTCGCAAAAAGAACTACACTACCCACGATTTGGAGTTGGGAGCAGTAGTGTTTGCACTCAAGATATGGAGACATTACTTGTACGGTACCAAGTGCACTATCTACACCGATCACAAGAGTCTCCAGCATATCTTCGATCAGAAGGAGTTGAACAAGCGACAACGTCGGTGGGTCGAACTCTCAACGATTACGAGTGCGCGATTAAGTATCACCTAGGCAAGGCTAACGTTGTGGCCGATGCCCTCAGTTAGAAGGAAACTAAACCTAAGCGTCTATGTGTGTTACAGCTTACCATTCACTCAAATCTTCCGACTCAAATCCGAAACGCTCAGGTTGAAGCACTGAAGGAAGAGAATCCCTTAGCTGAATCAATGCGGGGCATGGAAAAACAAATCGAACGCAAGGAAGACGGCACATACTACTTCATGGAACGTATCTGGGTTCCATCCTATGGAAACCTACGAGAGCTTGTGATGGACGAATCACACAAGTCTCATTACTCGGTGCATCCTGGTTCTCACGAGATTTACCAGGATCTCACGACTTTGTACTGGTGGCCCCACATGAAGCTAACATAGCGACCTATGTTAGTAAATGCTTGACCTGTGCTAGGGTTACGATCGAATATCAAAAGCCATTAGGGTTACTGCAACAACCAGAGATCCCAACATGGAAATGGGAACAAATTTCCATGGATTTCGTCACTGGGTTACCTAGATCTCAACGGAGGTACGACATTATCTGGGTGATCGTAGATCGACTGACCAAGTCTGCACACTTCATGGAAATCAAGGAAACCGAAAATTTTTCTACACTCGCAGATATCTATTTGAAGGAAGTAGCCGCTAGGCACGGAGTGCCAACTTCCATCATTTCGGATCGTGACCCACGCTTTACATCTGAACTGTGGCAGGCGATGCAGAAATCCTTTGGCTCACGTCTAGACATGAGCACGACTTATCACTCGCAAATGGATGGTCAGACTGAGCGCACCATCCAAACCCTTGAAGACATGCTGCGGGCGTGTGTTATTGACTTTGGTAACGGCTGGGAAAGACATCTGCCTTTGGTGGAATTTTCCTACAACAATAGTTACCATACCAGCATTAAGGCTGCTCCGTTCGAGGCAATGTACAGACGAAAATGTCGATCACCTCTATGTTGGGCTGAAGTTGGCGAAAGCCAAATCACTGGCCCAGAACTTGTTCTCGACACAACGGAAAAGATTGCCCAAATCAGACAACGAATGGCGGCAGCTCGTGACCGTCAGAAAAGCTACGCTGACAAGCGTAGGAAACCTCTCGAATTCCAAGTTGGGGATCGGGTACTACTCAAAGTCTCACCTTGGAAAGGTGTGGTTCGCTTTGGAAAAAGGGGCAAGCTTAATCCGCGTTATGTCGGACCCTTTGAAATCACTGAGAGAATGGCAAAGTGGCGCATAGACTGAACCTGCCAGAAGAACTCAGTGGTGTACACAATGTCTTTTACATGTCAAATCTGAAGAAGTGTCTGTCAGATGAGACTCTCATTGTTCCTTTCAAGGAACTCACGATCAATGACCAGCTACGTTTCGTCGAAGAACCGGTGGAGATCATGGACCGGGAAGTCAAAACTCTTAAACGTAGCAAGATACCTATAGTTCGAGTTCGTTTGAACTCACGTCGTGGCCCAGAGTTTACCTGGGAATGAGAAGACCAAATGAAACGCAAGTATCCTCAGTTGTTTGAGAAAGATGAGTCCAGTACTGAAGCTACTACTGAATTTCAGGACGAAATTCCAAACCAACTGGGGGATGATGTGACACCCCACGAAAACGCTCAACACAACTAGCTTCCTTAGTGACTGTGTGCTTAATTTTCGGGACAAAAATTCTTTCAACATGGGGATGATGTGACAACCTGGGAAAAACTCAATCAAACTTAGCGACACAACTTATGCTTACTCAATTTTCGGGACGAAAATTCTTTCAACATGGGGATAATGTGACATCCCGTACTTTCAGGTTAACGCCGTTAACCTTTTTCTGTTAATTACAATTTTTAAACGCACAAGTTAGTAACGCGCTATAACACCCCAAAAGTCGTATATGTAAATATGACGAAATAAATATTTATGAATGTAATTGTCGTTAGAATGGTAACTAGAATTATGAACCTAGTTAAAGGGGTAAATAGGATTTTAACATAAAAGAATGCATTTTTGCCATGATAATACAAACATCTAAACATGAAGGGTTAAATTGTAATGAATGGAAAGATTAAATATAAAAATTAAAAATTAAAAACATCACACACACACACACACCTGGGCGTGTGTGGGTGCACTACAAGAAATTAGGGTGTTTACCCACACATAATTTACCTACACATGTAAATGTGTGGGTATTTATGTACACATGTTTGTATATGTGTGGGTAATGGTTGATAATATATTTTCATAATGATTAACACTTAATATGTGTTGGTAGTGGATTTTAGCCACACTTGGTGTTGGTGGGAAAATTTCCCCCCAAAATTGGCAATCGAGTAAATATTAAATTACCTACACATGTGGCAAATTTTCGTTATATGTAGGTAAATTATCTACACATATGTTAAAAGCTAATATATGTGTAGGTAAATGATTATGTTTACCAACACATAATTTTTTTTAAAAAAATATGTAGATAAACTAAGTTAATATGTATTTTTTTTAAAATGACGTGGCAAATTAAATGCCTATACATGTCAATATGTGTAGATATTAGATATATATAAAATAAGTAAATATATATTTTTTGATGACATGGCAACACAAATATCTACACATATTTAGAAATGTACAATATGTGTAGATATTTGTGTAGATATTGAATGCATATAAAATACATATTTAAATCTTTTTTATAAGGTAATGTGGCAAAACAAATACCTACACATATATAGAAATGTACAATATGTATAGATATTGGATACATATAAAATAACTTATGAGGGCTCCAAGCTCCATCTAAAGCTCAAGCTTGGTTTGTTGGTAAATTTTCAAGCTAGGCTCCGACTTGGCTCCTGTTTGATTTATTAATTTATATTAATTATAATTATATATTTTTCAAACTTTTATATATAACATAATATATATATATATATATATTACTACATATAACATTTCACTTAGATCTTATCTTTAGTACCGGACGGGAATTGATAATACTACCCTTCATCCACATGGCAGACTTTGGTTGGTACACGTTTGATACAACCTTTTTTGCTTCTCTCGAAGAGAAAGTGGCGTGCTTAGGATTGATCGTAATAAGCACAACTGATACGAAATTGTGGAGTCGTAAGGGTGGTGTGACGGGTGCACGATGATCCAGTAGTAACAACATCAGTGATAGCTAGCTGCCTTGCTCTGGCAGCAGTGGTAGGCACTGTCATGCTGACCATAGACGACAACGAGTGATTCAGAAACTCAGATTCGACGAATTGACGACATCCACTACAAGAAATCTCTCCTTAAGGGACGACTTCTATAGAGGGGACAAGAGCAATTAGGGGTGATAAATTCAGTCGCGACCAAAAAACATGACACGAACCTAACACGAAATTTGCGTGTTAAGTTTAATATAAACGAGTTCGGGTCAGTTTCAAGTGGAACCTGTTTAGGTTAACGGGGGTCGGGTTGGCGGGTTGACCCGTTTAATACATTTATATTATATTATATTTTTGTACAATATGTTTTATGTCATAAATAAAATGAGGTGTGTATTTTATGTTATAAGTATAATTTAACAAGAGAAATTAGGATAAGATTTTATAATTCAAATACAATTGCATTATATACATTTATGTTTTTTTAAGTAAAATTTTATTTTAATATTCTAATTTCAAATAAAAAAAATTAAAAAATTCGGGTTGAACGGGTCGTGTTCGGGTCAACCCATGAAATTTTGTGTCGTGTCAGGATTCATATGATTGAGACGATTTTCGAGTTCGGGTTGGACCCGTCAACCCCCGAACCCGACCTGTTTATCACCCCTACAAGCAATAGGGCCGACATGGGTTGATCCATGTGCACTTTCAATCTAACCATTGATAAGTGGTACGATCCAACGGTCAGGCTTCTATCTTACCTAGGCTTTAATACCTAAAAAAAAAGGCGGGCTATTTCTATAGGATCGATTTGTGACCCAAATGAGTCGTTCAGAAGAGTTCTTGTCTATACGAATGGCGAAAACAGACGTACAGACTGTGAAATAGCTTGATTATCACTTTAAACGTCTTGTATATTGATATAACACTGTTTACAATCAGTAGACAAACCGGCAGCACCTCGGTATCACTATGTAATTCCGTTACAAATGACAACACAACAAGCCTATTTATAGCCATCTAATTTTGTTTGAATCACAACATGTCATGTTCAAACGAAATTATCAACGGACCATTCAAACGAAATTACCAAAAATTACAATTCAAACGAAATTAACTTTTGTCTTATGTGTGCATTCAATTTCGTGTACTGTTGCACATGATGATGTCATCATTGAATATGATGACATCATGCTTGATCAGATCCGCAACGAAACCAAGACTCGATATAAGATGAAGTCGACAGATGTATGCACCAACAGACTCCCCCTCAGATGTTGACGAGTCTTAAGTGTCGAGTCTTCACAATCTTCAGTCTTTATCAGTCTTTGGGCTCTTTCTTCCAGAATCTCGATCTGGCTCTTGCCTCACTCTATCTCTTTCAACTAATCTCCTCCTCGGATGATGTAACTCTCTCTTGTATTTTTCAGGATCAGCAGCTGGCTCTAGCAACTTCCGACTCTCTCTCTAACAGACTCCCCCTCAAAACATGCTGGGATCGTAGTCTGGCTTTTACAGGATCAGGATCGTGACCTGACTCTCTGTCTGCTCAGGGTCAGAAACCAGGCTATCCTGCACATCCTTAACCTCAAAATAAGATTTACAAATATAACAAAATTTAATCTTTGATTACCACTTGTAAAAACATCGTTCATTTTCAGAACAAATTACTTTCAATAGACTCCTTTTCACTTAAAAACTTTTCAATCACACTCTCCCAAACCTGTTCATCATCTTCAGCACTCAGAATTTTGAAAATCAGCTCTTCAATATCAGATGTCGAAAATATTTTTGAATTTTTCAAAAGTTTATGCTAAAACACACTAAAATCTTTTTGGATTTTTGATATAACAGAAATGAAATGCAGTAAAGAAATATTTACAAACAATATTTTTGTGAGTTTGTGTAAGAGGATCATATCAGTTTATGAAACAAATCACCAACACCATTAAGCTTTAAGCATTTTAAGTTCTAAACGATTCACTTAGATTGTCAGTATACTGATCCACTTAAATTTTCACACAAAGTTCAATTGTTTCGAGATACGATATTAATGTTTTAAGCACTTAAACTAAATCACGTGTCCCACCTCAGAATATACTCCCGTATCCAGATCCCAATATTCAGTCTTACAGGTGAGTATACCTAGATGATATCTGTAAGGGGTTAATTGCGAAATCGTGAGAGCTCAGGTCAGAACTTCCATTCAGCAGAGAGATGACGGCTCGACTTTAGGTGGGTCCCCTTTAGAGGATCTTTTTTACAACAGCATTGATTAGCAATTTTATTGTCTCATCATTTTATGCTGAGGGCGGCGCTATATTTCAAGCAAGCAGTAAAGTATTCTCCGGGGACTAGGCCATTGCTTCCGCATTATCAGAAGTCCCGGGATAATACCCCATATATCACTAAGCATAAACACCTAGTATCTCAGAAAGAGGGGTCCTTCAAACAAGATTTCGGGGGTTACCCATATATCCGAGAGATGTTACCCACGATATAAGCAAGTTTGAATTTAGGTTTATATCTCGTCACAATTTACTAAATGTGCAAAAACCTACTAGCACATCATCAGTGAGATCGTTTATCACTTTTTGACTTTCCAATTCTTTAGCATGCTGTGATCGTCCACTGATGTACTATCATTTCCTCTTTTATACAACAAAACTCATTTTGAATTTTATCATTTTTTTTTTTACTTTTTCAAATTTTCTAATGTTTTTGGATTTTCTGAAAATTTTTACTCCCCCTAAAATGCAAACACATTTTAGGAAATTTGAAAACAAACTTTACAAGCAAAGTGACAACTGATATCAAATCACTTCAAATCGCCATCCACTTGCCATAAACAATCAGAACTCCCCCTTTCAACAAACTATTTTCCCATTGTGATTTCAAAACACTTAATTTTGTTTTAATCAAATGGTTTTTCCGGAAAATAAGTTTCGTTGATTTTATCACTTGTAAGATGGGGGTTCGTCACATTGTTTCTCAATCATATGTAGTAAAAACAAGTACAACTTAATGTCCTTGATTTACCACTTGTAAGTGAAAACCTTCTTCAACCTCTTGTAGGTTCACTTATCAACCAAAAACCACTTGTAAATCAAAATATAACAATATAAAGATATCACCTGTAGATTTACCAATCAAACCTTTCAAGAATGATGCCAATTCCTGCTCCATTCTTACCAACCTGGGAGCTCCGGCAAGTCCGTATTTTTAGTTAGGAAACACTTTCCCCCAAGCCTGACCCGTCTTGGGAGATTCTGGTACACATCTATCCCACCAACATTTTGATTTATAAAAATCTTTTGCACTTTTAACCTTCCCATCAACCATCTTCCCGAAAATATGTTTAACTTTGCCATTAAACGCCTTTTCAGCATCAAATTCTTTGTTACCAGCAAAGAATTGACCTGAACTTTCAGTTTTACCTACTTTCAACCTCAAATTTTCCTTCGACAACTTGGGAAAATTTTCATCGTTCACCTCAGGAACGGAATTAACAACCTTTTTCTCAACAGATGACTCCTCTGATTTTATGGAATCAGATTAATTGTCAGAACTACTTTCAGATTTTACCACCCATTTTTGTTTGTTTAAATCAACTCTTTTTTATAAAAACGTTTTGAACTTTCACCTTCTTCGGAAGTTGAATTTTCAAACACTTTAGATTTCACAGTTGATTGTTTCTTCTCTGATTTTGAGTCAGAAGTAACTCCCTGTTTTGTATTGTTGTACTGTTGGCAATTCCAAGCAATATGTCCAACTTTTTGGCATTTAAAACAGGTTCTTCTGTCAACTCTTGGACCAAATTTCTTCACATTCTTCTTTACTTGAGCAAGAAACTCTTGATTTGATTGTTTCCAGAATGGTTTCTTCTGCTCATCTTCAGAACTTCCTCCTGCAACAAATGTTGTTTTTGGTTTATAATTTTTCTCATTTTTATAATTTTCTGAAGAACTAAAACCAAGACCTTTCTTTTTGAAATTACTATTATGGTTTGGTTTCTTTTGAAAACCATAACCAGAACCGTAACTCTTTTTCTTGTTCAATCTCTGTTGAACTCTTGAAGTGTACTTTTTAGGTTTTTCATGAAGATTTAAATCTTTTATTTCAGAAATATTAATTTCTGTTAATTTGAAAACCTGTTTGATCATTTCAGTTTTGACGCTTCTTATTGGAAATTCCTCATCAGAATATAATTTGTTTGAATCATTCAAAGTATAAGCCACTTTGATTGATCCGTCATTCAAATTAGATTTTGATAACAGGAATTCTTTATTGTAGACCCTTTTAACCGGTGAACTCGGACTCTTTTCTGACGAACTCAAACTTTCAGACTTAGACTCCGGTTTTGACTCTTCATCCATATCTAACACCTGATCGACCACTTTATTTAATAACTCAGACTCATGATCAGTGTCAGATGCTGTGAATGTGACATCAATATTGTCTGGTAATTCATCAATGATTTCAGACTTTAACTTGATGTTGAGAGCCTTATTTAATCGTTCCTCATTTGTCTTTCTAGGAGAATAACTTTCATGGATCGGGGGCGGACATCGGTTATACTTGACACTTTGTTTCTTACCAGTATCAGTATCTTCAATCTTTTTCTCCTTGAATGCTTCAAGACCTGCAACAGTAGGATAAACACGATCAATCAAATAATCACATGTTGTATAACTCAACAACAAACGTTTAATCCTTTCATTTTCAATCTTTTCAAGCTCTAAATCCTGCTTCAGTTTCGCACAATCTTTAATATACTCATTGATGACGCTCTGTTTTGTCATTAAAGTTGCATTCATCCTCATCTGAGCAGTTTCAACTTCTAAATTTGTCTTTTTCAAACTATCAATTGTTCTGTTCAGAACATCATACGACTCCTTCACATACTTCACATCAGACAACAAATTCTCTTTCATCTCTTCCAGTTCAAGAATCTTCTTGTCTTTCTCCTCACAATGTTTGCAAGACTCCTCACATTTCAAACACGGTTTAACGATCTCAACTATCTTTTCAACCTCGATAGTCTTTTCAACTTCAACGAGTTTCTCAACTTCGACTATTTTTTCTACTTCCACGATTTTCTCAACTTCGACTAGTTTTTCAACTTCAACTATCTTCTCCACCATTTTCTCCACTTCAACGATCTTCTCTATAACTTTCTCAGTCACTTGATCACTACTAGCTTCTCCAGCTTCTGTCTTTGCTTTTTCATCAGCAAAAATTTTTGTTGCTTCCAGCTTTCTCTTCAATCTGGCAATCTTCTTCTGATTCAGCATCTCCATTTTATCTACAAAAAACAAATTAAAACTAGTAGGATCTATGCCTTTTCTAGCTTTGTTGAGATGTTCTTCTTCATCATCGGTATCCACATCACTTCCAAGATCTGGAAAAATCAGGATTCTTTTCTCACTAGTCCCATCTTCACCCAGAATTCTAGCAACAAAACCTGATCCTGGTGGAATGTATTTATCCCAGCTAAATCCTTCAGCAACAAATTCATCATCTTGATCAATGATACCAAAATAAGCTTTTTTATTCGCATCTTCGATCATTTTCCTTTTATCATCCACAATTGGCCGAGCATGTGCAGTTTGTGGTTCCTTTTGTTGAGTAATCTGATGAAAAATTGATTTCTGATAATAATTATTCTTTTCTTGATTCCCGGTTGCTTCGTTGTTTTTGCATTCTCGTTTAAAATGACCTTTTCCTTTGCAACGAAAACATGTGACTTTCGATTTGTCAAAACCCAGTGGAGAAGTAGCCATTCCTCGAAACTCATCTCTACCAGTAATTTGTTGAAACTTTTCTGCCCTCCTCCAAGCACTAGCTAAACACCATTTCACATCCATCAACTCAAGTTCCTCTGCATCAATTTGGTCATAATCTTCTTTTGTAAGCATCGGATTTCCAATCTTGCCATCAATCAAACTTTCATAAGATTCCAACATAGCAACTAGAGATGCCATGTGTTGTTTGGCTATTTTTGGAGACAAATTCTGACCATTTTGAATGTTCAAAGTGATGTTGCATTGAAGATTTGTTGAATTCGGTTGTTGAGGACTTAATGTTGTAAAGTTTGGATCAAAACTTGAATACGAGGACGAAGATCCATCACTCTGTGTCACATTACTACCCTTTGTTCCAGACGAACTGTCAGCACTAAAACCAGTTTGGATCTTTGGGCTAGGTCTGGGGGTAGCCTCAAACTTGTTCCCTCTGTAATACAAACTGACATCTTGTTTAGCATTTGGATTTGTCATGATAGCAGTTTTCTGAATATCCACTTCATGCTCTTCAATTTTCTGAATGAACTGTGCCAAATTCATATTCTCAGACTTTCTCATGTGTTTCACAATCATCAGATAAGTTCCCCATTTTTGTTGTGGTAATGCATCAGCAAGTTTATCAACCCATTCCTCATCATCCTTTCCAATGTCCATTCTTCCCATTTCCAATACCAGGTGACAGTATCTATCAATAGTCTCCTTTGTTGTTTCATGGTCGAAAGCTGTGAACATATCAAATGATTTCTTCAATAAAGCCTTTTTATTTTTAATCATATATGCACTTCCTTTGAACTTCTGAATCAATGCATTCCAAATCGATCTAGCAGTACCCTCATGTTGGAGCAAAACAAATATATCTTCTTTAATCGCTTGTTGAAGAAAATTAATCATCATTTTCTCACTCGTGAACTTCAATTTGTCACCCTCTGAGTAGTCACAAATAGCTTTTTCAATTCCACGCTCGTTTTTTGGTTTTTCATAATCTTTGTGTAAAGCACACCATGCGTCAAACTTATATGCTTGCACCCAAGTTTCAAAACGATTCTGCCAACCTTTGAAATCTTCAATGTACATCAGTTTTGGCGGTTTCTGATGCGTTCCCGTTTCATTCTCACTGTATAAAGTTTCAGCAGCAGTAACTGGTGCAACCGGTGTAGCAAATGCATTGTAAAATTCTTCAGACATGATTCAAAGTCAAGTAAACACAAACTTTCTTGTTTCAAAAATACTGGTCTCAAACGAGCTGGATCACCTCGTAAAACACCTACAAACAAACAAACAAACAAACAAACAAACAAACAAACAAACAAACAAACAATCAGTTTAAACTGACTGAATTCGTAACCGTTTGTGTTAATGAAATCAATCTAAATGAATGGGCCACAAAAATGACTTTGTATTGGGCCAAAACTAAAGCTTGTTGAACAGATGGACTTTAGAACAAGAGTTTGGCCTTTTACTTGAACCCACAAGCTTATCCTTGTAACAAATTAATATCACCAATTTGAAATCAAATGTAATTGTCCGACAATTTAGACCAATTCACATGCAAACAGTCAGATGATATTAACGTGCCCGAGTTGATTAATGTGCCCCCAAAACAAAAATCTGACAACCCTTCTTAATGATTGGACCAATTGACTGAATTCACTTGTAATGATGTGTGACCGACAACATTAATAATCACATGCACACACTTATATCAATACATGGGCCGACAATTTTAAAAGTTTACTTAAATCTGATTGGGCCTCAAAATCTTAATGATCACATGGACTGAAACAACAACAGCCTTTAATTTTGCATGAATTATTATTGGACCGATGATTGTATTTAATAAAAGGGTTGTCAATCACTTTATCTACACAACTTGATTGAACTGATTCTTTGTATTTAGTCGATGTATGTGGGTGACAAATACTTTCAAATGAAATAATAATGTCACACAGTATATCTGATTCACACGAAATTATGCATTTTCATACGGAATTAAGTTCTTTTCAAACGGAATTAAGTTCTTTTTCAAACGAAATTATGTGATTCAAGCGGAATTAAGATTTTTTTCAAGCGGAATTAAGATTTTTCAAACGGAATTAGGATTTTTCAAACGGAATTAAGCTGACGTCACGCGATTTCGAACACAAAAACTCAGATTTCTCTCAAACGGCTAGGAATTCGGATCTGAAACTTGGTAGGGTTTTAGATCAGGTGTTCTCGCACAACATATCAAAAAATCAGCCGATTTGGACTGTAGAAACCCGTTCAATTTTGAAAAGAAGGTGTAGAAGACAGAAATTGTGATGAAAACAGGCTGTTTTGGTATGAACTCCTCGTCCTGAGCTCTGATACCACTTGTAGGATCGATTTGTGACCCAAATGAGTCGATCAGAAGAGTTCTTGTCTATACGAAAGGCGGAAACAGACGTACAGACTGTGAAACAGCTTGATTATCACTTTAAACGTCTTGTATATTGATATAACACTGTTTACAATCAGTAGACAAACCGGCAGCACCTCGGTATCACTATGTAATTCCGTTACAAATGACAACATAACAAGCCTATTTATAGCCATCTAATTTCGTTTGAATCACAACATGTCATGTTCAAACGAAATTATCAACGGACCATTCAAACGAAATTACCAAAAATTACAATTCAAACGAAATTAACTTTTGTCTTATGTGTGCATTCAATTTCGTGTACTGTTGCACATGATGATGTCATCTTTATGATGTCATCATTGAATATGATGACATCATGCTTGATCAGATCCGCAACGAAACCAAGACTCGATATAAGACGAAGTCGACAGATGTATGCACCAACAATTTCCCTCCCTCACCTTTGCTTTTCTCCCCCCAAAACCCCAATTACAGCAAAAAAAGGCTCCCACGACACCTTCAACTGTTTCCCAATTACCCTACATCGAACCCCCATCTGTTTCAAAATCAACCCACGAAGAACACCCACCTTGCCCAACACCATCGCCATTACTGATTTCCCCAGACCGCTTCCTCCCCCAAACCCTAGACTCACGCCGCACACCACGCCGGACCACCTCCTTTGCGCCGCCGCAGCACCTCGCCAAACCACCCCTGCAACACCGCCGGACCACCAGGTGTTTTTGTTATGTTCGATTGTCTCTAATTTGTATTATCTTTACAAATTTATTGAGTTAAAATGTCAAATTTCTTGAGTTATATGTAGTATAGCAGGTTATTGTGTTGTTCTTGACTTAAATTAGAGGTTAATTGCTGCAATTTTTGATAAACAGGTTAGAGTAGTTGAAGTTGGAGGTGCACAAATCGGGTTAGGGTTTGAATCCGAACTGGGTTCAAAATGGTTTGGAGTGAAGCTTAAAAAATTCAATCCGGGTTGGGTTCAGCCCTGGTTGTGTAACTGTTTCTCGGATGTGTTGCATCACCTTATATTTTTCATTCATGATATGGTTTTTAAGTGTTCCATTACATCTAACAATACACTAATTAAATGTAAACATGCCGATACTAAGCTTGTCTTAAGGATATCAAGGCATTTTGGGATGTTGGAGGAGGTATATATATTAGACATTGAGTATTATTTTTTAATAGTACTAGCAACACGTTATAGTTCGAATATAATTTCATTGGTGATGGTCCACTGACACTGTTATGAATATAAATATGCAAGGTACCATAAAAAGAGCAGAACTACATGTTATTATCGATGTTTGTTTTGTGCAAGTCATATATCTTTACACTTATCGTAAGCTAGATAAGCTAGATGGGGTGGTTATTCAGTCTACTTGCTCAGAGTTTGGTGGTGCGCTTACATTTATATTTCTTTTTTTATATAAATTTCTATGGTTTTTTTATCAAGTGTCACTGTTTTATTTGAGTATTATTTTTTAATACACCCCGCCTTTCCAATCGTTGTTTCACACAGATTTCTCTCCTCTATATTTGCGTTTCCCTTTCACAATCAACAAGTGTAATCCCTTGCACCGACATCTTAATGTGAGTAATTGGGTAGAGACTTCTTATCTGAGCCGTAAGTTTCCTTTACTGAATCTCTCCACTTTTAATCTTACTTTCAAGTTTATGGTAATTATAGAGATGTGCTTGAATAGTCCTTGGATAGAGATGTCACATTAGGGTTTGATATTAGATTGTCATACATCGATAGGCACACGGAATCTTCGCATGATTTACTCAAATTCATTGTGTAAATCTATCATGTCTCCTTCTTTGTCGTCAATATGGTATGTTATCGTTGTTGCTTTCTGTTTTAAACTGTTTTTATTTAGGGTTTTATTCTAAATTGGTAGGACCCTTGTAGTAAAAGGAAGTGATGGTGATGCAGCCGGTAATGCTATTTTTAGGCATCGGTTAACTTATGTAGATGATGATGAAACAAAGGGGTATTAAAATTAATATTTTGAGCAGGCATAGGCTGCTATGGTTCCAGCTAGGTATATACTTTCATTGTTTAGCGCATGACATCATTTAAAATATGAAATCATTTTAAATATATGGTTTGTTAAACGTGATTACAAAAATCTTGCTTTAAATATCAGGACCTTAAAGTAGGCAATGGTTTATAGTGAAGGAGTGGTTCAGGTAATTAGTTTGCATATGTTATTAACAAAAGGAACGACCCGATTTGTGTTTTGCAAATATGGTTTGTTACTGTGTATACAGAGATATATGTATGGCGTATGCATGTTTTTAAGTTGATATGGCTGCGCGAATTGAAATAAGAAATTAAAATCAAGAATTAATAAAAATAACATCTTTTACAGGAACGTGAAGAGCGAGAGGATGGAGTTAAACTTAAAAGAGGCAAAGACAATACGAGGAAACACGCTGTTTAGATCATGTTCTGGTCCATACGTGTTTTGTGCAAGATGAGTTCGGATGAAAAAGGTTCCGTTTTAAAGAATTATCAATTTTTTCGGGTCAAAACGGGCTTCCAACAAAACAAGTTCTGGCCAAATTTGAGTGAGGTTGAAATGAGTCATTGTCGAGAAGGTATGCGAATTAAAAACATTTAAGACTTATTTGCATGCTCTCTGTAACAATATAAAGATACACATCTGAAGGGGAGATATTTGTACACATTTTAATGTTCTTTTCGTGGCATCAATATTCAATTTCCATTTTGAATATGCAGTATGTGTTTGTATATCAGTTATATGCTCTAATAGTTTTTTTTACTTGCAGTAATCATGTTTTTGATATCATGGTCATTTACGGCGGTGTCCCTTGCTCTTGCTAGCCTCATATATGATGTGAGTATCAAGGGAAAAGCAAGGGACTGGGGAGATGGTTTCAAAAGTGCTTATTTTCAATTAGCTCCTTGCAGTCTTCATTCTTTGGGAGGTGAGTCCTATAGGAGTACCTACTTTCATTTTACTTGTAAGATGGCGGGTCAGTTAACGGTTCAAAATCAGGTTCGGGTTGAAACGGGGATTTTTTTAATGTTCGTTGAAAACGGGCTGGGGCGCTGGGCTAGGTTCTGACCCATAAAGACTTCTTACTCACTTTTTAGAAATTTTATTAAAATAGTTGTGTGGTCTTACATCTGTACAATAGCTCCATTATAGGATGTTCAAGCTTTAGTCATTGTGTTTCAAGTTTCCTGTATCAGAATCATTTTTTTTTAAATTAAAGCTAAGAAGGCACTTGGCCTTGAAGTTTTATTTGTAACAAGCTTCTGTCTTTATTTTGGTTAAATTCAAGCTAAGAAGATGCTTAGCCTTTAAGTTATATTCGTAACAAGCTTCTGTTTTTTTTCTTTGCTTTTTAGTAGTGATTGTATTGAAAAATTGAGTCATATACAAATGCCATATACAACGAAATATTAAGAGACTTATAAAATTCTTTATATTTCTGTGTATTGTAATTTTAGTTTTTCTATTCTTAAATGTAATATACAATTTTTTTCTTTATTTTTATTACATTTTTATGTATTATACAACTTAAATTGTTTAACCCGTGTATTACACGGGTAGATAACCTAGTGTACTTATATGAAGTATACATTAATCTATGTAAATACGTTAACCAAATCATTGTATGATGTTACTTTTTAGAGAGTATGTAAGACCCTAATACATAACATGTTAAAAATGACGCAGCGGAAATACGAGCCTTAAAATTTCTTTCTTTATTAACGACATTACTTACGTGAATGCTCAATTACAAAATGTCATATGTTTTCTAGAAGTGATTCACGACGTTCACACTAAAATTAATACTTCAAAGAGTTATATAATTCAAACTATATGACCGTTCTTCCGTACAATCCTTGCTCTTTGACTCGATCTACGCCCGCTTATCTTCGTTAGTGGTAGAGGAATTCCTTGTGATACCTGTGGACATCATATACAACTTAACCGTTAGTCCTTGACACACCATACAACATTATTCTATATAATTGAAAATCGTATAACAATCCATAATGTAAACTTGGATTCATTCAAGCATTCTTTAAATTCTCTTAATCCAAGTTCGGCTTCAATTTCTCACGAACCCGTCGATCTCATACCTGCATTACATTTCAATCTCAAGGCACATAATTAGTAATCGTCAATACCCAAACGTATTGAAACCATTCCTACTTACATTCACAGCAACTTACGTTCATACATGCATACATTCCTAGTTCCTACGTACGTTCAATCATATACACCTATATACATACATACGAGCTCTTGCTTACCACTATTATTCACATATATTTATACTAACATATAATATTCACAACTTTCCATAATATAAGTTTTATACATATCGACCCACATACTTACTCGTTTCCAGACACATTTACTTATAGATTTCCTTCATTAACACGAAGGGAAATCCATACCTATACTATCCGAAGTCCCATAACATTTACTTATAATCAAAACCATCTTAAACACTAGTTATGAAGCCTTGAAAACCAATTAATCATTATAATTTGAACCAAATTCACGGATTCATCATAACCCACTTCATCCAACATCACCAAATCATAAAACTTAACTTACTTGGTGTGAAGAACACTTAGGAGATCGAAAATCTTGATACATGCATTATAAAAATCTTCACTTTCCTTTCAATTGGGCTGATTCACGATCAAGAAGGGTTTCCCCTTGTTCTTTTCTTGTTTGGTCGACAAACTCACACACATCAGTGTGTGAGTTTTGGTGTTTTATATAATTTTTTATTTTTCATCTTTCAAATTGCCCAATAATAGTCCCACAAGTTTCAATTTGCTTATAAATGAGATTAAACTCATTATCTTGTTACTTATATACATGTTACCACTAGGTTAGTTTGTTCCTAGTTATATTAAACTTAAACTCAGTTTCCCATCTTTAGCCCTTCTCATTTATTCTTTTGTCATCAATGGCACTAAATTTCATTCTCTATTTACTTGACTAATTATTTAACTTAGTTAAATAGCTCGGCTATTTTACTTCATGACATTACATAGAGAAACATACTAGTCGATTGAATTTCACGTTTTTGGGGCGTTACAACTCTACCCTCCTTAAAGGAGGTTTCATCCCCGAAACCCTTCTCTTCCCTACTTGACCAATTCTACTCTTAGTCTATTCATCTCTTCATCCATGATGCTCATTACATTCCAAAAACACTTGTGACTTATTTACGAGGTAGGATTCGCTTACAATCCTAAGTATATATTTGTTCTCACCTTATAAATCAGGCGTTGAACTTTCATGCATTTACCATTCGTAGTGGGTCATACTATTTCCACTTCATACATGTATCATAGAAGATATTACTTTCTAGCATTAGCCCTACGAATACTTATTGTGGTTTTACCGCGGTGTTCTATTGTTAGCATCCTTTCTAGGTACCTTCGCTAACACACAAAATAATTTGGACTATTCACATACTCAATTTTACTAATATTCATTTAAATTGAACCTTATAACTGGTAAATTATTCTTTCATTCCCGCTTATTTAGAGTAGACCTCTACATTCCATTACTAACATTGCTCTTAATTTCTTTCATATTCTCATGGGAGGTGAACATATAATAGTACGCATTACCGTAAGCATTCAGATATTAATTCATTAATATAACTATCATTTTCATACTCACTTATCCATACTCGTTACGAGGATTAAGTATTAATCTACATTCCTACCGTCACTTGAACTACTTACAACTTTATGACTAACCTCAGATTTAACCATTCGCATCACATTATTATACTAGCTCGGTATGTCGTGAAGAGCACCATACGAGCATTAAACCAATTGGTCCAAAATTTTATTCAAGTCCTTTAGATCTTCCTCTTAATGACATAAATACTTTCTTATGCTGACCATTTCAATTCGATTATTTCATACCATACCATAATCATGGTTGCAAAAGTCGCTAGGCGCTCCCTAGTCGGTCGACCGGGGAGTTGAGAGTACTCGGTCTAGGCGGAGAGTACTCGGGGAGTACTCGGACATGTTAAATTATAGAGAAATTACTTTTTGGAGATTAAATATATGTCAAATAACATAAATTTACTAATATTTATAACAAAATATGTGAAAATGATATTCATTCCTTAATATGACAGGCATAGAAATTATGTTTTATTATTATTTAGGTCAAACTAGGCCCGAGTTGACCTACTAGATCCAATTCTGGCCAAGGTTGGCCGCGTTTGACCGACTCCGAGTAATTAGGCGGAGTCGAAGAAAGTCGCCTCGGCAGCCTACCTTGTAGCGATTACTCGGGGAGTACTCGGCCTTGGAAACCTTGTTTTACAACCATGACCATAATTATCCTACCATTCATTTCGTTCACACTTATAAATAAATTTACAGATTCTTACTTATCAATCAAGAATTAAACATTTTACTAACCTCGCCTTCATTGCATAGATCAGTGATCTGTAAGGCGGATTGATCCGCTTCTTTACAGGTACCTTCCGTACCAGAGTTGGTCTCATTCATTCGTGTAAAATGCTCCCCACTCGTGAGCATCATTCCATCAGCTTTATTACTATCATCACACTAAGAATTCCATCATTCTCATCTGTAAAATTAACGGTTAGCACATAACCTTTCATAATTGCATTCTACATGGTGTTGGTTAGCCTATGACTCTTTCACAAGTTTCTTACGTACATGCTTAAAACATATCACACATTCTATTTCTTACATACGTTCCTTTCATTTTATTGGTTATTTCGCTAGCATTTGCAGTTTGACTTTTCAAGGTCAGACTGGTACTTCTTACTTATCGTAGACGTATCGAAGTACACGTCCGTACTTCTTTTCCATTCTTGCATACTTGCAAGGACTTCATTTCATTATTTCTGGATTACTTGCAAAAAATCACCCTTTCCCATCCCTACTTAAGTCATTTGTCTAGGTCGTAGCCCGTCATTCGTTCTGACTCTCAAGAGTCAATTAATAATATGTCTAACACGTAACTTATTTCAAAATTTCTTTCTTTCAACTAGAATTTTGCTATAACAACCGTTTTCAACGGTTATACTTACTTACTTAGGAGACCAAGATTTTCTTTCTATTTTTCTATTACTAGTCTTATAAATTATCATCTTACTTCGTTTGACTTTTCGGAAGTCTAATTGTAAATACATTCTTACATATGTGTATCAGTTATCCTAATCTGTCACATCCCTCTCTAGTCGAGCCATAAGCTCCGATTAAAAATATAACCTTTTTATACATACCTGACGCGAGTCAAATCCATTGACTCGTTATCCATACATTACGATGGTTATTTCTTTCCAATTTGTGACATTACATAACCATACATTATGCTCACCTATAAGTATAGGACTTGACAAATCAAAACATTAAATACCGGGTCTAAATGGCGATCACCATTTGACCCGTATGACTCATTTATCCTTTCAACCATTCTTGCATACAACGTATTTGCATAAATATATTTATATATGTAAAAGTTTAAAACATACCTTGGATACTATCCGCTTTAAAGAATATTTACATTGTTTGGTCTGTACTTACTTACGAATTCGGACTTTTCATTCTTATCATTCATTCTTACTTGTTTGATCCGTACTTACTTACGGATTCAAACTTGTCAATATACTTTTCATTCCTTTCTATGTTTTAAATCCGTCTCGTGGATTCAAACATATCATTCATACTTTTCATTTCTTCTATGTTTTGAATCCGTCTCGCGGATTCTAACATATCATTCGTATCCTCCATTCCCTCTATGTTTTGAATCCGTTTCGCAGATTCAAACATATCATTCATACTTTTCCTTCGTATTTAGTACTCTCAATTTCTTGAGAGTCTTACTACTCTTTTCACCCACACGTCCACCTAGTACCCAATTCTTCCAGGCATACCTGCAACAATTACCACGGTCTCAAGAACGTCATATGTTTCTTGCGTACTGGCCAGGTACGCAATCCACATACTAGTTTCGTGTCTTTATGTAATCATTACCTTATGTCCGAAGAATTAGATTTTGGCACGTGTAACATTTTCAAAACTTCCGTACTATACCACCACTATCTTTCATTTAAAATTTTCCTTCCCTTGATAGGTTTTACCATTACATGTACCCACATATTGAATTTACGTACCTGGGGTCAATTTTTCTTATTACATGCCTTGGTGTCGGTCCTAGACCGCATTCGCGGATCATCCTCTCCAAACAATTATGCTTACCTTACACATAACATACTATTGGTTTTCTTCACATACATACTTACATTCGCTTCTACCTTTAGATCTTGATCGAGTCTTGGATTATACGGGTTCCTTGTCACAAGAGCACACGGGTTTGACTTCAAGTATTTACCTCCTCATACTTGATTTCTCTAAAACCAGGGCTCTGATACCAACTTGTAAGACCCTAATACATAACATGCTAAAAACGACACAGCGGAAATACGAGCCTTAAAATTTCTTTATGTATTAACGACATTACTTACGTGAATGCTCAATTACAAAATGTCATATGTTTTCTAGAAGTGATTTACGACGTTTTAAATTAATACTTCAAATGTTATATAATTCAAACTATGTGACCGTTCTTCCGTACAATCCTTGCTCTTTGACTCGATCTACGCCCGCTTATCGTCGTTAGTGGTAGACGAATTCCGTGTGATACCTGTGGACATCATATACAACTTAATGTAAACTTGGATTCATTCAAGCATTCTTTAAATTCTCTTAATCCAAGTTCGGCTTCAATTTCTCACGAACCCGTCGATCTCATACCTGCATTACATTTCAATCTCAAGGCACATCATTAGTAATCGTCAATACCCAAATGTATTGAAACCATTCCTACATACATTCACAGCAACTTACGTTCATACATGCATACATTCCTAGTTCCTACGTACGTTCAATCATATACACCTATATACATACATACGAGCTCTTGCTTACCACTATTATTCACATATATTTATACTAACATATAATATTCACAACTTTCCATAATATAAGTTTTATACATATCGACCTACATACTTACTCGTTTCCAGACACATTTACTTATAGATTTCCTTCACTAACACGAAGGGAAATCCATACCTATACTATCCGGAGTCCCATAACATTTACTTATAATCAAAACCATCTTAAACACAAGTTATGAAGCCTTGAAAACCAATTAAAACAAGTTCCATGTCCAAAAACACCAAAATTAGGGACTTTTGCCAGTTCAGTGGTCTCTCGTGGGCCGCGAGAGACTTAACTCCTATTGTCATGGGGCGCGACAACCTCTACCGTAAGCTACGATGGTGACTACCGTAGCTTACGGTGGCACCCAAAAGCTTATGGTTCCTTTAAACTTCCTTACGGTGGAAGAAGGATGGGTACCGTAAGCTACGGTGGTGCCCAGTTCAGCCCACCATTTTAATACCAAAACTCTCATAACTCGATCGTTTTGTATCCGTATCACTTGGAACTTGTTCCTAATTATCCGCAAAACAAATCTTTACATAATTGACTAAAATCACTACCTCGGGTCCTTAACCTTTACGAATTTCATTATCGTTACATTACTTATGCATATTTATTCGACCCGTTTAATCCCACCATTATACCTTCATCTTAGATAAATACCTTCGTCTAACAAAATCAATACTTATCTTAATACTCTCATTCATTACACAACCTTACATAACTTCCCCACATCCATAAATATCAAAATTATATATATATATATATATACTAAGAAGTGAATCGGAATCACTTACCTTTGCCCGTAAGAAATTCGTCACCATTTCCACTTGTTTGCCATGTTGTCTTCCGAGCCTTGCTACACCTTGATGGAAACAAGTTCATTCCTTTAATCATTAGACTATACTTGTGGTTATAGATGCCATTCAAATAGATTGATAATAATCCACATACTTTTCTACTAGATTATTGACTATATAGTCAACCCATTCGACCCATTTAAGAAAATACTTGCACAATCCATTTTCATGCATATAGACACTTTAAACACACCTTAACAATCCTAATCATTTATCTAAAACAACATATAGTGTTTAGGCAACAGGTATATGGACAATCATTCATGTTAAGTTCATCATACACACTCTTTTCACTGCTGCACTTTCTGTACAGCAGCTGTTCTCGACCCATTTTCGCCTCTATACAATTTGAATTAGCTCAATATGTTCGCATGAAAAATGTAATATGCTCTGATAGCTTTCCAACCATATATCATATGCCTTAAACCGAGCTACGGTTGGTTTTATACGAATTTTTCAAAATAGGTGCGCAACAATAATTACTTCCAATCAGCTTTGTTAATCTTTGGAATTATGAACTAAAACTCGACTTTAAATCATCATTTCATGTTCATAATTTATACTAAGCATCATAAACATGTTAGAGACCATATGATACAATAGTTCTCACAATTTTATACATATAACATGAACCACATTGAAACTACACATGCTTGAATGTATGTGTGCATTAGCTAATGATTCAAGCATTTCATCAAACACTTGGTGTGCATACCATTTTTTAAGCATAGTGTACAAGTGTTTTAAGCATGTTTCTTCCCAATTTCATCTTATGAACCATAAACAAAATCACATAATTATCAATTCCATATCAAGTTCATCTATCACAATCTATCATATAACACTTTATACATCACAAAATCACACTATAGCATCTACATGTTCATCAAGATTATCATCTTCACATTCATACAATGGGTTTCATTCTAAATCATCTAAATAACTAAAATTTAACAATGATTCAACTTTAACATGATAGCATTAACAATTAATCATTCTAATTTCAACCAAATTCACGGATTCATCATAACCCACTTCATCCAACATCACCAAATCATAAAACTTAACTTACATGGTGTGAAGAACACTTAGGAGATCGAAAATCTTGATACATGCATTATAAAAATCTTCAATCTCCTTTCAATTGGGTTGATTCATGAACAAGAAGGGTTTCCCCTTGTTCTTTTCTTATTTGGTCGACAAACTCACACACATCAGTGTGTGAGTTTTGGTGTTTTATATAATTTTTATTTTTCATCTTTCAAATTGCCCAATAATAGTCCCTCAAGTTTCAATTTGCTTATAAATGAGATTAAACTCATTATCTTGTTACTTATATACATGTTACCACTAGGTTAGTTTGTTCCTAGTTATATTAAACTTAAACTCAGTTTCCCATCTTTAGCCCTTCTCATTTATTCTTTTGTCATCAATGGCACTAAATTTCATTCTCTATTTACTTGACTAATTATTTAACTTAGTTAAATAACTCGGCTATTTTACTTCATGACATTACATAGAGAAACATACTAGTCGATTGAATTTCACGTTTTTGGGGCGTTACAGAGTAGGGTTGCTTCATAATGTTCAAAGTTGTTGAAAGTTGGTAATTTTAGTGTAATAATGTTACTCTTGATTAATTTTAGTTAATAATGTATACCGGAAGAAATGATTACATAAATGATTGGTAAGAGTCTAAGATGTACAAAAAACATAAGGAGCTTCAAGAATAGACAAGTGTTGCTGAATCAGAGTTGCAAAAGTGTCCTGTTTGTTTCACCAACTCTTTTTTTTTTTTGTATAGGAGTGATTCACTCATTACAATATATCATTTGTTTTCATTTAGACTGTATACTTGCACTTTTTCCAGTTGGGTTTTGCTAGCTTAATGAATGTAAGGTCAGGTACTAGAATGTTTATTAGTGGGTTTTCCAGTTGGAGTTTGCAAGATAAGTGTTGCTGAATCAATGTGACGATATGTTTGGTTAGAATTTTTTTTTTGTTATGTTTAAGATCTTTAGCGGCGACAATTAGGGCATTAGTGGCGCCGACTGTCGCCGCTAAAAGTATTAGCAATTGCGGCGGCATCTTTAGCGACGATTTTTTGAGCAATAGCGATGGGGTATTAGCAGCGACACATTTGCTGCGACAAGTCACCGTTAATACCTTTAGCGACGACAATTTGGCTTATTAGCGATGACAAAAGT
Organism: Helianthus tuberosus; assembly: GCA_030545235.1. NCBI lineage: Eukaryota > Viridiplantae > Streptophyta > Magnoliopsida > Asterales > Asteraceae > Helianthus > Helianthus tuberosus. Next base: position 2,407,292 of record JARYGA010059779.1, read on the forward strand.
CCCCGCTATTGCTCTGATTTCTTGTAGTGTTTAGTATGCTAACAGGCTTGCATCTTGTTTGGCAGCTAAGGTAATCGATGCTCTACTTATATTATATATCTTTCATACTTTGATTTGATTTTTATAGCTTTTTTTTTTCAAGGACTTCGACATTAGCTTGTGTGTGCATCTTCGAGGTCTTGTATGTTCTCAACACACTCATGCAGGTGGTTTTCTTTTTCATTAATTAATGATAATTTAAATGAGCAACTTATGTTTCAAGATTGTTCTTTTTTGCAGACATTTCAAAATAAAGTGCTTGCTCATGCTGTCACAAGTTAGATAAAATGGTTTAACGATGTATTATGGACCTATCGTAACATTTATATTTTCATGGTCATATCAATGGTCAAGATCCAACTCTTGATTCTCTTGTTAAGTTGACAAGCCTTTTGATTATTTATGATTTTACTGCCTTGTAGTTTACATTTGTTTCATGTATTAATCAAATTGGCACTTTGTTTCATGTATTAATCAATGGTGACGTTTGTGACATTATGTATGATTTTACTGCCTTTTAGTTTACATTTGTTTCAACACATATTAAGATCAATACCAACACATCTTCAACATTTACCTACACATAATATTACTTTTACCTACATATAAGATTACTTTTACCTACACATATATTCATACCACGTCATCCGCCACGTCGGATGCCATGTCACCTGCCACGTCGGATGCCACATCACTTGCCATGTCAGATGCCACGTCACCTGCCACGTCAAATGCCTTCTAAACAATTTTTTTTACTTTTAACCACACATATAAATGCCTTTTAGCCACACATATATGTGTAGGTATAGCTTGCTATATACCTACACATAACTTATGTGTGGGTAATGGCCTATATCCACAGCACGAGTCTACATATCATTACACTTAATTTATGTGTAGGTAAAGACAACTACCAACACACTATATGTTTTTTCCCACACATACTTTGTGTTGGTAAAACACCAAATTTCTTGTAGTGGTGTTCGACTAGAGGAGAAGAAGAAAGGGGTTTCCCTTCTCAAACCCTAAATCAGTAAATTGGATGGATTTTTTGGCCAAAATCGGATTGAATGTGTCACACCCTGCTAGTAGCGGGCGTATTGTGTGTGATGTAAGAAAGGTAATCATTGCATCCAGATGTGTAAACATAATAAACAACAACTATGCCATAGATATATTGTTTTCCAAACAAAGTTTACAAGTTTCCAACATAGTTTCAAGTTCACCAACATTCACAACGTTAAACATGACATAGTTTAAGTTATGTTACACTACACGAAAGTTTGTTTTTAACATAAACATAGTGAGGTTTTGTCCCCTATATACCCATACGAAGTTGGGATATCAAAGACAAACCCTCAAAAAGCGGCTATCGTTGTCATTGACTTTCCCGTTTCCCGTAGTGTATCACCGGCTCAAGACTTGTTTCTTGAAATACATGTAGTTTTAAAAAGTCAACAAAAGTTGAGCGAGTTCATGCAGTTGTTGTTATCATATGAAATCTTTGTATTCTTGTAATGAAATCCTGGTATGTTATTAGCATTCATGGAGTTTAAAGATCTATCAGTAGGTAGCGAGCCCCCTGACATAATGTACCATAAGTACGCAACCAACCCGAGACACCTTTGACATTTCTGGGATCACAAAAGCACTCCAGGGTATACCAACCAGGAGTGGAGCGTGTCTCAAGCTCAATAGATCTACACCTTTTGCACCTTGGTCACTGAGTGATTAATGGTAACTATGTCATCATCCTACTTACGTACATTGATCGTGTTATCATCTAAACCCACAGCTAACATACCCGTAGTTTTAACATGTATTTCCCCACGATTGTTTTAAAAACAAAACATTGAAATCATTGAAATGAGGGACATGAACTCACAATTTTGCGTTCTGTGTATTGGGATATCGTAGTGAGCGTCCGTACGTGTGATTAACCTACACGTGTACTAACTTTATTAGACCCTAGGTCTTATCGGACCTCGTACAAGTTGTTCATCTTGAATTCTTATTGTGTTTTCACTTGTCATTTTGGAACAACTTTGTATATTAGAGTGTTGGTAATTTGTTCGTTCACTTGTTATGTATATAGATTTCATAGGTGCATACATATATTTTATATGTATTGAATTATATGTGAACGGCTTCGCCGTGCACATGTCCTCGTGCTTCGCACGCGTGTCATTGGGACTAAACCTGTCTTTGGGTTTGTCCCACGTTTCTATGTCATTGGGCTTTAACCCACGTCTCTATAGTAATTTAGGTACTAGCCCTTGTATTTTATCATTGGGCCCCAGCCCATGCATCTTAGCAATTTGGGCCTAGCCCAAATATTTATCATTGGGTCCCAGCCCATGTATCTTAGCAATTTGGGCCTAGCCCAAATTTTTTATCATTGGGCTCCATCCCATGTATCTTAGCAATTTGGGCCTAGCACAAATATTTTATCATTGGGCCCTAGCCCACGTATTTTAGTAATTTGGGCCTAGCCCAAAAAATTTATCATTGGGCCCTAGCCCATGTATTTTAGTAATTTGGGCCTAGCCCAGCTTGATTTTTAGGAGTCCATATATTTAACAATCTTGCATTTTGTAAAAAAAATTACTAAATATGTAATTTTTATAATTTTCATTCTTTTATTAAAGAATACTTAGAAATTTTGTATTTTTCTTTCAACTTTCCTGAATTGTTATCGGATATATATACATATATTCGCCCAGTTGTCTAAAAATATATTTTTAGACACGTCGTTGTGATCGCTGAATATATATTTCTTGTGAGCTCGTTCGTTCTCCGTTTTGTTTGCTCGTCCGTTTAATCCGTTAATTTAGCACTTTTCAGTAGATTGAGGATATTGTGTATAGGTGTATATATCCATGTATTTTATACTTGGTATCCTTCAAGCATTTGGGGTGTTATATAATCGGGTATTTTTGCATTTAAACTTATACACCCTAATGATTCTAGATACATACACATAAATACACATGTATAATGTACATACACTTATGATGGTGTCAAAGTAAATATATATATATTTACTCCCAAAAATATATATGTAATAAATAATACTCATTTTTAGCTTGTAAAAATATATACAAATATTTAGTAAATCCTTGGAAGGTTAGGGTTTAACCCTTGACATTAAACATCCATAATGACGATTAAGACCACTAATCGAGTTTAACCTTGTTAATCCTCCATTAATCACACTTTAATCGCGATTAGTTTTTTAGAAAATTTGACGTTTCTCACGTTTTCAAAACGCGTTTAAATCACCAAATCAATTTTCAAATCATCATTAATTCATCAAGCTTTCCAAAAATCATTTTTCAAGCATTAATCACAAAATTTTACCTTCAAATTCTTATGAGCATATTACTTGCACAAATCGGTCCAAGACTTTAAAATAACCATTTTTCAAGTTCATCATTAAATAAACTTGATTATAATTATTTTTCATTCTTAAAAATTTCCATGTTTTTGTAAAAATTCTGAAGACTCTTTTATGATTCACTTTGTAAAGTAAAAGTTTCCATAAGCTTTCTTTATGTGAAAATCAAGTTCATTAGAGTTTTTAAGACTTGTCACATGGTTATTCTTGGTTTAAAATTTACTTAATCATGTTTACATACACATGCTCATATTATTTGAAGTTGATGATCTTGTGTGATTTAAACATTCATATGTTTAAATCACATTTTTAAGTTTAACATGACTAGATTAACATTAATCTAAAATACGACATGAAACTAATCACAAGATCATCATAAATATAAACTTTAAACCACTAATCTCAACAAAAGTAACATAGTCATCAAGATTACATCAACTAACTACACTAATCTACACAAATAATCATATAAACAAGCATGATTAGTTTTTTTTTTTTTTTTAAGATGATCAACTTGTACTTGTGATTAACTACACTAATCATGATTATTAAGTTTAGGATTAGGGTTTGTGGTTATGTTTTATTTTTATTTTTAAGATGATCAACTTGTACTTTGGAAATTACACTAATCAAGAAGCTTAAATATGGTTAAAAGAAAGCTTACAACTTTGCACAAGCTAAACAAGGTGATTAAGAAAGATTAAGCTCTCAAGAAAGTCCTTAATGAAGCTCCATGCTTAGATAATCTTGAAATGCTTGGAAAATGAGTGATTTAGTGAAGATTTATGGTGGTTTCTTGGTTTCTCCTTAGAGCCGTGAGTTTAGAGGACCAAATGACGGTTTTTTTTTTTTGTCTTGAAATAAGTTGTGAAAAAGATGAGGATGATGGTGTATAATTGTTATAAATTCCAAGATCTTTTCAAGACTTAACCACCATACTTACCTCACATGTCCCATACTTTGAATCTCAATTTTTCAACATGAAATCTAGTGGGTGGGACCCATTTTGACCAATTTCATAAGGGGGGGGGGGTAAAGTGTAACTTTTTTATAAAAGTTATTAAAATCTAGATATTTTGGAAATTATGTAAAGTATGGTGATTAGGGGTTAATTGCACCATTAAGAGGTAATTAGGGATTCAGATTGTTAATCGACCTTAACTAGTTCACGAAACTAGTAGAAATTGTATTTCGATACTTCGGATGCTTTCCGTTTGGTCGTCGGCTAGTTTACGGCAGTTTTGCGTCGTACCGACGAAGCCTTGTCGCAAGTTGTTATTCCACCGTCAAGCGATGCATGAGGCGATTCTGAGTCCCAAAATAAGCTTAACTAGTTCGTCATGTCTTCCGTTTAGTTGTTTTGGCATCATAAATGATATTTATTAGCTTGTCGGTTCAAAAACAGACAAGTTGTGGGGGTTGCAGCGCATCGCCGAAAGTTTATGTTTCGGACACCCCATTATTATCCTCTTATTGTTTTTATATGGTTGTTATCATTTGTCATAGTTCCGAAGTCCCGAAAATGCTAAATTATTAATACGGACGAGTTAAAAATGTTATATTTTTAGCAAAACGGACGATTTAGCGATCAGGGCGTTGTACCAAAAAGTCTTGTGTTATTGTAAGATATGTTTTCACATTATTGTTTTTTCATGTAAAAGGACTTAGTTATGTTATCCGTGTTTCTTTTTTCATTGTTTCGCTCTGTTTTCACGGTTTGCTGGTGATGTGTGTGAAATACAACATATAAATTACATCAAATGAGGCATTAAACTAACCCTTTTTTAGTACTAATGCTTGAAAAAGTGTGCTTTTGTCTTCCTTTTGTATTTTCAGGATCAAATGAGCTTAAATGAACAAAAGGAACAAATATGCAGCAAAAACTAACACAAATACAAAGAAAAGGAATAAATGTGGCATGCCCGACCCCTCGACAGCATCTCCCCAAGCAAAAAAAAAAAGAAACAGAAGGCTGACCACAGCCCGTGCCCAACGGACACGGGGGCGTGGTCAGGTGCCTGCAGAAAATGCAAAGATGTAGAAGCTTCTATTCCTAGCACAGGGGCGTGCCCAGCTCTGCACGGGGCGTGGTCAACGCTAAGATTCGCATAATCTTGCAAATCTTGATAGTACAGATACGCTTCTGCACACGGGGCCGTGCCCAGCGAACATGGGGGCGTGTGGAGCCTAATGTAGACAATTGCAATTAATGAAGAAAGAGAAAGATGATGGCCATGGGGCCGTGTCCGGGCTTTTGTTCAGGCTATAAATAGGGGTGCTTGGTTCACTTCAAAGGCATCCCTTGGCAAACCACATCTCTCCCAGTTCACCACCACTCCACCACCACAACACCCACATCCACCACCAACACCATCATCCATCATCCACCTTAGAGTGTGTGTAGTAGTCTCGGGATCCAAGATTGATAGTAAGAGTTCTTGTCAATCAAAGGCCATGTTTGGCTAAGTCTCTTACATCACTTGGTGAAGACAAGCATTTAATGTAATACTTTTGATTTTTAATCTTTTCGCACTTTTTATTTGGTTTTGTATTAATGACTTTAATAACTAGTTTCTTATGTTGAAGGTGAAACATCTTTATCATTTGTCCGTGGTGTCTTGGCATTACTTTACTGTCTATATAAAGTAAAAGATTTTCACCATTCATATCTCTACGGTCTATATAGAGATATGTTGGCTACCTGGTCGAGGGTTAAGGGAATGGTTTGGTAAGGTTCTTGCCTTGTAACAGTGTATAGATCATGCAAGGACCTGGGTCAAGCTTACTAGGACCTTCTTCAATACCCACTGGTATTGGATTGCGGGGGTGCGAATGGCTTGATCCCCTCATATGTAAACTACTATTAATACATTAACCCCGCTACTTGTGATTGTATCCCTGCTAACTCAAACCACTTAGCCGAGGGTAACGTCGCCTTCAAAAGAGGGGCCTACCACTTTACGCATTAATAACTGAATTAATTATCTTTCAATATTCCGACCCTTTAGGATTGTATCCTTGTTGACTCAAACCACTGGGTTGAGGGTAACGACACCTTCAAAAGAGGGGCCTACTACTATAACTAAGATAATCTCTTAAAAAGTGCAAAAGTGCGGAAATCATCAAAGGTTACATTAAAGGCGAGTCGGATCCAAGTGATTCATCTTGTCTATCTGTTTTTATTTTATTTTTATTTTCAGCAATTTAGTTTTTTTTTCATGTTTAAAACCTTTTCTAAAAATTTTGATTTGATTAGAAGTTGAGGATAAACCGGTATTAAAATCTCTTATGTCCTTGGACGACCTCGGTATCTTACCAACGCTATACAACGCTCACGATGGGTGCACTTGCCCAAATGTGTGTTTAGTGTTAGTAGAATATCGTGTTTTATAAATTTAAAACTTGACTAATGTGTAAAATGGGTTTAAATTATCAATAAAAACATATAACACACGACACACATCAAGTTTTTGGCGCCGTTGTCGGGGACACAAGGATTTTATGAAAGTTAGGAATCAACGGCCAAATCGTTTTTCTTGTTTTTCTATCTTTTTTAGGATTTTTCTAAATTTTTCCAGCTTCTGCAGACTGCAGCACGGGGCTGTTCCTGGTCGGACACGGGCCGTGCCCAGCATCCTTACTGGTAGTTTTTGTTTTCTGAGTTACAGAAGGGTGAACACGGGGCCGTGGTGGTGCAACACGGGGCCGTGTCGAACCCTCCCATAACTGGGATCCAGAAAGCAATAACTGTAACCACGGGGCCGTGGTCAGTGACCACGGGGCCGTGGTGAGACTTCTGACCAAGAATATTTTTGTTTTTATCGCAGGACTTGGAACCCAGGTGCAGCACCTGAACTTCCTACGCAGTGCATGAGCTCCGGTTCCAATAAAGACATAAAAGAACCTCTAGACGAACACGAACGCTTTCTAAGAAAAAGACTTAAAGCTAAAATCCAAGAGAAAGTTTCAGGGGACCCACTTCCAATGGTGGATCAACGTACCCTAATGGATTACCTACCGCCCACGGTAGGTAATCTCGGCGCCTCTATCAATGCACCGAATGTCGATGCCAATAACTTCGAACTTCGGCCGCATTTGATTCAAATGCTCCAAAACTCCGAAACTTTCCGTGGGCTTGAGGACGAAGATCCCCACTTACATATTACCAACTTTTTGGAAATATGTGATACTTTTCGGATTAGTGGGGCATCAAACGACGCTATCCGCCTCCGAATGTTTCCGTTTTCACTAAAAGACCGGGCTAAGGCTTGGCTTAACACCCTCCCAAGTGGTTCGGTAAACACTTGGGATGAACTAGCCCAAACGTTTCTATATAAGTATTTCCCTCCTTCTAACACGGCTAAATTAATGACTGAAATTAATACATACTCACAAGAGGACGGGGAATCCTTATATGAAACTTGGGAAAGGTTCAAGGAGCTACTAAGAAAATGCCATCATCATGGTCTTGCGGTATGGCAACAAGTATCCACCTTCTATAATGGATTGTTGCCACACACAAGACAGACACTCGACTCTAGCTCCGGGGGACTTCTATGTAATCGTCGCCCAAATGAGATTTATAATCAAATTGAGGAAATTGCTGAAAACAATTTTCAATGGCACACTCCCCGAGGCATAAAATCTATTGCCCCAGGCGCCCATAAGGTTGATGAGAGCACTTCTTTACAAGCCCAAATCGAGGCCCTCTCTTCAAAAATCAAAAAGTTAGAAATGGCAAAAACGGCATCGGTTATGGCTTGAGAAGGGTGTGGTGGGCCACATGAAAATTGGAGTTGTATGAAAGAATTGGATAATCAAACTGAAACGGTAAACTACATTTATAATACACCTAGGCCGTCGGGTCCTCCAACGGGTACCTACAACCAAGGATGGCGTAACCACCCTAACCTTGGTTGGAGAGAACCCGGCAATAGTAGTTATCAACAAAACCAAAACCAATGAACAAACTTTCAACAACCAAGAAATGAGTCACAAAATTTCTCTCAACAACAACAAGGTGGACGAGAGAGGCTTGAAGATACTATTTCACGCCTCATCTCCGACACCGAAAAGAAAAACTCGGATCGATTCCAACAAATGAAATCGAGTTTTAGAAATCAACAAGCTAGCGTTCAAAACATTGAAAAACAACTAAATCAACTAGCTCAAAACTTCGCGGAGAGACCACAAGTCGCATTACCCAGCAATACCGAGACCAACCCAAAGGCGCAAGTACATCTCATAATGTTGAGAAACCGTACCGTAGGTCCTGAGGAGGCTCCGCTACCTCCATACGACAAAAGTCCACCCATCCAAACCACGAACTCATCGACGCCTTAAAAAGAAAGAACTCCTCTACCAAATCACGAACCTACCAAAAACCCCCCGGTGCCCTACCCCTGTCGGTTACTTCGCCAAAAGACCGATGAGCAATTCACAAAATTCGTAAACTTACTAAAACAATTGCACATCAATCTTCCATTTGTGGAAGTCCTCACTCAAATGCCTAAATATTCAAAATTTACGAGAGATTTTCTCACTAACAAAAGGAAAATTGAAACATTGCAATTAGTTAATTTAAGTGAAGAATGCTCCGCCGTACTACTCAATAAACTTCCACAAAAGAAAATCGACCCCGGAAGCTTCACCATCCCTTGTTCTATTGGGGGATCGCCTATACGCAATGCACTAGCCGACCTTGGGGCTAGCATCAATCTCATGCCCGCATCAATGTTTGACCGACTCAGACTAGGTAAAACAAGTCCCACAAAAATGTGCATACAACTTGCCGATAGGTCTATCAAATATCCGCAAGGTGTCGCCGAAAATCTATTGGTAAAAGTAGGAGGCTTTATCTTCCCGGCCGACTTTGTCATACTCGATATGGTGGAAGACACCGAAGTACCACTCATTCTAGGAAGACCATTCCTCGCAACCGCTCACGCAATGGTAGATATGAGTGGTGGGAAATTAACATTGAGGGTCGGGGACAAAGAAATGGAGTTTGGGGTTGGGGTTGGGAAAAGAGTAGAAGACGACGACCCGGTCAACTATATGGATGTCATAGACTCAAGCTTGGATGATGCTCTCCAACGGTGCAACATGGGATGCAAAACATCCCATTTAGGTAACATATGACTAACTTTGGGTCTAGCCAAGGACCCTTATAAACGTGGCGCACCACGGAGGCATTCCGCGGAACTATCCTTAGTTTTAGTTTAGATTAACTTTTATGTTTTCTAGTTTAGTTTTAATTTTCAGGAATAAAACACACTCGAAATGGTGGAGGATACCAAGGGAACCTTGAGCCCACACCCCATGCACAAAAACAGAGCCTCCCGACAATTTTTCTTCATTACAGCAAGTTCAGCACGGCCCCGTGCTCAACGCAACACGCCCCCGTGCCCGAGGTTCTGCAGAAAACGCCCAGTTTAGGTAACTGGACATGGGGCCGTGTTCACTGAACAAGCCCCCGTGCCCAGCCTTTTGTTAAATATGATACTGGCGATCTGAGCACGGGGTCGTGCCCGGACCAACACGGGCCCGTGCCCAGACGCCCAGTAACATAAAATTTTGTTTTTAAACACCTTTTTACACATTCAATCAAACTAAAAACTTATTTTTGGGACACATTGAGGACAATGTGTAATTTAAGTGTGGGGGGGATGCTAAACCTTGAATTTTGCAAGTCCTAATAACAAGCCTTACACAAAAATCTATTGGAACCGCTAATCACCCCAATTTTTTTTCAAAAACTTTTCGTTTTTTACTTGTCTTGGTTTAATTTGGGAATAACAAGTTTTAAAAAGGTTATATTTTTACAAATTTACAACCGATAGCGTCGTGATAAAAAGAACTAACATAAGAAAATTATGAAACGGCATGACAAATCTTGTTAAAATTTGATTATATATACTTGATCACATTATAAACCCATTCCCACAAAAAGTGAGTTTTGAGCCTTTATTGAGCATACATCTTTAAACTAAATGCTCATTTTTTATTTCTTGTGTGAATAGCCACTTGGTTTCTTATGACTCTAGAACTTGCCACCACGATACATTCCCGGTCCTTACCAACTTAAACCCAATTAAGTAAATGATGGAGGCATTAGGACTAACCCCTTTTTCTTTCAACACCATTATTTTTCATTTTTTTTTTCACCCACCAAAATCCCCCTAGTTAACCCCTTTGAGCCTAAATCTTTCTGTTTCTAAACCCACAAAACAAACACCCTTTACCCACCAAAACCTTTTTCTTTTAAACCCTTTATTTTAGTAAAAATCTCGGTTTTCTCGTGACGTTCTTGAAAAAAAAAATGAGGCCTAGCAATAAACAAACAAGTTCCTCAAAGAAACGTTGTTTGAAAATGCTTAGTTTGAATAAAAGTCACAAAAACAAAAAGTTTTACGACAACCGACGCTTTTTATGATTTTAGCCCTTTTTAATAACCAGTAACCCAAAACCACCTACCTTTAACCCAAGCCTAACCCTTCTCTAAGTCCTCTTGATATTTACAAAGGTTTATAGTTAAAAAGGAGGAGCATTGATTGCTTGGCAAGCATATGGTAGAAGTAAGTTCCATGCCGGTCTCAAGTGTTTCACAAAAATACATCTTCGGCCGAGTGTTAAGTGATCTCCCGTGAGGTATGTGAACTTGTATATAAATGGAATTTTAAAGAGGCATGTTATGCCCGAATAAGTAATTTCTCATATGAAACATTCTAAATAAATCATAACGAATAGGATTGTAAATAGTATAAAAATAAAACCAATAAAGATCTTGGATTCCCGACACTTAAGACAAGCCCAGAAACTTCTCTTCTACCCATTCCATTTGGGTGTGTAAGCCACATAATAAAGAGTTTTTCTTGAGGACAAGCAAAGATTTAAGTGTGGGGGTATTTGATGTGTGTGAAATACAACATATAAATTACATCAAATGAGGCATTAAACTAACCATTTTTTTAGTACTAATGTTGGAAAAAGTGTGCTTTTGTCTTCCTTTTGTATTTTCAGGACCAAATGAGCTTAAATGAACAAAACGAACAAATATGCAGCAAAAACTAACACAAATACAAAGAAAAGGAATAAACGTGGCATGCCCGACCCCTCGACAACATCTCCCCAATAAAAAACAAGAAACAGAAGGCTGACCACGGCCCGTGCCCAGTGGACTCGGGGGCGTGGTCAGGTGCCTGCAGAAAATGACAAAGCTGTAAAAGCTTCTATTCCCAGCACGGGGGTGTGCCCAGCTCAGCACGGGGCGTGGTCAACGCTAAGATTCGCAGAATCTTGTAAATCTTGATAGTACAGATACGCTTCTGCACACGGGGCCGTGCCCAGCGAACACGGGGGCGTGTGGAGCCTAATCAGACAATTGCAATTAATGAAGAAAGAGAAAGATGATGGCAACGGGGCCATGTCCAGCAGACACGGGGCCGTGTCTGGGCTTCTGTTCAGGCTATAAATAGGGGTGCTTGGTTCACTTCAAAGGCATCCCTTGGCAAACCACCTCTCTCCCACTTCACCACCACTCCACCACCACTACAACACCCACATCCACCACCATCATCCATCATCCACCTTAGAGTGTGTGTAGTAGTCTCGGGATCCAAGATTGATAGTAAGAGTTCTTGTCAATCAAAGGACATGTTTGGCTAAGTCTCTTATATCACTTGGTGAAGACAAGCTTTTAATGTAATACTTTTGATTTTTAATCTTTTCGCACTTTTTATATGGTTTTGTATTAATGTTGGTGCATACGTCTGTCGACTTCGTCTTGTATCGAGTCTTGCACTAGATTTAAGAGATCAGGGCACGAAATACGAAAAATGTGTGTTAGTGCCTATTTCGCACGAAATAGGCTTAGCCTATTTCGTACGAAATCAAATACCTATATATATGTGTTGTGCCATCTCATTTGTAACTTTTCGATTCCAGAGCCGAAGTGCTGCTGAAGTGTCTACTCGTTGTAAAAGCTGTTATATCAATAAAAAGACAGTTTAAAGTGAATCTCAGGCTGAATCACCTCGATACGTTTATTTCCGCCTCTCGTATTGAGCAAAAACTCTTCCGAACGACTCGTTTGGTCGTGAAAACGATCCTACAAGTGGTATCAGAGCTCAGGAGGAAGAGTTCTTACAGATTCAGCTCTAATTTCTAACTTCTACACTTTTCTGTTCAAAATTAACAAGTTTTAACGGTTAAAATGGCTTGATTTTCTCACATTATATGCGAAACTGTGTTTTAACAAAGCCTTGAAAGAATTGGACTTAAAATCAATCAAAAACCTGATCAAATTGACAAAAATATGGCCGGCATGATGACATCAGCAGTATTTCGCACGGAATAGAGCTTTCATTTCGCACGAAATCACATTTGAGTTTCATTTCGATTGAAAAATTGGTTGATTTCGCACGAAATCACTATTTCATGTGAAATAATTCGTACGAAATCACTATTTTGTTTGAAAATTGGTTGATTTCGCACGAAATCACTATTTCGTGTGAAGTATTTCGTACAAAATCACTATTTCATTTGAAAATTGGTTGATTTCGCACGAAATCACTATTTCGTGTGAGATATTCCGTACGAAATCACCTATTTCGTATCAAAATCTTATTTCGTGTGAACTATTTCGTTTGAAGTTGTCTTGCAGGTGATTTCGCACCAAGTTAATTTCGTGTGAAAGGTTATTTCGTTTGAAAATTTGATTTCGTTTGAGAAGTTGATTTTGTGAAAGTTGTTACCGAATCATGGAAGAGGAATTCTATAACGCATTTGCTACTGCCCCGACTACTCCGGCTACCATTGCTCAAAGCATGAACATGGAAAATGAGACTGGAACTTTGCAAAAACCCCCGAAGCTAATGGGAATTGAAGAGTATTATGGTTGGAAAGATCGATTTGAAAACTGGGTTCAAGCTAATCATTTGAGGTCTTGGGAATGTATTGAGAAAAAGTATGTTAAACCTCGTACTGATATGGGAGTTATTAAAACAATTTCTGAGTTGTCAGATAAAGAACGAGACATGTACAAAGCAGAAAAGATGATGATAAGTCTGTTACAACAAGCAGTGAAAGAAGACATATTCATTTTACTTCAACATGACAATACTTCACGTTCGATTTGGGATGCACTTCATGTTAAGTTTGAGGGAAGTGAGAAGATGATCCGGAATAAGAAATCATTATTAAAGAAAGAATTTGATCTGTTTACAAGCTTGCCGGGTGAAAATACCAAGAAACTTATTGAAAGATATTGTCACTTAGTTCGATCAATGTCATTGTTAGAGATAAATAAAGAACGAGAAGAATGGGTCGACAAATTGGCTGATGCTTTACCTCAGAAAGAGTGGGGTACATTTTTGATGATATTAAAGAATATTGGAGAATATGATGGCTTGACAATTTCTCAGTTCATTGAAAAGATTGAAGGACAAGATCTTGAACATCAAAAGATTGCTAGGATGAACAATCCAAGTGGTCAACAAGACATTAAGATGTACTATAAAGGAAGTGTTCAGGATGTTGAAGCAAGTCCAAAAGTCCAAACTGCTTTCAGTGCAGAAAACTCATCTGGATCACTAAGTCAAAGTCCAAACAGCAGCAGTGGATTTTCCTCATATCCAAGTGTTAATCCTAAGGGATCAACCTCAGGTCATCAGTTCCAAAGCTCAAACAGTAGTAATGGTCATGTGTTACATTGCAATATTGCGTTGAATCTTCAGAATGGTCAAAATTTTTCTGAAGAGGTTGCTAAAAGTCATATGACGTTACTTGCTACAGTGTTGGAATCATATGAAGGGTTGGTTGCAGGAAGGATCGGAAATCCTATGTTGACAAAAGAGGATTACGATCAGATCGATGCTGAGGAAATGGAGCTTATGTATATCAAATGGTGCTTAGCGAGTGTTTTGAGGAGAGCAGAGAAATTTAAGATGATTACAGGAAGAGATGATTTCCTAGATGCCAATGTTTCTACTTTGGGTTTTGATAAATCTAGAGTTACTTGTTTTCGATGCAGGGAGAAAGGACACTTCAAAAGGGAATGTACCAATCGAGAAGCAAGTGGAGCAAAGAATCCGTTCGGTGGTAATGATTATTATAGAAAAGCCATATATCAACAAGTTGCTCAACAACCGTATCAACCACAAGATTCAAAAACTGCACATGCTAGGAAGGCAATTGAAGAAGCAAATAAAAAAGCTTATTTTGGTGTAATAGATCAAGATGATGAAAAAGTGGCAGAAGGTTTTAGTTGGGACAAATATATTCCACCTGATTCAAAAGTAGTAGCTCTCATTGCACAAATAGTTAAAGAGCTGTAAGACCCTAAATCGTACATGACAAAAGTCGCAGCGGAAAACACAAACCATAAAATTTCTTTCTTTATAAATACCTCAACTTATTTAAACTTTAACTTTAACATAGTTCTTATTCATAAATCCGTCATCCTCTTATTTACTAATTAAAAACATAGCTTATGTTTGCTACATTTTTCATTCAACGTCCCCGTACAATCTATCTTGTGACTCGATCTTCGATCTCTAATCCTTGTTATAATCGCCCGTTATCCACACAACCTGCACTCACCACATACATTCATAAACATTAGCACACATTATATAAACAAGATACATTCACATACACTTCACATTTCGTCATCTTTCAAACTTTAAACATTTCATCTGCGTATCCATTTTTCTGGTGAGGCTTCAGTAATGTACCTGCATCACTTTTTCATTCTCAAGGTACACCATCAATAACGTTAACACTCAACATATCTAAGTCATACATACATACGTACTTGCATACCTACTTACATACACATCTACATACGTACATTTCCTTCCTACAACTTTACATACGTGCGTACACTCATACATGTCTTTATACATACACACATACACAACTACCTACGTACATACCTTTACTACATCTTTACATACATGCCTACACTCATACATATCTTTATGCATACATACATACACATCTGCATACGTACATACCCTTCCTACAGCATTTCATACATGCATACATACATACACATCTGCATACGTACATACCCTTCCTACAGCATTTCATACATGCATACACTCATACATATCTCTATACTTTACATACATACTCATCTGCATACGTACATACCTTTCTTACAGTATTACATATATACATAATTACGCATCTACATACGTGTACAACACCTTGCATACTTCTTACATACTTATACGTTATTTACATGAGACTTAAACTTTGATTTATAGCCCATAAACATCCAAGGATCGATCAAAATCATGTTTAGACAGTCTGCCGTAGTCCACGGATAACAAACCGAAGCCTACGATACATAACTCGACTTAAATAACAATTTTCAGACTTTTGGACTTAGGGAGGTCGTCGGCGACGGCCCGTACTTTTTCCCGTAGCCAAAACCCCGTAGACAGGAAGATAACCCGTCGGAGAAAAACTGATTTTCCCTTGCCCGTCGGCAACGGCCTCTCTAAAGTGCATTTTTTCTGCAGAACCGTTTCGTCGTCCGAACGCACTAAAACGCGCATAACTTTCGAACCGTTTACCCGTTTAACCTCCCGTTTCTTCCTACATGCTTGTAAATTCACATTCTATCATATAAACTTAAAATCCCACATCCGGATTAACGAAATTCTTATCTTACGCCTTATCGACTTATTATCACATTCCAATTATTTGACCCATTATGGGTATTTGCGCATTAATTGGTTTATGACTTACCAAGACCATACTCTTCACTTCCATATTTGTTCAAAACATTATACTCAACAAATAACTTGTTCCTAAACTACTTGTTAAGATCGTTTGCCCAAAATACCCATCAAGGGCATTTTGGTCAACTTTAAATCCCATCCTTTACGACATAAGATTACGTCACATAATTGACCTCAACCATCATGTTTAGTAAATTAAAACACCATATCACCTATCCGAACATAAGAAGTGATTATAGAAATCACTTACCTTATGCGTCCGCGCACGTATCCGATTCCTTGCCTCATCTTGACCCGTTAACACCTCCTACTTGAGTCCGTCACGACGTGATTCCTATACTTTCATTTCATCGAAACCACGCTCTTATTAGCATACTCATTTGTATATGTAACATTCATATCATTCGCATAATTCACACTTAACCTTCCTTAGTCATTTCTAACAAGCATTAAAATACATAATCAACTTCATATAATCATATCCGTATACGTTAAACTCATGTAACTCATCATGTCATTACATTTAACACGGATTGCTATAACATGTACCATACGACTTCCCATCAACCTACATTTACGACAATGAGTCAAATCATGTTTCTTATACTTAGTTGACTTTCAAAAGTCAACTATTAACCATACTCAACTATCGACTTATCATCGTATACCCGTAACATCATAATCGACTATACGTACGACACTATATACATTTCATCATACACTTGATGTGAGTACTACCTTTTAAGCATAACGTACAACTATTTCATGCACAATTCTTCTAAACTCATACATAACCCATCAAAACCAACTACTAATCATCATGTATCATTCCAAATGAACATTAAACATAACATCATCATATTCCTATACTTTCATCTAACAATAATTCATCATACCCACATAATACATCGATCTTTCAACAAGACTTGAACATAGGAGGTGATTCTAGTCATCATCTTCACCCTAACTAACGGGTGTCACCTCTAAACATCAAATTAACGCAAACCATTCATAACCCATGTTCTATATGATGATTATAACACATACCAATGCTCAATTTCACTTAAACTCATGGATTAGAACATAACCCTCTTTACACATGATCACCAATCTTAGATTTTCGACATACCTTATGATCCCCTCGTGTTGGAGATCATTAATCCATGCTCGGTTATGGATTTGAGCTTCATCTTGCCTTCCGATTTGAGCATAGAGATGGAACTAGGGTTTGAGGCTCCATGGGAGCCTCCTGCTCTCTCTCTCTCGAACACACGTATGTGTGTGTTTGTGTGTGTTAGATATTTTATAACTTAACTTTCATTTGTTCCATTTTAGCCCCTCGGGTTTACTTTTAAAACATAACTGACACTACCTTTATCATTTAAGACTTTTGACCATACCCTTAACTAGGTTAAATAGCCTAGTTATTTATTTCCTGACGTGTCACATAATAACATACAACAAACATTAACATTCAGATTTTGGGGCGTTACAAGTCTACCACCCTTAAACAAGGTTTCGTCCCCGAAACCTTTCTCACTTTCATCGAACACACATTATCTTTTCTTCCAGTCCATCCATACGACCACTAGCCCATACTTGCCTGATCATTCTTTCCTATTTCATTTGCATTTTCATTTACTTGACCTGTCAATAACTGGTCATTACACATACTCTTCCATCCTTTAATATGATCCATTCTTAATGGATCTAATTACTCCATCTCACCTCTAAAAATTTACATTCTCTACATACTCTGTATAACATTCAACTTTTGTTTTGTTACCCCCACAAAACTTACTATTTCATAGTCACACCTACGTGCTTAACTCTAACGTTAATCTTACTCTACGTTTTCGACAGCTACGTATACCTTGCATACCTTTATATTATCTTTAAATCATTTCGTTCATTTTACATTACTATTGCTTTCTCTTCATGCATTACTTAGTTCACGTATATAAATAATTCATATCTCTCCAATCATGAGTTAAACATTTTACTAACCTCTTTTTCATTTCCCAAACCCCGATCCGCAACCCAGATCGATCATCTTCTCCTCGAGTACTAACCGTATAGGCCAACTTTCATTCCTTCGTGTAATGAGCTTCCGCTCGTGCACGTCCTTTCACCAATACGATTGGTTTCATCACATCAATAATCCAACATTATCACCAACAACATCAGCGGTTAGCATATGTTATTCAAACATTCATTACACTAGGTGATTACCCACCTATAACTCTTCTACAATTTCCTACGTACATGCTATAACACATTCCATACTTCATTCCTTACATACAATTCTTTTACTCTAGTTACTTATTCCGTCACCCTTGCGGTTTGACCCTTCAAGTCCCACTGACATTTCTTACTTATCATAGATGCATCGAGGTACACGTTCGTGCTTCTTTCCATTCATACTTACTTGAAAAGACATTCATTACATTATTCTGGTACTCGTGACCAAGCTTACCCTTCTTATTCATACTTAACTTATTGTCCGGGTGGCAGCCCGTCTTACATTATGACTCCCACGAGTCGATTACTAACACATCTAACTCATCCCGGTTTCAAAACTTGTTTCTTTCATTTTAAAATTTAAAATTTGGGTTTGCGTGCCAATCCTGATCATTCTTTCATCCAGTTACTTTACATTTACTCACATGATTCGTTTGACACAACCACGGTCAAACTATTGACACATCGCGATGTGGGCTATTTTCATCATTTCTATATTTTAACTCGTCCTTCGGACGCAATCATAGCATCCATACCTTTCATTATTTCTATGTTTTGAATCCGTCTAGTGGTTTTGAACATTCTCTTCATGCATTTCATACCTTGAATCCGTCTCACGGATTCAAACATATCATTCATGCCTTTCATCCTTGAATCCGTCTCACGGATTCAAACATATCTTTCATGCCTTTCATCCTTGAATCCGTCTCACGGATTCAAACATATCATTCATGCCTTTCATCCTTGAATCCGTCTCACGGATTCAAACATATCTTTCATGCCTTTCATCCTTGAATCCGTCTCACGGATTCAAACATTGCATTCATAACTTTCATTCCCTGAATCCATCTCCCGGATTCAGACATATTATTCATATCTTTCCTTCCTTGAATCCGTCTCGCGGATTCAATCATATCATTCATACTTTTCATTCCTTGAATCCATCTCGTGGATTCAAACATTTCATTCATACCTTTCCTTCCTTGAATCCGTCTTGCGGATTCAATCATTTCATTCATACGTTGCATTCCTTGAATCCATCTCGTGGATTCAAACATTTCATTCATACATATCATTCATATCTTGTTGATCCGTACCTTCTTACAGATTCAACATTCTTCATTTTTATCACTCATACTTTTCATTCCTACATAGTACTCTCAATTTCCCGAGAGTCTTAATTCCCATTTCCCCCACACGCCCGCCTACTACCCAACTCTACCGGACATACCTGTAACAATTATCATAATCTCACGAACGTCATACGTTTCTCGTGTACTGGCCAGGTACACAATCCACATAGTAGTTTCGTGCCTTCATGTAATTGTCACCTTATGTCCGTAGACTTAGG
The DNA here is from genome assembly GCA_030545235.1 of Helianthus tuberosus. Lineage (NCBI taxonomy): Eukaryota > Viridiplantae > Streptophyta > Magnoliopsida > Asterales > Asteraceae > Helianthus > Helianthus tuberosus. The sequence continues at coordinate 2,427,072 of JARYGA010059779.1, forward strand.
TTTCGGCGCGTGTATCACTTTCAGTACCTCATTACATACAATCCTTGTCTTTCATTTAAAACTTTTCCTTCCCTTAATGAGTTTTACCATTACTTACGCCCACATATTAAATTTTTACATACCTGGGGCTCATTTGCCCATTTGTCTCTTGACGGTTCTAGTTATTCATCTTAAACTGCATTCACGGATCATCCTCTTGAAACACCTATGCTTACCTTGCACATTCAAAACCGTCAGTCTCTTTATACGTATACATAAGTACATACTCACATTAGCTTCTATCTTTGGATCTTGATCGAGTCTTAGATTGTACGGGTTTCTTATCTCAAGAGCACACAAGTTTGAGTTCAAGTACTTACTTTCTCGTACTTGATTCCCTCAAACTAGGGCTCTGATACCAACTTGTAAGACCCTAAATCGTACATGACAAAAGTCGCAGCGGAAAACACAAACCATAAAATTTCTTTCTTTATAAATACCTCAACTTATTTAAACTTTAACTTTAACATAGCTCTTATTCATAAATCCGTCATCCTCTTATTTACTAATTAAAAACATAGCTTATGTTTGCTACATTTTTCATTCAACGTCCCCGTACAATCTATCTTGTGACTCGATCTTCGATCTCTAATCCTTGTTATAATCGCCCGTTATCCACACAACCTGCACTCACCACATACATTCATAAACATTAGCACACATTATATAAACAAGATACATTCACATACACTTCACATTTCGTCATCTTTCAAACTTTAAACATTTCATCTGCGTATCCATTTTTCTGGTGAGGCTTCAGTAATGTACCTGCATCACTTTTTCATTCTCAAGGTACACCATCAATAACGTTAACACTAAACATATCTAAGTCATACATACATACGTACTTGCATACCTACTTACATACACATCTACATACGTACATACCCTTCCTACAACTTTACATACGTGCGTACACTCATACATGTCTTTATACATACACACATACACAACTACCTACGTACATACCTTTACTACATCTTTACATACATGCCTACACTCATACATATCTTTATGCATACATACATACACATCTGCATACGTACATACCCTTCCTACAGCATTTCATACATGCATAAACTCATACATATCTCTATACTTTACATACATACTCATCTGCATACGTACATACCTTTCTTACAGTATTACATATATACATAATTACGCATCTACATACGTGTACAACACCTTGCATACTTCTTACATACTTATACGTTATTTACATGAGACTTAAACTTTGATTTATAGCCCATAAACATCCAAGGATCGATCAAAATCATGTTTAGACAGTCTGCCGTAGTCCACGGATAACAAACCGAAGCCTACGATACATAAATCGACTTAAATAACAATTTTCAGACTTTTGGACGTAGGGAGGTCGTCGGCGACGGCCCTAGGGCCCGTCGGCGACGGCCCGTACTTTTTGCCGTAGCCAAAACCCCGTAGACAGGAAGATAACCCGTCGGAGAAAAACTGATTTTCCCTTGCCCGTCGGCGACGGCCTCTCTAAAGTGCATTTTTTCTGCAGATCCGTTTCGCCGTCCGAACGCACTAAAACGCGCATAACTTTCGAACCGTTTACCCGTTTAACCTCCCGTTTCTTCCTACATGCTTGTAAATTCACATTCTATCATATAAACTTAAAATCCCACATCCGGATTAACGAAATTCTTATCTTACGCCTTATCGACTTATTATCACATTCCAATTATTTGACCCATTATGGGTATTTGCGCATTAATTGGTTTATGACATACCAAGACCATACTCTTCACTTCCATATTTGTTCAAAACATTATACTCAACAAATAACTTGTTCCTAAACTACTTGTTAAGATCGTTTGCCCAAAATACCCATCAAGGGCATTTTGGTCAACTTTAAATCCCATCCTTTACGACATAAGATTACGTCACATAATTGACCTCAACCATCATGTTTAGTAAATTAAAACACCATATCACCTATCCGAACATAAGAAGTGATTATAGAAATCACTTACCTTATGCGTCCGCGCTCGTATCCGATTCCTTGCCTCATCTTGACCCGTTAACACCTCCTACTTGAGTCCGTCACGACGTGATTCCTATACTTTCATTTCATCGAAACCACGCTCTTATTAGCATACTCATTTGTACATGTAACATTCATATCATTCGCATAATTCACACTTAACCTTCCTTAGTCATTTCTAACAAGCATTAAAATACATAATCAACTTCATATAATCATATCCGTATACGTTAAACTCATGTAACTCATCATGTCATTACATTTAACACGGATTGCTATAACATGTACCATACGACTTCCCATCAACCTACATTTACGACAATGAGTCAAATCATGTTTCTTATACTTAGTTGACTTTCAAAAGTCAACTATTAACCATACTCAACTATCGACTTATCATCGTATACCCGTAACATCATAATCGACTATACGTACGACACTATATACATTTCATCATACACTTGATGTGAGTACTACCTTTTAAGCATAACGTACAACTATTTCATGCACAATTCTTCTAAACTCATACATAACCCATCAAAACCAACTACTAATCATCATGTATCATTCCAAATGAACATTAAACATAACATCATCATATTCCTATACTTTCATCTAACAATAATTCATCATACCCACATAATACATCGATCTTTCAACAAGACTTGAACATAGGAGGTGATTCTAGTCATCATCTTCACCCTAACTAACGGGTGTCACCTCTAAACATCAAATTAACGCAAACCATTCATAACCCATGTTCTATATGATGATTATAACACATACCAATGCTCAATTTCACTTAAACTCGTGGATTAGAACATAACCCACTTTACACATGATCACCAATCTTAGATTTTCGACATACCTTATGATCCCCTCATGTTGGAGATCATTAATCCATGCTCGGTTATGGATTTGAGCTTCATCTTGCCTTCCGATTTGAGCATAAAGATGGAACTAGGGTTTGAGGCTCCATGGGAGCCTCCTGCTCTCTCTCTCGAACACACGTATGTGTGTGTTTGTGTGTGTGTGTTAGATATTTTTTAACTTAACTTTCATTTGTTCCATTTTAGCCCCTCGGGTTTACTTTTAAAACATAACTGACACTACCTTTATCATTTAAGACTTTTGACCATACCCTTAACTAGGTTAAATAGCCTAGTTATTTATTTCCTGACGTGTCACATAATAACATACAACAAACATTAACATTCAGATTTTGGGGCGTTACAGGAGCCAGATTTGATGACGGAATGGATGAAAGTGTTTGCCAGTGATGAGAAAAGTCAAGATGAAGAATTTGTTTCTTTAGATGATAGTTCAGAAAGTACTCAAGTGTTTGATAAATCATTATCTGATAGTGATGATGAAGAAGAGACCCAAATTAATATTGGAAAATCTGTATTGTCTCCTGAAAGTTTTGAATTTTATTTTGCAGATAGATTGGAGAAGCTGAAGGAGAAACGAGCAGCAAAAGAAAAGAAAAAGGTGAAATGTGATAATGTTACTCAGGAAAAGAATTCTGAACAAAGTGAACAAGCTAAAGTTATTGAGCAGGTGATTGAGACTGAAAAGGTGGTTGAAGTTGAAAAGATAGTTGAAATTGAGAAGATTGTTGAAGTAACAAAACCATGTTTAAAGCGTTTGGAGTCGTGTAAGCAGTGTGAAGAGAAAGATGAGAAGCTGAGTGAGCAAGATAAGATGAAAGAAAAATTACTGTTCAATCTTAATTATGTGAAAGAATCGTATGATGTGTTGAATAGAACAGTGAATGGTCTACAAAAGACGAATTCTGAAAGAGAAGACGCATTAACGATGATGAATGCAGTAATGATGTCGAAGCAAAAGGCTATCAATTACTACATTGAAGAATGTGCTAAGCTAAAGCAATAGTTGGAGACAGAAAAGATTGAGAATGAAAGAATCAGACGATTACTGCAAAGTTACTCTAGTTCTGATTATTTGATTGATCGAATTTATCCAACTGTTGCAGGTTTTGAAGCATTTCAAGATGGAAAGAAGTCTGAAGAGAAGGATACTAGTAAGAAACAAAGTGCAAATTATAACAAGTGTCCGCCTCCGGTCTGGGAAGGTTATTCTCCCAGAAAACCAAATGAGGAGCAAGTCAAAAAGGCTGTCAATATAAAGTTAAAGTCTGAAACAACTGATGATTTACCAGAAAATATTGACATCGTTTTCACATCGTCTGACACTGATCATGAGTCTGAGTTAATAAAGAAAGTGGTCGATCAGGTGTTGGATAAAGATGAGGAGTCAAAGTCCGAGTCTGGAAATTCGAGTTCGTCGGTCAACAGTCCAAAATCGTTGGTTAAAAGGGTTTATAATAAATAATTTCTTTTATCAAAATCTAATTTGAATGACGAACCAATCAAAGTGGCATATACTTTGAATGATTCAGACAAATTATATTCTGATGAGGAATTTCCAATAAGAGGTGTTAAACTAGAAATGATCAAAAAGATTTTCAAATTAACAGAAATTAATATTTCTGAAATAAAAGATGTAAATCTTGCTGAAAAATCTAAACCTTACACCTCAAGAGTTCAATAAAGATTAAACAAGAAAAATGGTTACAGTTCTGGTTCAGGTTATCGAAAGAAACCAAACCATAACGGTAATTACAAAAAGAAGGGTTTGGGTTTTATTCCACCAAAAAATCATAAAAATGAGAAAACTTATAAACCAAAAACTGTGTTTGTTTCAGGAGCAAATTCAGAAGTAGAAGCAAAGAGCTCATTCTGGAAGCAGTCAAACAAAGAGTTCATTGCAGAAAAACAAAGGTTTATGAAGAATGGAGCTTATCAAAGAAAGGAAACAAGAACCTGTTACAGATGTCAAGAAGTTGGATACATTGCCTGGAACTGTCCTAAGGCAACCAACATCAAACAGGAAGTTGTTTCTAAACTGAAAGAAAAGATTGTTGAGAAAAATGAACCACCAACTGAAAAATTCAAAGTTTTTAAAAATTCAACATATGAAGTTGGTGAATGTTCGAAGAAAAGATTTTACAAAAGAAGAGTTAATCTTAACAACCAAATGTGGGTTGTTAAGAAATCTGAGGTGAAATCTGGCGATGAATCTGATTCCACAAAGTCAGAGGAGCCACAAGTTGTTCAAAAGGAAGAAAAATCAGTTCCGCCAATGGATGATGTGAACTTTCCACCATTGAGAACTGAAAATTTTAAACAAAAAGTTGGTAAAGTGGAGATTTCGAATCAATTCTATTCTGAAAAGAAAGAACTTGATGTCGAGAAAACATTCAATGGGAATGTTAAAAAGATTTTTGGGAAAATGGTCGAGGGAAAGGTTCAAGGGGTTAAAGATTTTTATGAATCAAAGAAGGCAACTTACACCCCGAGTGAAACTGAAGAGGTCACATCCAAGTTTGGTCAGGCTTGGATGTCTGTATTTCATAAGTAAAAATCTGACTTGCCGGAACTCCCAGGTTGGTAATTGGGGAGTAGGAATTGGCATCTTTCTTGAAAATTTCACTTTGGTGATATTTCGAAATTTACAAGATTAATCAGGGACATTAAGTTGTACTTGATTTATCTTTCCTACAATTGGTTGTGTTGTTTGAAGATAAAAATGTTAAAATTTTTAAAGTGGTGAAAGATAAGACAGCCTACAAGTGGTTAAAAATGAACAATGTGATGAAAACCCCTAACCTACAAATGGCTTGTAAAATTCAACAAAACTTATTTTCCGGAAAAACCATTCTGATTAAAACAAACTTAAGTGTTTTGAAATCATAATGGGAAAATAGTTTGTTGTAAGGGGGAGTTCTGATTGTTTTTGCACAGTGGATGGCGAATTGAAGCAATTCACAACAGTTGTCACTTTATTTGTGTAGTTTGTTTTCAAATTTTCTTCAAATGGTTTTGAATTTTAGGGGGAGTAAGAAATTTTCAGAAAATCCAAAAACATTAGAAAATTTGAAAAAGACAAAAACATGATAAAAGCAAAAATGAGTTTTGTTGTGAACAAGAGGAGATGATAGTACATCAGTGCACTATCACAGCATGCTAAAGAAATGGAATGTAAAAATGTGATAAACGGTCTCACTAAAGATGTGACGATAGGCTCAGCTAGACTAGTAGATTTGCGATAACGATACAAACTTAAATGAAAATGCCTAGTTCTAGTGGAAAACATGGTTGAAAGCACCGTACTTAGTTTTGTCCTTCTTGACTGTGTGCCTGTTCGGTAATCGCTGATTGTCAAAAGACATAAAACCGGTTAAGTTTGTGAGCTTTCACAACTTGCTGAAAAGTCACTGTGATTGTGCATTTCTTTTTGCAAAGATTTAAACTTGTTTTATTTCTTTATTTTGGTTAAGCATTGGACATCCTCTGCGTATACGTGAGTATCGACCTGGATGTTATTGCCTAAACATTCTGCTTTATTTTCTTTGGTGTTTCGTTTAAGCTTTGGATCACCTCTGCGTATACGGGAGTATCGAACTGGTGGTTAAAGCCTAAACAACTTCAATTTGTTTTTTATTTCTTTTTTTTGTTTAAACATTGGACTTTCTCTGCGTATACGGAAGTATCGACCTGATTGTTAATGTTTAAACATTCTGTTTTGTTTTCGCACATATCACAGTTGATGAAAGTTTAAAGGCATTACTTGAGTCAGTGTATTGCATGATGAGGGGATATGCTGAGATCGTGGGGTCCATAAGAATTTAGTGCAAAATTAATATACCTTAATGTATCAGTAAGCATTTCGAAAGTTTTTAGATTGAGCTTAAGAGGACAAATATATCGTCAATCAACGTGAATCGTTTAGAACTTAAAATGTTTGAAGCTTAACGGTGCTGGTGATTTGTCTCAAAAACTGATATGATCCTCTTACACAGACTCACAAAAATATTGTTGGTATATATTTCTTTACTGCTTTCCATTATAAACAAAAATCCAAAAAGATTTTAAGTGTGTTTTAGCATAAATTTTGAAAATTTCAAAAAGATTTTCGACAACTGATGCTAAAAAGCTTATTTTCAAAATTCCGAGTGCTAAACATGATGAGAAATTGATGAGGGGGAGTCTGTTTGAAATGAGAAAAATTTGAGAAATATCATATTATATCAAATGATGTTTTGTGTTGTTTGTTTCTACAAGTGGTAAGCAGAGAATAAATTTGTAAAATTTTAAATTGTGAAATTTATTTTGAGGAAGAGAATGTGCAGGTTAGCCAGGTTCCTGATTCTGAGGGTTACAGAAAGCCAGGCTGCAATTCTGAACCTATGAAAAGAGATTGAAGATTAGATCAGCATTCAAGGGGGAGTTTGAATGGTAAAAAGCCAGGTTCGAATCCTGTGATCCACGCAAACTGCTGATGCTGATGCTGATGAACTTAAGGAATCAAGAGACCTGATCAAGAGAGAAAAGAGCCAGGTTGCGATTCTGAAAGTAAAAGAGAAAGAGAAAAAGAGTGTAGAAAGAGGATGTTTTACACTGTCAGATACTTCAGGAAAAGCAAAATGACTGATAAAGACTGAAGGCAAAAGACTTGACATGCTGAAGATTAGTACTGAAGACTCGTCGACATCCGAGGGGGAGTCTGTTGGTGCATACGTCTGTCGACTTCGTCTTGTATCGAGTCTTGCACTAGATTTAAGAGATCAGGGCACGAAATACGAAAAATGTGTGTTAGTGGCTATTTCGCACGAAATAGGCTTTGCCTATTTCGTACGAAATCAAATACCTATATATATGTGTTGTGCCATCTCATTTGTAACTTTCCGATTCCAGAGCCGAAGTGCTGCTGAAGTGTCTACTCGTTGTAAAAGTTGTTATATCAATCAAAAAGACAGTTTAAAGTGAATCTCAGGCTGAATCACCTCGATACGTTTGTTTCCGCCTCTCGTATTGAGCAAAAACTCTTCTGAACGACTCGTTTGGTCGTGAAAACGATCCTACAATTAATGACTTTAATAACTAGTTTCTTATGTTGAAGGTGAAACTTCTTTATCATTTGTCCGTGGTGTCTTGGCATTACTTTACTGTCTATATAAAGTAAAAGATTTTCACCATTCATATCTCTACGGTCTATATAGAGATATGTTGGCTACCTAGTCGGGGGTTAAGGTAATGGTTTGGTAAGGTTCTTGCCTTGTAACAGTGTATAGATCCTGCAAGGACCTAGGTCAAGCTTACTAGGACCTCCTTCAATACCCACTGGTATTGGATGGCGGGGGTGCGAATGGCTTGATCCCCTCATATGTAAACTACTATTAATACATTAACCCGGCTACTTGGGATTGTATCCCTGCTGACTCAAACCATTTAGCCGAGGGTAATGTCGCCTTCAAAAGAGGGGCCTACCACTTTACGCATTAATAACTGAATTAATTATCTTTCAATATTCCGACCCTTTGGGATTGTATCCTTGCTGACTCAAACCACTGGGTTGAGGGTAACGTCACCTTCAAAAGAGGGGCCTACTACTATAACTAAGATATTCTCTTACAAAGTGCAAAAGTGCGGAAATCATCAAAGGTTACATTAAAGGTGAGTCGGATCCAAGTGATTCATCTTGTCTATCTGTTTTTATTTTCAGCATTTTAGTTTTTTTTCATGTTTAAAACCTTTTCTAAAAATTTTGATTTGATTAGACCTTGAGGATAAACCGGTATTAAAAGCTCTTGTGTCCTTGGACGACCTCGGTATCTTACCAACACTATACTACGCTCACGATGGGTGCACTTACCCATATGTGTGTTTAGTGTTAGTAGAATATCGTGTTTTATAAATTTAAAACTTAACTAATGTGTAAAATGGGCTTAAATTATCAATAAAAACATATAACACACGACACGCATCAACTGGCTTGAATAGTATAACCGTGAATAGTGCGCGCAACACTTTCTTCCAACACTTTTAGGACATTGTTTGATTGGTTTCGAAATACGATGAAAACCAACATATGTTATAGCATTGTTTTCTTGTCCTAACACTGTTATCTAATATACGTCACAGTTAGGTAATTAAATTACGCTAATTGCATGAGATTATATACTAAAAATAGTGATTAGATTGTACGGAATGAACGTTTGTTTGCCATTTGTCACAGTCTCCCCCTGTTAAAAAGAATTTCGTCCCGAAATTCAAGTTGAGTTATCCTTTAATGGAGTTTTCTCGAACAAGTGGGGGTACTTTGTCTTGATCTGACCTTCACGTTCCTAGGTATATTCGGGTCCGTGACGCGAGTTATAGCGGACCTTTACTAGGTTAATACGGCTTCTCCTTGTCTTGTGGACTTTCCAGTCCTAACTTCAACGGGTTCTTAGGTAAACTGGAGTGTGTCGTCTACATGAATTTCATCCGCTGGGATGATAATTGTCTCGTTGGTCGGACTTTTCCTGAGATTCGACACATGAAATGTGTCATGTACATTATTGAGTTCTTCCGGCAGTTTCAACTTGTACGCGACGGTACCAATCTTTTCTTGAATTTCTAATGGCCCAATGTACCTCGGGTTTAGTTTTATGCATTTCCCGAATCTAGCTACGCCTTTCAAAGGTGATACTTTTAGTAAAACTTTGTCTCCGACCTCGAAGGGTAATGGTTTACGTCTTTTGTCTGCGTAGGTCTTTTGCCTATCACGAGCCGCTTTGATACGGTATCGTATCTTTGATATCTTGTCAGTAGTCTCTTGGACTAGTTCCGGGACAATGGGTTATTTGTCTCCGACTTCCGCCCAACACAGCGGTGATCGGCACTTTCCTTCGTATAGTGCTTCGTATGGGGCGGATTTAATGCTTGTGTGATAACTGTTATTATAGGAAAACTCTACCAGAGGTAAATGAGTATCCCAGTTTCCGCCTAAATCCATCACACAGGCACGAAGCATGTCTTCTAAAGTTTGGATGGTTCGTTCGCTTTGGCCATCGGTTTGCGGATGAAATGTCGTGCTTAGGTCCAAAGGAGATCCAAGCGATCCTTGAAATGACTGCCAATCCTTGACACAAAGCGACCATCCCGATCCAAGATTATCGAAATAGGCACTCCATGACGTGCCACAATCTGGTTGAGGTAAATTTCAGCTAACTTTGCGGTACTGTCTTTCTCGCGAATCGGTAAAAAGTGAGCTGGCTTGGTTAATCGATCAATGATAACCCAAATCATGTCATGACCATGAGAGTTCCGTGATAGTTTCTGTAATGAAATCCATTGATATATGTTCCCATTTCTAAACGGGAATCTCAGGTTACTGTAATAAGCCAGACGGCTTTTGGTATTTGGCCTTGACCTTTGCACAAGTTAGGCATTTCCCAGCATAGGTCGCAATATCTCCCTTGAGATTAGGCCACCAATAGTATTCTTTTAAGTCTTGATACATTTTATCTGGATCCTGGATGTATTGAATATTTTGGCTTGGGTGTTTTATCCAGCACCAAGTCTCATAGACTGCCTAAATATGGAATCCAGATCCTTCACATGAAATATAAAGTGTCATCTTTGCTCGTATCCCTTTGTTTTTCTAATCCTCGCAAGGATTCTGCTTGAATGTTTTCCGGCTTTAGAGCTTCCTGTTGTACATCGTGCACTCGAGTGGTGAAAGTCGTTTGAATTGTCAACTCTAAACCTCGTACCCGAAATGTTTTGACTCGTTCCTTCCGGCTCAAAGCATCCGCTACAACGTTTGCTTTGCTCGGATGGTACTTGATTTCACGATCATAGTCATTCAACAATTATACCCATCGTCGTTGGCGCATGTTTAGTTCCTTTTGATCGAATATGTATTGAAGACTTTTATGATCGGGGAATATGGTACACTTAGTAACATAGAGGTAATGACGCCAAATCTTTAAGCAAACACCACCGCACCTAATGCTAGTTCGTGGGTGGTATAATTCACTTCACAGACTTTTAACTGTCATGACGCGTACGCGATGACTTTTTCATGTTGCATTAGCACGCAACCCAAGCCTTGATGTGATGTATCACAATACACCACAAACTCATCGGTACCATCAGGGAGCGATAACATTGGCGCTTGGCCTAGTTTATCTGTGAGTGTTTGAAATGCCATTTCTTGTTTTTCACCCCAATCGAACTTTTTATCCTTTTGAGTGAGTGAGGTTAGCGGTTGAGAAATTTTAGAAAAAAAATTCTCGATGAATCTTCGATAGTATCCCACTAAACCCAGAAATTGTCTTACTTCCGTAGGAGTCTTTGGGGCATTCCAGTTATTTATGGCTTCTATCTTAGCTGGGTCAACATGTATTCCGTTCTTGTTCAGCACGTGATCGAGAAATTGTACTTCGCGAATCCAAAATTCGCATTTCGAGAACTTGGCATACAATTGTTCTTTCTTAAGCAGCTCCAGAATAGTTCTCAGGTGTTGTTCATGTTCTTCCTCAGTCCATGAATATATTAATATGTCATCAATAAATACGTTCGCGAACTTGTCGAGGTATGGTTTGCATACTCGGTTCATTAATCCATAAACATGGTGGGAGCGTTTGTTAAGCCGAATGGCATAACAAGGAACTCGTAATGCCCATTGCGAGTCCTAAACGCAGTTTTAGGAATGCTTTCCTCTTAAACTCTCAGCCGATGATATCCGGATCTTAAATCAATCTTGGAATAAAAGTTGGAACCTTGTAATTGATCAAAAAAATCGTCAATCCTTGGTAATGGATACCGATTCTTGATGGTTAACTTGTTTAGTTCTCTGTAATCAATGCACATCCGAAAGGTTCCATCCTTCTCCTTTACAAATAACACCGGAGCTCCCCAAGGCGAGAAACTCGGTCTAATGAATCCCTTGTCAAAAGTTCCTGAAGCTAAGTAGATAATTCCTGCATCTCCGAGGGCGCCAGTCTATACAGAGCTTTTGCCACCGATGCTGCTCCTGGCACTAGATCGATTCAGAATTCCACTTGTCGTTGTGGAGACAGTCCCGATAAGTCTTCTGGAAAGACTTAGGGATATTCCTTCACTACAGGTATGACTTCCACCTTGCACTCCTCGGCCTTCTTGTCCACCGCATGGGCAAGAAAAGCGATGCATCCTTTCCTCAAACATTTTTGAGCCTTCATGCAATTAATAATTCGTAGTGGCGTGTCTTGATTCTCCCCGAGCACTAAAAGATGTTCTCTGGTCGGACAGGGGGATGCGAATGATCTCTTCATGACATATGGTTGCGGCTTGGTTATCGGATAACTAGTCTACGTCAAAAACTGCGTCGTAACAACCTAATTGAATGGGTAAGATGGCCAATGTTAAATTTATGTGCTCAAAGTTCGAGTAAGCATCCTTTAATGCCTTCTCCCGACTCAACTAATTTACCGTTGGCCAATACTATGGAATGAGGGGGACGTCTAGCTTACTTGACTCTTGGCCAAGTATATTTCGAATTCTAGGGGGATGAAACTAATACTGACACCGGTATCAACCAAAATGGATGCAACGGGTCGGTTAGTAGGAAACGTATCGACGACCCTTAATGACCTCATATGACTCCGCTGATTCCCCTTTAGCTAACTTGCTAGAGTAAAACATGTCTAACCTACATGACTCTAACTCGTATATATGTATATGCTTAGTATCTAAAGACACTAAGCTAAGCCGATGTTGGTATCCAAGGAATTGATACATGCTGGTTGTAGAGTAGAACGTACCCATGGAAACATTGGCATCTTGTGGAGTATTCATAGCTCTACCCATACACCCACTTATTCACTTGCTTGATTCGTCCTTAGACATCCATGCTTGTAGTGATCTCTTTGCCACAGGTAAAACCTCCTTGTTCTTTCTTGACTATATCGAACTCATTAGTTTCCGTTTTGTGCCCAGTCTCACCACACGGCTACTCTTGGCACTTTTGCAAGTGCCCTCATGATGAAAGTTTCACTTACCTCATTTAGGATTTTGGCAAGTTACTAGCATATTTCTTGGTGTGAACATCGATTATGGCAGCAAATGCCTTCGTTTCTCTTGTCGCGGGGGTTTTCTCTCATATATTCTTTTTTACTCACTCTCGAACCTTCCCTAAGGTGTGAGAACTTTCAATTCCCGTTGCTAGTAGATTCCATATGCGTTTCCTTCCCTTCCGCACCTTTCTTTGATAATTTCCCCATGTTCCCCGCATCCTCGATGAGACTAACTGCAAGGTTTACTGGAAAAAAATAATCTAGGTAGGGTGGCATGATGTGATCATGCTTCGGATCTCAGGGCTAAACCCCTAATGTAGCACTCAGTGCGTTTGGATTCTGGTGTTATCCAGTATGCAACGATCCTTGAGAGATCGTAGAGGCGTCGGGGTAATCAACAATATTAGCCCTAATCATGACCGAGTTCTAGAGTTCGGTTCCCAACCTTGGAATTTACCACTAGCGAGAAATACTATTCTCGCGTAAGATCCTTGAGTTCTTCCCACAATAACCTCTTTGTTGTATTACTCCCTATAGTTTGCAATTGGAGATTCCACCAAGTTATCGTCTCCCTCAACAGATGACTATTTGTTTACCAAATCGTTTACTTAGGAGTACATTTACTAGCACGGTTAACTGACTTCATTGTCTTTATTTAGTGGACATAACTTACCGCACCTCTCGTATCGATGAGGTCTCGCGGCTTGTAATCCGGAGATTCCTTAGAATTAAAATCTGGTGCGATTGCATCTCCAAGTGTGGCACTGCCACTCATTCTCGTCCCATCGGAATTTGAACCACTTGAGCTGCCGGTAACATCAGTACCATCATTAGTGTCGACTCAACAACCCCATGTTGTGCAATCTCCGCAACCTCATGTTGTTCCATAAAAACTCAAGTTCGACTTTAATAGTAGCGTGCTGATTAACTGACCCTTTTTGCGCATAGATTTTCTTTTCGGCGCCATGTTATTTTTGATACATCGTATAAAAGGGTCTAGACTTGTATTTGGACAAATATAGCCTACCATGCGCCTAAGAATTAAGAATGTAACTGGTCATGGAAATCTCAAGACCGCATTGTTCATGCATGTTTGAACAACGATAACATGAATAAACACAACCCAAAATGTGCAGTACCTCCTGCGTGTATTGACCATATGCCTACGTGGGAAAAGAGGTAATTCATTGAGGAGGAGAAACCAAACGGTCGTCTCCATCCATACAACATGTATTCTCTACTTCATGGACCTCGATCGTCCCAAGTAGGAAAATCCTTCGTCGCGCTACCCGTGTGACGAATACATTGATATCCCTTGAGCTCCACGAGCTCTGAAAAAATTGTTATAATTTTCGTAGATGCCGAATAAAATACAATGAAGGGGTTTTAGCATGGCTCATGCCACATCATCCCTTGGAATAAGACAAATGTCAAATGACAGAGTTAAATGTAATCATTTTCAATGACTAAGGTAAGGTAAGGTGTCATAGACACCAAAGAACCGGCCCATGTACAAGAATTCCGAGAATGTTGAGGAAAATCCTCCATGAGTGGCCAACAAGTTTTGTTTGCATTCGATGACTAGTCTCAAACGACTCGTATTACAGAATGAATGCTATGTGCGAATAATACGTGTGGTCTTCCTGTATCGTAGAGTATTATTGAAACCATCCCGGTTAGGGTTCTACTAGATAGAAACTTGAACAACTTAAGAATTTTGATGGATAGTGATTGTTAACTTGATCCGCAGAGCCCACCAGGATTTCCATACACTAAAATTTGTTATTACATGGGCCCCCGTAATAATAAATTGTGGTGCATGGTCAGCCTAGCATTCTCTCGTTCAATCAGACAATCAGTCAAAGAGAGGACATTGTTGTCTATATACATTCAACATAGGAGGGACCTTCGTGATGGTCCACGTGCTAACACCCATTGTCATTATTCGTGAAAGGGCACAACATTAGACGAAATAGAAGTAGAGAGAATCCGCTACAATACAACTGGAGGGGCACTTTTAAGATGAGTACTTCATCTTTCTTGTTTGGACAAGAGTGTCATCAATTGTGATTAGTATGAGCCTCAAGGACCTCGTCCCATTAATAGAGTTGTTATCCAAGGCCGCCACATCCGCCTCGTCGCCACTACCGAAGCCAGACTTATACCCATCCGAGGGAAACAACCGTCTTCCACGGGATCAATGCTTTAGGGTCTCACTCAGGAATCACGTTCGCCATAAGCTTCGTAAAGGACGCGAGGTAGTTATTCTCATCGCGTGAGTCAAGTGTCGTAATAGAATTCATAGTAGAAGGTATTCTCGTTCTTGGCAAATATTCCGTACAACACATATGCAAATACATTATATATATATATATATATATATATATAATCACTAAAACTCATGTTGTTTTTGTTTCTCATGTTTTACATGTAATCCTTAATGTTTTCAAGTCTATTCCTCATAGACCAACCATGTATTGATCCTTCTTCGTTACTTATGATTAAGCTCGAGTGATAGATCCTCATGTTATCGTGATACAATGAAAACCTTTTGTTGTTCTTGTCATATTTTTGAAATCATTTTTGTTATGTTATCAACTTTGTTTTCATGTGAGCCCTTGGTGATTGCAGACCAAACTTTATAAAAGTGTTTCCCCGGTTCACTACAACCTGGCTCTGATACCAATATGTTACACCCTACTAGTAGCGGAAGCGTATTGTGTGTGATATAAGAAAGGTAATCATTGCATCTAGATGTGTAAATATAATAAACAACAACGATGCCGTAGACATATTGTTTTCCAAACAAAGTTTACAAGTTTCCAACGTAGTTTCAAGTTCACCAACGTTCACAGCGTTAAACATGACATAGTTTAAGTTATGTTACACTACACGAAAGTTTGTTTTTAACATAAACATAGTGAGGTTTTGTCCCCTATATACCCATACGAAGTTGGGATATAAAAGACAAACCCTCCAAAAGAGGCTATCATTGTCATTGACTTTCTTGTTTCCCGTAGTGTATCACCGGCTCAAGACTTGTTTCCTGAAATACATGTAGTTTTAAAAAGTCAACAAAAGTTGAGCAAGTTCATGCAGTTCTTTTTATCATATGAAATCTTTGTATTCTTGTAATGAAATCCTGGTATGTTATTAGCATTCATGGAATTTAAGGATCTATCAGTGGGTAGCGAGCCCCTGACATAATGTACCATAAGTACGCAACCAACCGAGACAACTTTGACGTTTCTGGGATCACAAAAGCACTCTAGGGTATACCAACCAGGAGTGGAGTGTGTCTCAAGCTCAATAGATCTACACCTTTTGCACCTTGGTCATTGAGTGATTAATGGTTACTATGTCATCATCCTACTTACGTACATTGATCGTGTTATCATCTAAACCCATAGCTAACATACCCGTAGTTTTAACATGTATTTCCCCTCGATTGTTTTAAAAACAAAACATTGAAATCATTGAAAGGAGGGACATGAGCACACTATTTTGTGTTCCGTGTATTGTGATATCGGAGTGAGCGTCCATACGTGTGATTAACTTACACGTGTACTAACTTTATTAGACCCTAGTTCTTATCGGACCTCGTACAAGTTGTTCATCTTGAATTCTTGTTGTGTTTTCACTTGTCATTTTGGGATAACTTTGTATTTTAGAGTGTTGGTAATTTGTTTGTTTACTTGTTATGTATATAGATTTCATAGGTGCATACGTATATTTTATATGCGAATGGCTTCGCCCTGCACATGTCCGCGTGCTTCGCACGTGTCACACCCCGACCGCGTAAAACAACGAAACCACGGCGGAAACGTAGGGGAGTGGAGCGACAGAATTATTGTTTCACAACCATAGATCAAAAGTTTCATTTTATTTAGTTATTAAATATTAAACATTGTACTTGAAACAGAACAAACAAGTTAAACATAGTCTATCATCGTTATTAAATTACTAAGGCCTTGTCCAGTCCTAAGTGAGCATGCACCCTATTTGCAATCGACATCATTCTAGACCACCTGAAACATATGTAAAAATAAAGTCAGCAAAGAAATGCCTGCGAGCACATAGGTTTTGCGAGAGTGTCCGATTCATGGCTCGTTTACATGTTGCAATACCTCGTTTGACTACAAGAGTCGATAATCGAAAGCCTTGTTTTGAAAAGAGTTTGGTTTTGCAATATGAAATAACCAGCTCAAAATAAGTTGGTTGTAGTATATGAAATCTCGTTGCCATGAATCTTAACCCAAAACATTTGTTTAAGTAAACCAAATTGTAAATCCCTCTCGTAATAAAACTCGTATGGTTTATATCGTTTAGTAAACATCGTTGCGTGACATTGTTTAAAATCGTTCATCCAAGTGAACTAAATAACGGCACGGATATAATACGATATAAGCACTTATATATAAGAAGTACCAGCGGCGTATCTACCATGCTTTTATCATATTACACCGTCCCGTTGTCTAAACACAAACCAAAAACCAATCGTTTGTTCAATTTGTTTTACTTGTTCAAATCGTTCAAATCGTTCAATCAAAAATGGTTCAATCGTTCAAATCGTTCCCGTTTTAATTGTGAAAACTACTTTTGGTCGTCTCGCTTATAACATTCAAACCTTCGTAACTCTTCCATCGTTCAACCCGTATTAACAAACCACCAAAGGGTAAGTTAACAATTAATAGGTTCAGTCGTTACCCACATAACCCCCACACATAACCATGGGTGCAGTCCGATAACGGGATTTGTCAGATCCTATGGTACCATAACCTAATACTGGTCGGCTTGATCATTGTTAATGAATGTCATTCGTTATGTAAATACGTCCAACAAGTTCGTTCACATTATCGAAATCGTTTTGTTTAATATAAACTATAGTATTCGTTTTTGAAATCATCGTTGAAAGTATCGAAATCGTTTAACACATATGAATCACCCCAAAACAATTGAAAACAGTAAAATAAGGGAACTATGTACTGACATCGAAGTGCAAAGATATCCTCGACTAATTGAACTTAGCAAAGCTCAGGCAAACCAAGAAATCAAGTAGTACCTAGTAATCGGATCGCTAGTTAATAAATCGACACCTAAATAGGAAGATCGGGTAGAATGAGGTCTTGTAAACCAAATGAGTATTGGAACTCATATGATATGGTTTAACAAAGCCTACATTCTAAATCGGAACCTAACCTAAGTGTTTACGACCCGTTACGACCCATTAAGGTAGCTTACGCTACTTTAACGTGTCGTTCGCGCGAATGCGCGTTTGAGACGCCTAAGCAGTCCTATGACAAGTATTATATGCCCTAACATGTTTAAATATGTTGCATAATCAGTTTAAGTGATAAAAGTTAAGTTACATATGCTTAAATACCAATTGCATGAAAAGGGCATTTTGGTCATTTTCCTAAGGCATGTAAACTACCTATCATACAACTAATTAAACTAAGTGACCATAAGGTATAACCTCGGAAGGTTATTCCCTATACAACTATGGTCACTAAACATGCTTGGTCGGATCCTAACGATCAACCAAACGGGTCGGGTTCGAAAGTCTAAGCGGTTGTTAAGACCGCTTGACTTATGACCCTAAACAAGCACTAGACTAAAAGTGACGAGTTAAACATGTTAAAACATGTTTAACTAAGTGAGAATACAGGTTTGATATCAAAACAAAGTGTTTTGATACCCGAAAATAGCTTCGTTGCAAAATACGCATAAACGCGTATTTTGACCGAAACTTTGACTCGTCACTTCGACTAATCAACGTGGTAATCAGTAGGTATAGTCACAAAGGACTATAACCATCGTGATTACGCTCACGTTGCAAAGTTCAAACGAACTTTATGTTGACCAAATCATGGTCAAAGCAGAAAGTCAAACAGGACTTTCATGCTTGAAAAGCATAAAAGCATGAAAGAAGCTTACAAAGGGTCCAAGCAAGGAAGATTTGATTCAAAATACTCAGGTATGAAGTGTTAAACTTCAACTTAGAGAAGAATTGAATCAAATGGTGTGAAGAAATGTGAATGAGCAAGTGGGTATTTATAGAAAGTCTTGGGTTTATAGGATCTCGACATGTGTTTTTGCAAGAATCAAGACTCAAATCTCACCGTACACTTGTGGAACATGGATTTGTATACAATGGGAGCTCCAAAACTAGTTCATGGTATTGAGAAAGTTGCATAAAAGACCCCCAAGTTCAAGCTGGTTGCTGAAAACTGAAATTCTCTCAATATGAAGGGCTCGCGTGCCGCCACGGCACCACCATGTTGCTATGGCGCGACGCCACCACTACCCAGGTCCAGAAAGTTTTGAAAAATGGTAGAAATGGTCCCTGCAGCTCGTTTAAGCCATTTTCGACGCGTTTAAGCCCCGTTAACCCATTTTCAAGGCTCAACAATGAAGTTAAAGTATAGGGGACTTGAAACATGCTTGAAATTATCTTGGATGTCGGTTCGTTTGGTCGTACGGTCACGTTATTCGGTTAATTACGACGAAATACGAACAGACGCGAAAAACGATCCAAATTACGCGACGAATTGTATTTTTGCATTCCAATCACTAAAATAAAATATTTTAACGATTACAAAAATTTTCGGATGTACGGATATGTTCAGAACGTAAGATATGCGCGAAAATGCAAACTTATGCACTTTTTGACGCTTTTAGTCCCTGTTGATCAAATAAGTTTATTTTCGCATACCGAACCCCTCAAAGCCTATTTCTAAGCAATGTAAAGGATATTTAGGGTATGTTTAGCTTATGATCAAGTTCCGGAATGTTCGTTACTATACAAATCGACATAGTTTCGCAGTTTGACACAATTAGTCCCTGCGATCGAATAAACTTGTTTTCGACACACCAAACCATCCAAAACTTATTTCTAAGTTATGTAAAGGTTATTTAAGGTATGTTAAGCCTATGTCACTATTCTGGAGTTTTTTTCGCGTTAAACTGATTACGTTTACGCATCAATTTGCGTATAACTTTCCAGAAAGCGATTTAAAACTTGAAATCGAACTAGAATCAAATCGTAAAATTATCAAACACAAATACACACATATTAACACCAAAACACATTGTTTACAGAGCACAGTTGTCACAGTATCTACTACTTTAGGAAATTTCATCCCGAAATTTAAACTAGAGGAAACTTGTGAAAACAAATGTGGATATTTCGCTTTCATTTGGTCCCCACGCTCCCAAGTATACTCTGGGCCACGTTTGGACTCCCAGCGAACCTCGACTAATCGAATTCGCTTGTTCTTGAATTGTTTGACTGCACGGTCCATTATCTCCACAGGTTTCTCGACAAAGTGCATTGTTTCATCAACTTGAATTTCGTCGAGTGGAATATGAAGATCAGTATCGGCTAAACACTTTCGTAGATTGGATACGTGGAATGTTGGGTGAATATTCCCAAGCTCAGGAGGTAGCTCAATTCGATAGGCAACCTTTCCAATTCTTTCAACAATCTTAAATGGTCCAACATATCGTGGTGTAGGTTTTCCTTTCTTGCCAAATCTCACCACTCCCTTCCAAGGGGACACCTTGAGTAGGACATGGTCTCCGACTCGAAATTCCAAGGGCTTGCGTCGCATATCCGCGTAACTCTTTTGACGGCTTCTAGCTGTCAGAAGATTATCACGAATTTTCTTGATTTTATCTATCGTTTCCAGAATGAGCTCAGGTCCAGTAAGCTGAGCTTCACCGATCTCATTCCAACAGACAGGTGAACAACATTTTCGACCGTATAAAGCTTCGAACGGTGCCATATTGATGCTAGCATGATAACTGTTGTTGTAAGAGAACTCGATCAACGGAAGGTGAGAATCCCAATTACCACCAAAGTCTATCACGCATGCTCTAAGCATATCCTCCAATGTTTGTATCGTTCTCTTAGTTTGTCCATCTGTTTGGGGATGATAAGCAGTGCTTAGATTCAGTTGGGTTCCCAAAGTAGATTGCATGGTTTTCCAAAAGTGAGATGAAAATCGAGCATCACGATCGGATATGATATCTAAAGGAACACCATGTCGCGATACAATCTCATCAACATAAATCTTGGCAAGTTTATCGGCAGATAGATCCTCGCAAATCGGTATAAAATGAGCTGACTTCGTTAATCGATCGATAACAACCCAAATAGCATCGTGACATCTAGATGTACGTGGTAACTTGGTGATGAGATCCATCGCAATGTTCTCCCACTTCCATACCGGTATCTCTGGTCATACAAGCAAGCCAGATGGTCGTTGGTGTTCAGCCTTGACTTTGAGATAAGTTAGGCATTTCGATACATACAAAGCAACATCCTTTTTCATACCAGGCCACCAATACTGAGTACGAAGATCTTTGTACATTTTGTCAGCACCTGGATGGATAGAATATCGAGACTTGTGAGATTCGTCCATCACTAAAGTGCGAAGATCGTCTTGTTTCGGAATCCACAAACGATTCTTGAAATTGAGTAACCCATCGTCTTTTGTTTTGAGTTTAAGCTCAAGTTGAAGTGGTAGCTCATATTTCAATAAGGCTTGGTTACACATGATAGTTGTGCTTGAAGGACACGAGATTGGATATCAGATAGAGTGCGAACAAAATTAAGCTTAACTCGTTCCTTTTGACTTAGCGCATTGGCTATGACATTCGCCTTACCAGGATGGTAACGAATCTCGCAATCGTAATCGTTTAGGAGTTCAACCCAGCGTCGTTGTCTCATGTAAAGCTCCTTCTGATTGAGAATGTGCTGGAGACTTTTGTGATCTGTGAAAATCACACATTTCATGCCATAAAGATAGTGTCTCCAGATTTTGAGTGCAAAAACCACAGCTCCCAACTCAAGATCATGAGTGGTGTAGTTCTTCTCGTGTATTTTCAGCTGTCTTGACGCATAAGCTAAGACTTTACCTCGTTGCATAAGAACACAACCAAGGCCTAGATTCGACGTGTCACAATAGACAAGGAAATAATCAATTCCATCGGGCAAAGATAAAACAGGAGCATCACAGAGTTTTTGTTTTAGCGTTTGGAACGCTTTTTCTTGTTTAGGTCCCTACTCGAAAGGCTTATTCTTCTGAGTCAAAGCAGTGAGAGGAACCGCGATCTGGGAGAAGTTCGAAATAAATCGTCGATAATATCCAACAAGACCAAGAAAAGATCGAACTTATGTGGGTGTCGTAGGCGTATTCCAATCCTTAATAGCAGCTATTTTGGAAGGATCCACATGAATACCCTGCTCGTTAACAATATGACCCAAAAATTGAACTTCCTTAAGCCAGAATTCACACTTGGAGAACTTGGCGAAAAGTTGTTCCTTCTATTAGTGCAGTAATGTCTATCGCCTCCGTCAATCAGTCCGTAGTAGAAATCAGAAGAAAACAAGACATTATAGTGTTATATTTAGTCAAAAGGCAAGGTGGCATTTATGTAATTAATGAGAAATCTCATTAAACCCCTTGGCCTATAAATAGGAGTGTAATGTCATGATTTAAGAACTTTTGTTATTCTAGACTTTAGAGAGCTTTGGAGCTAGAGAGAGAGTCTAGAGAGAGAAAGTGCAAGAGGTGATTCACGGTGCTTGTAATCTTTTCATACGATCAATCAAATCACAGATTTAGTACTCTTTTGTGTTTGGTCCACGCACGTGTACGGATTCCGCACGTCACACGTGTCGATACGCAATCGTTTCGGAGTTGAAAACCGATCCTACAAGTGGTATCAGAGCAGGAGCTCGATTGCATGGATCAATCACACTGATTCGCACAAGATTTCATCAGTTTCAGATCAAATATTCATCCAGATTTGTCAAATTTCTTCATTTTTCATCTCTTTCACTTTTAGAATGAAAATCACAAAATTGACATGGCTTTTTCGGTTAAAATTGACTGATTTTTGGATATTATGTGCGAAAATTATTGATCTATAAGCCTACAAAATTTCAGATCAAAATTCCAAGTAATTTGAGAGAAATCAAGATTTTTCTATTCGATTCGCTGAAAATGTTTGCTGTTGTTCTTGATGATATTCACCGATCGGATGGCAATCCGAT
The DNA here is from genome assembly GCA_030545235.1 of Helianthus tuberosus. Lineage (NCBI taxonomy): Eukaryota > Viridiplantae > Streptophyta > Magnoliopsida > Asterales > Asteraceae > Helianthus > Helianthus tuberosus. Next base: position 2,450,094 of record JARYGA010059779.1, read on the forward strand.
CGGATGACCATCCGATCCTTAGCACATTTGGCTGTTTAGCTCATACTGTCAAGTGTCGGATTGCAATCCGATCGGATCACCATCCGATCCATTGCAATTCATTAAAAGTTTTACTTTGTTGACTCTGACCCGATCGGATCACCATCCGATCCATGGCACATTGTTATTTAGGTTTTAAAGTTCAAGTGTCGAGTGGCATCCGAACGGATTGCCATCCGATCCTAATCACTCTATTTGCTTGTGTCTCAGGTTCAAGTGTCGGATCCCCACTCGATCGGATCACCATCCGATAGTTGGTTGGTGTCACTCGATCGGATACCCATCCGATCCTCAACACAACTTGGTCAAGTGTCGGATCATCACTCGATCGGATCACCATCCGATCCTCAACACAACTTGGTCAAGTGTCGGATCACCACTCGATCGAATCACCATCCGATCCAAAGCATATTGTCAAGTGTCGGATCATCACTCGATCGGATCACCATCCGATCCAAAGCATATTGTCAAGTGTCGGATCACCACTCGATCGGATCACCATCCGACACCTTGCAGTCTATTGATTTGAGGATCAATAGTCGGATAGTCACTCGATCGGATCACCATCTGATCCGTTGTCATCCGATCATTATTATATTGTTGACTTTTGTTGACCTGACTCGATCGGATACCCATCTGATCCAGCTGTTTTACAATTTTTAAACTGATCGTGTTCGTTTGTAGGTGATTCGAGGTGATAAACGAGAAACACCATGGCAGAAGAATTTTACAACACGCTCTACAAAGCTTTCACATCAGAATCTTTGGAAACTCAAACAGTTACACCTAAAACCATAACAAAAGCAATCAATGATAATATTAAACATGATAACTTCTATGGAACTTATTCAAAACCACCAAAACTGGAAAGTATTGAAGATTACACATGGTGGAAAGAACGTTTTATCAACTGGGCCAAAGCTTACGCACATGAAAGCTAGTTTTGCATGGAGTTTGGATATGATAGACTTGTCAATGACAAAGGAGAAAAAATATCACTCAAAAGCTTATCCGTTGAAGACAAAAAGAACTTCCCATATGAACAAAGAATGATTGCTCTAATCCAACAGTCGATTAGAAATGATCTTTTTGCATTACTTGATCATGACGGTTCATCTAAATCGGTTAGGGAAGCTTTACAGGTTAAAGCAGAGGGTGGTAAACAGATCAAAAAGAATAAAATTGCTTTATTAAAAAAGGAATTTGATTTGTTTGATAGTCTTAAAGGAGAGTCGGTGAGACAAATGATTGAGAGATTTTGTCATTTAAAAATTGAACTTGATAGGTTTGAGATAGTAAAAACTCGAGAGGAAATCATAGACAAAATCATTGAAGGATTACCACAAGCTGATTAGTGGCAAACGTTTGTTTTTATTTTGAAAAATGATGTGTTATATGAAACAATTACTCTTGAGGTGTTGATTGAAAAGATTGAAACTCATGAGCTTGAATTGCAGAAACAGAACAAGATGAGTAGTTCTTCACATCAACAGAATGTCGGTCTTTATTACAAGGGCAGTGTACCTCAGGTGACTGTAAATGAATCACCAAAGACGGCATTCAGTGTTGAAAAGACAAAAGAACCACAGAAAAGCTCATCAAGTTACGATCCAGGATATCATTCATCGTCAACAACATCAAACTCTGAAGAACCCGAAGAGATTCTCTGCAACATCGCTTTAAAGCTAAAAAAGTCTTCAACAATGAACATCAAAACTGCTAAACAACAAATGAGTCTTCTGGGATCAATTCTGAAATCTTATGAAGATCTAGTAGCTGGGAAAATTGGAAATTTCGAACTAACAAAGGAAGATTATGACCAGATCGATCCAGAAGAGATGGAGCTCATTGATTTGAGATGGTGTTTAGCAAGCTGCATTCGAAGAGCTCAGCGGTTCATGGATATTACTGGCAGACAATCAATCTGTGGACCATCAACAAAAGTGGGCTTCGACAAATCAAAAGTAACCTGCTTCAAATGCAAGCAAAAGGGTCATTTCAAAAGAGAATGCAGAAACAATGATGTTGAAGAAAGAGCTAATCCGTTTAAAGAAGATTACTATCAAAAGCCGATCTATCACAAGAACAGAGAGGAATCGCCAAGGTTGAAACAAAATGAAGATAATCCTGAAAAGGAGAAATCAAGAGCTTGTGTTGTGATACAAGATGATGAAGGGTTTGACTGGAGCGAATTCCTTCCAGAAGATGATCTCATTGATGATATGTTCACAGCAAATGGCAGAACTGTATCAAAGAATAAACATTGTGCTTTGGTTGCTGAAATAAAGGAGAAAACTCGAGAGGAGATTCTAAATGAAAAGACATACAGAGAAAGATGTATTGCTGGTTATCGGATTAAAGAGATGGAGAATGAGTACGAAGAGGTTAGGAATTATAAAAGATATGACAAGAAAAGAGATTGTTATGTCAACAGGAACGGAGAACCAGTTGTTCATCCAAAGGAATTGGTTTTTGATGATGTTCTTGCAGTAATCCCTTTATTCGGCGAGTATTACTCAAATGTTGAAAAAGATAAAAACTATAAGAAAAAGCTGGATAAAATCATTCGAGATGTCATGACAGCAAGTTTGAAGAAGAGGGTGAAGAAAGAATGAAGAAGAATGTTGATGAGTTGGTTGATGATTCGAAGAAGGCTGCTGAAGAAGTGAAAGTTGAAGTTGTGAAAGAAAAAGAAGTTGAAGAAATTGTCGAAGTAGCTGGTACTGAAGAACAGCAGAATGAAGAAGATCAAAAGAAGAAGGGAGAAAATGAAGTGAAGGTGGAAAGTTCGATTGAAGTGAATGATGGTGCTGGTGTTGGTAAGGAACAACAGAACAGAGAAGTCGATCAGAAGCAGACAGAAGAGAAAACCGAAGTGCCAATCACTGAGGTAAAAATCGATACTAAAATCTTAAATGAAACTGCTAAACAGTGCAAGAAATGCATGGAAAAGTGCAGTGCTTGTACTGAAAAAGATGAAAAATTCAGAACAAGAGATTTAGAATTTGCTAAAATCGAAAAAGTTTTCAAAGAAAAATGCAAAGAAATGCTAGAAAATGAAAAGATTTTGAAAGATAATGATGAAAAGATAACACAAAAATGCAAGAGTTTAGAAAAGAAAATGAAATTTTTAAAGGAAAGGTTTCAAAAATGACAGAAGAATGTTTACAAAAGGAAACTGCTTTTCAAGAAATGAAGAAAGAATATGATTCGATAAAACTTGCATACCATATTAAAAAAGGATCATATGAATACGTGAAGAGTCAAATGAAACTTGTTCAATCAAGATTGAAATATTGTTCTGAAACAACTGATACGCTTAAGCGACAATATGAAATAAAGCAACAAGTTGTAAATTCTTACATTGAGGATGTTGCTAAGCTAAAGCGTAAAATAGCTTATTTAGAACAAGATAACAACAAGTTACACAGTTATCACGCTTCATCATATGTTCTTGAACGCATTTTCAATCTAAAACCGGATGGTAAAGATTTTGAGCAAAACAAGAAAGGTATTGGCTCGGAATATCATCAAGTTCCACCACCGTTTGAGGAAAAATTCACGTTCTATGATGACGAGAAGGTGGAAAAAGCTTTTAACTTGGTCGATAAATTGCCAGATAACATTAACGTAACCTATTCCAAATCTGATGATGCTAGTGATTCAGAGGTGGTAGATAAGGTCATTGAAAGTGTTTTGAAAGAAGAGTCGGTTGAAATAGGTAAATCTGAATCACATGATGAAAATGAAGGTACTTTTCATGAAGGTTATCTCAAAAACTCGAAATTTGAGAAAAAGGCGAATGATGATTCAAAAGGATTGGTTTATACCATGATTGGATCGGACAAATTATTCTCAGATCTTGAAGTCCCGATTCAGGATGTGATTTCAGAAAAGATTGACAAAGTTTTTAAGATGGTTGAGATTGAAAAGTCTGAGATTCCAAAGTTTGCTGGAAAGAGTCACAAATTTTTTTATAACAAACCTGGTTACAAAAAGAAAAACATGAAGGCTGGGTCGTGTTATAAAAGGAAACAGAATTGGAAGAAAAATGAAATGCCAAATTATCAACAAAAGATGAATTTTGTGCACGGAACAAGTTCCAAAGAAGAGAAAGAACTCCAATTTAGACGACAGTCTAATGAAGAGTTCTATGCTCAAAAGAAAAAGCAACAACAACAGGTGAAAGATGTTTCAAAGAGAACATGTTTCAAATGTGATCAAACAGGACATCTTGCACGAATTTGTCCAAATCCGAAACCAGTTGGTGTTGAAACGAAAAAGAAGTCTGATGTTGTGAATCCAAAGTCAACCAAGTTTGATTCAAAGAAAACTTGGAAGCCGAAAATGTCAAAGGCTGACTCACAACAAACATGGAAACCAGTGACACCCAGACTTAGAACAACACAAAGTTGGAAAACAACTGTTGATGCAACAAAACCAAACCAGTTTTGGAAACCAAAAGTTGTTGTTCAAAATCAGAATGTTCAAAATGAATCACATTTTTACAAAAGAAGTGCGTCTAAAGGACAAACTTGGGTGGAAAAGAAACAAAAGGTTCATGTGAGTGATAATCGGAATGAAAATTCATTTGTGAATAATGATAAAGAATTTCCGAAGCTGAATGAATCATATTGTGTTGAAATGCCCAAGGTCAAACAGACCTGAGCTAACTTGTTCAAGTAATTGAGTAATTTGAATGTGCAGGTGCTTCAGAAAGAGGTTGAAAGTCAAACCAACGAAGGAAGCAGCCTGACACGAGAGGAAGAGGCTGCTGGTCCCTGCGACTGTTAAATAGGGAGTTTGTTTGATTTTTGTACATAAATAAATAATATTTCTTAAACCCTAAAAAATAAAAAAAAATAAAAATTTAAAAATCTAAAATATGTTTTTTTTAATTTGTCAAAATTCAAAATTTAAAAAAAAAATATGTTGAGTGAATATGCCGAAACCCTCACGGCTGAACAAACATAATTAATTTCACAAGATTCAAAAAAGGTTTTCAAACTATAAAATATCAATGTGTTGTAAATCATGGGGGTATAGTTTCTGCAAAACAGAGCATGTAAAGTAGAAAATGGATGGCGAGACAAAGCTATCTACATCGGTTATCAAATTTTCTTTAAATGTTTTGAATTTTAGGGGGAGTAAAAATTTCAGAAAATACAAAAACATTAGAAAATTTGAAAAAGCCAAAAACATGATAAAATTAAAAAATGAGTTTTTGTGTAAAAAGAGGAAATGATAGTACATCAGTAGACAATCACAGTACGCTAAAGAATTGGAAAGTTAAAATGTGATAAACGGTCTCACTGATGATATGCCAGTAGGTTTTTACACGCTTAGTAGATTGTTTTCAAGATATAAACCTAAATATCAAATACTTACTTATCTCGTGGGGAACATCTCTCGGATATATGGGTAACCCCCGAAATCTTATTTGAGAGATTGCCTGATTCTGAGATACTAGGTCTTTATACTGTTTGATATCTGGGGTATTATACCTGGTCTTCTGATATTGCGGAAGCAATGGCCTAGACCTCGTATAATACTTTACGTGCTTTTAAAGCTTTCCCCCTGCATAAAAATTGAAAAATATCGAAAGATATGAATCAATTGCAGTTGAAAAAAAGATTCCCTAAAGGGAACACACCTAAAGTCAAGCCTTCATCTCTTTGACTGAACGAAAGTTCATACCTGAGCTCTCAAGGTCTCGCACTAACCCAGAATACAGATATCAAATTGGTATACTCACCTGTAAGACTGAATCTAGGGAATTTTAATACGGGAGTATATTCTAAGGTGGGACACGCGAATAAGTTTAAGTCCTTAAAACACTAATCTCGTATCTCAAATCAATTGAACTTTGTGTGAAAATTTAAGTGGATCAGTATTCTGACAATCCAAGTGAATCGTTTAGAACTTAAAGTGTTTAAAGATCAACGGTACTAGTGATTTGTCATAAACTGATATGATCCTCTGACGCGAACTCAAACAAAAATATTGTCTGTAAATATGTTTGTAAATATTTCTTTACTGCTTTATATTTAAAAAAAATCCAAAAAGATTTTGATTTCACTTTATTTTCGACAACCGATGTCTGAATGCTGAGTTTCAAAATCTAAGTATGCTGATTGTGTTTCTGAAAATAAAACAAGTTCATTAATTTGAAACTTGAAGTTTTTAAAATCAAAAATCAAAAACAATTTGTGAAGTCTCCAAGGTCATTAATTTGGACTTGGATGATTAACTGTGAGGGATTTGCATGCTTAAATTGTTAAAATCCGTTGTAAAGAGCCAGTTTTCGATCTTGGTCGCTGAAACTGCCAAATCTATGAAGATTGTTGATAGGGGGAGAGAATCAAGTAATCCTGGATATATTCATATTATTATTTTAGAGCCAGGATCTTGATTAAAAGTTTTTAAGAGCCAGGTCACGATTCCTGGACAATCGAAAAAGCTTTCACTGTCGCATATTTCAAAATGTTTTAGCTTATGCTGAAAGCCAGGTTTTCAATCCTGGATGTTCAATACGTTTTTACTTATAAATTTTTGAGAATTGCAGATTCCTGATTTCGATCCCGATAGCCGAGTCTAAGGGGGAGTCTGAAGACGAGCTCAACACAAGGGGGAGCTTGTATCCGGAAAGCCAGGTGTCGATCCCAGAAGCTCGGAATCTTGACAAAAGGGGGAGCCTGAAGAAAGAGTTTAACGAAAGGGGGAGCTAAAGCTGAAGACAAATCCACGGGGATTCTGTTCGAGCAAGAGGGAGTCTATGTTGCTGAAGGTGATAAAGCTTCAAGAAGACTCATAGAGATAGAGAAAGACAAAACACTATGAGATTGACTGTGGCAACATCCAAGGGGGAGTCTGTTAGTGCAGTAATGTCTATCGCCTCCGTCAATCAGTTCGTAGCAGAAATCAGAAGAAAACAAGACATTATAGTGTTATATTTAGTCAAAAGGCAAGGTGGCATTTCTATAATTAATAAAAAATCTCATTAAACCCCTTGGCCTATAAATAGGAGTGTAATGTCATGATTTAAGAACTTTTGTTATTCTAGACTTTAGAGAGCTTTGGAGCTAGAGAGAGAGTCTAGAGAGAGAAAGTGCAAGAGGTGATTCACGGCGCTTGTAATCTTTTCATACGATCAATCGAATCACAGATTTAGTACTCTTTTGTGTTCGGTCCACGCACGTGTACGGATTCCGCACATCACACGTGTCGATACGCAATCGTTTCGGAGTTGAAAACCGATCCTACACCTTCTTCAGAAGTTCCATTGTCAGACGAAGGTGTTGTTCGTGATCGGCTCGAGACTTTGAATAAATAAGAATGTCGTCAATAAACACAATGATAAACTTATCTAAATAAGGTTTACAAACCCTATTCATTAAATCCATGAAAATTGCTGGGGCATTCGTCAAACCAAAAGGCATGACAGTGAACTCGTAATGATCATATCTCACGAGGAAAGCAGTTTTGGGAATGTCTTCTTCGAATACACGAAGTTGATGATACCCAGAACGCAGATCGATCTTGGAGAAACATGAAGCACCTTGCAGCTGATCAAAGAGATCATCGATTCGTGGTAGCGACTATCGACTCTTGATGGTAAGCTTGTTAAGCTCACGATAATCTATGCATATTCTGAAAGATCCATCTTTCTTTTTCACAAACAGGACTGGGGCGCCCCAAGGTGAATAACTCTGTCGGATGAATCCTTTGTCAGATAATTCTTGAAGTTGTTTCGATAATTCTTGCATCTCAGATGGTGCAAGATGATAAGGCGCTTTCGCAATCGGGTTGGCATTGGGTACTAGATCAATATGAAACTCGACTTGACGAACTGGAGGCAAACCAGGCAGTTCATCAGGAAACACCTCTGGATAATCTCGAACAATCGGAATATATTGGATACACTTGTTCTTGCCTTTCTCCTCGGTGACATGTGCCAGATAGGCCACATATCCTTTTCGTAAGTAACTTTGGGCTTTCGTACATGACATGAGTTTCAAACCACCAGACGGTTTCTCGCCACGAACTTCTAAAACTTCACTGGACGAAAGAGGAATACGAACAATCTTATCGAAACAAACCACCTCAGAATGAAACTTAGTTAACCAATCCATCCCTATGATAATGTCGAAACTTCCAAGTTGCATGGTATGAGGTCAATAGGAAAAAGATGGTTATCGAGGTTCAATTGACAATCGCGAATAACAGAATCGAGAACAAGAGGTTTACCATTACCAGTAGCAACTTCAACAAACAAGGGTTTCCTCAGTTTAGTTCTAGGCATCGCAAGTAAAGGCTCAAACGAGAACGAAACAAAACTTCTATCGATACCAGAATAAAAAAGAACAGATGCAGGTCGATGGTTAACAAGGAACGTACCATTAACAACCTCAATGTTAGCACGCGCCTCGTTTGCATTCAAATTGTATGCTCATCCACAAGCGGGATTCACATTGGCATTCGGGTTTGCAAGCCTCGGACAATTGTTGCGGAAATGACCCATCTCTCCGCAGTTATAACACGAACCAGGTGGAAATCTAGCAGCATTTCCCTGAACTGGAGCTTGATTCTGGACAACTTGATTCTGACCCAAACGACAAATGTTGGCCAAGTGCCCAAGTTTACCACAAATGGTGCACTGTTTACAAGCTTGATGTGCCACATGATGACCATTGCACCGAGTACAGTGAGGTGCGGTACCAGCATACTGTTTCTTTGCAGGAGGTTGAGCTGGTGGGTTCTGAGCAGTAACAAGAAAAATTTTGGGAAGAATTTCGCTTCCTCGATCTCCTCGAAGATTCACCTTTCTTACCCTTGTCTTGAATAGTATCGGTCGACTGCTTCTTGCACCCTTACGAGTAAGTTTACCCTTCCTGACTTGAGACTCGGTCAGAGTTGCAGCCAATTCAATAGCCTGACGCACAGTTGTAGGGTTACTACCAGTTACAATGTCTTACACAGAATCAGGCAAACCATCGATATACCTCTCAATCGCTTTCTCCAACGGGGTAACCATAGTAGGACACAACAAACTTAGCTCCTCATAACGATCCGTATAAGCACGGTGTTCTCCCCCATCTTGTTTAGATCGTCAAATTCTAGTTCCAAAGCCCTTATCTCGTGACGGGGACATAACTCTTTCATCATGAGAGCTCGAAGCTCTTCCCAAGATTGTGCCATTGCCACATCGGCACCCCAATCACGCATCACACCGTTCCACCATGTAAGAGCACGCTTCTCGAAAACACTTGATGCAAACTCAACATTTCGTTCATTCGGACACTGAACATGTCTAAATGTGCTCTCCATACTTTCGAACCATTGTAGGAGCGCAGTTGCTCCTTGAGACCCAGAGAACTTTAGTGGTTTAGCCGAATTGAAAGTTTTGAAACTACACTGAGCATTGTTGTTATTATTGTTGTTCGCTTGATTGATCTAAGTAATTAGGTTCGGAATTACAAAAGCCATTTGTTGAGCGACAAGGGCTGCGATTTCGGTGTTAGTTTGAGTTTGTGCATCTCGTCGAGGAGGAAATTTCTAAAAAGAACAAGGAAACATGAAAAATGAGTGAGATTGAAAATTGGATAAACAAAAGAGGTATTGAAAAACATCGACAAAACATAAGGAAGGCGATCATTCGTTCATTACCTCGAACAAACAAACGATACACAGTGACTAATCAAAGTAAATGGGTTAATATAATGTATCGCGAAGACCTGCTTTAGCCTATAAGTGGACACTCACCCCAAGAGTTCCCAGGTAAGAGTGACTGGTCCGATTATGTGGATTTGTACGAACACTCTAGCCTTAGACAGAAAACTCAGGATACAGGCATCCACCCTTCCTGATTGCACGTGTTCACATTATAAGACCCAAAATTTGCCGAGATTTTGAAAACTTTGGAAGGTTCAAAACCTTATAAGAAATCATCTAGGGATAAATGATTGATTTTCAAAGCGGATTTGTTATTGTGTTCTCGTTGTGGTTATCACCTAAAGATAGGTGACCATATTGTTTTAGAATCTAAACACAAGATAACTTGTGTTAGGGTCCTAGAAAAGTTATAGTCTAGGTCAAAGCATTACTAATAACCTAATTCCCTATAACCATGAGCTCTGATACCAACTCTTCTGTCACACCCCGACCGCGTAAAACAACGAAACCGCAGCGAAAACGTCGGGAAGTGGAGCGACATAATTATTGTTTCACAACCATGGATCAAAAGTTTCGTTTTATTTAGTTATTAAATATTAAACATTGTCTTTGAAATAGAACAAACAAGTTAAACATAGTCTATCATCGTTATTAAATAACTAAGGCCTTGTCCAGTCCTAAGTGAGCATGCACCCTATTTGCAATCGACATCATTCTACACCACCTGAAACATATGTAAAAATAAAGTCAGCAAAGAAATGCCGGCGAGCACATAGGTTTTGTGAGAGTGTCGGATTCATGGCTCGTTTACATGTTGCAATACCTCGTTTGACTACAAGAGTCGATAATCGAAAGCCTTGTTTTGAAAAGAGTTTGGTATTGCAATATGAAATAACCAGCTCAAAATAAGTTGGTTATAGTATATGAAATCTCGTTGCCATGAATCTTAACCCAAAACATTTGTTTAAGTAAACCAAATTGTAAATCGCTCTCGTAATAAAACTCGTATGGTTTATATCGTTTAGTAAACATCGTTGCGTGACATTGTTTAAAATCGTTCATCCAAGTGAACTAAATAACGCCACAGATATAATACGATAAAAGCACTTATATATAAGAAGTACCAGCGGCGTATCTACCATACTTTTATCATATTACACCATCCCGTTATCTAAACACAAACCAAAAACCAATCGTTCGTTCAATTCGTTTTACTTGTTCAAATCGTTCCAATCGTTCAATCAAAAATCGTTCAATCGTTCAAATCGTTCTCGTTTTAATTGTGAAAACTACTTTTGGTCGTCTCGCTTATAACATTCAAACCTTCGTAACTCGTCCATCGTTCAACTCGTATTAACAAACCACCAAAGGGTAAGTTAACAATTAACAGGTTCAGTCGTTACCCACATAACCCCCACACATAACCATGGGTGCAGTCCGATAACGGGATTTGTCAGATCCTATGGTACCATAACCTAATACTAGTCGGCTTGATCATTGTTAATGAATGTCATTCGTTATGTAAATACGTCCGACAAGTTCGTTCACATTATCGAAATCGTTTTGTTTAATATAAACTATAGTATTCGTTTTTGAAATCATCGTTGAAAGTATCGAAATCGTTTAACACATATGAATCACCCCAAAACAATTGAAAACAGTAAAATAGGGGAACTATGTACTCACATCGAAGTGTAAAGATATCCTCGACTAAATGAACTTAGCAAAGCTCAGGCAAACCAAGGAAATCAAGTAGCACCTAGTAATCGGATCGCTAGTTAATAAATCGACACCTAAATCGGAAGATCGGGTAGAATGAGGTCTTTTAAATCAAATGAGTATTGGAACTCATGTGATATGGTTTAACAAAGCCTACATTCTAAATTGGAACCTAACCTAAGTGCTTACGACCCGTTACTACCCATTAAGGTAGCTTACGCTACTTTAATGCGTCATTCGCGCGAATGCGCGTTCGAGACGCCTAACTAGTCCTATGACAAGTGTTATATGCCCTAACATGTTTAAATATGTTGCATAATCAGTTTAAGTGACAAAAGTTAAGTTACATATGCTTAAATACCAATTATGCATGAAAAGGGCATTTTGGTCATTTTCCTAAGGCATATAAACTACCTATCATACAACTAATTAAACTAAGTGACCATAAGGTATAACCTCGGAAGGTTATTCCCTATACAACTATGGTCACTAAACATGCTTGGTCGGATACTAACGATCGACCAAACGGGTTGGGTTCGAAAGTCTAAGCGGTTGTCAAGACCGCTTGACTAACGCCCTAAACAAGCACTAGACTAAAAGTGACGAGTTAAACATGTTAAAACATGTTTAACTAAGTTAGAAAACAGGTTTGATATCAAAACAAAGTGTTTTGATACCCGAAAATAGCTTCGTTGCAAAATACGCATAAACGCGTATTTTGACCGAAACTTTGACTCGACACTTCGACTAATCAACGTGGTAATCAGTAGGTATAGTTGCAAAGTTCAAATGAACTTTGTGTTGACCAAATCATGGTCAAAGCAGAAAGTCAAACACTGTTTGACTTTCATGCTTGAAAAGCATAAAAGCATGAAAGAAGCTTACAAAGGGTCCAAGCAAGGAAGATTTGATTCAAAATACTCAGGTATGAAGTGTTAAACTTCAACTTAGAGCAGAATTGAATCAAATGGTGTGAAGAAATGTGAATGAGCAAGTGGGTATTTATAGAAAGTCTTGGGTTTATAGGATCTTGACATATGTTTTTGCAAGAATCAAGACTCAAATCTCACCATACACTTGTGGAACATAAACCCCCAAGTTGCATAAAAGACCCCCAAGTTCAAGTTGGTTGCTTAAAACTGAAATTCTGTCAACATGAAGGGCTCGCGTGCCGCCACGGCACCACCATGTTGCTGTGGCGCGACGCCACCTCTACCTAGGTCCAGAAAGTTTGGAAAAATGGCAGAAATGGTCCCTGCAGCTCGTTTAAGCCTCGTTAACCCATTTTCAAGGCTCAACAATGAATTTAAAGTATAGGGGACTTGAAACATGCTTGAAATTATCTCAGATGTCGGTTCGTTTGGTCGTGCGGTCACGTTATTCGGTTAATTACGACGAAATACGAACGGACGCGAAAAATGATCCAAATTACGCGACGAATGGTATTTTTGCATTCCAATCACTAAAATAAAATATTTTAATGATTACAAAAATTTTTGGATGTCCGGATATGTTCAGAACGTAAGATATGCGCGAAAATGCAAACTTATGCACTTTTTGACGCTTGTAGTCCCTGTTGATCAAATAAGTTTATTTTCGCATACCGAACCCCTCAAAGCCTATTTCTAAGCTATGTAAAGGATATTTAGGGTATTTTTAGCTTATGATCAAGTTCCGAAATGTTCATTATTATACAAATCGGCATATTTTCGTAGTTTGACACAATTAGTCCCTGCGATCGAATAAACTTGTTTTCGATACACCAAACCATCCAAAACTTATTTCTAAGTTATGTAAAAGTTATTTAAGGTATGTTAAGCCTATTTCACTATTCCGAAGTGTTTGTCGCGTTAAACTGATTACGTTTATGCATCAATTTGCGTATAACTTTCAAGAAAGCGATTTAAAACTTGAAATCGAACTAGAATCAAGTTGTAAAATTATCAAGCACAAATACACACATATTAACACCAAAACACATCGTTTACAGAGCACAGTTGTCACAACACGGGTGTCATTGGGCCGAACCTATGTCACTGGGACTAAACCCTGCCTTTGGGTTTATCCCACGTTTCTATGTCATTGGGCTTTAACCCACGTTTCTATAGTAATTTAGGTACTAGCCCATGTATTTTATCATTGGGCCCCAGCCCATGCATCTTAGTAATTTGGGCCTAGCCCAAATATTTTATCATTGGGCCCTAGCCCATGTATCTTAGCAATTTGGGCCTAGCCCAAATATTTTATCATTGTGCCCTAGCCCATGTATTTTAGTAATTTCGGCCTAGCCCAAATATTTTATCATTGGGCCCAAGCCTGTGACATATGTGCTTGTAATCATTGTATAAACTTTGAATAGTTCAATTTTCAATAAAGCAATGTCATTTAATCCCAATATTTGTTTATTTATGTTTGACATTTTGCATGTTTTGATTTTTGTTCAATTTTAAACTCCATATTGCTTTCTAGAGAGTTATACGTAAACCGATGCGTAAACGTAATCAGTTTAACACGAAAAACACTCCAGAACATCAATTTATGCTTAACATACCTTAAATAACCTTTACATAACTTAAAAATAAGTTTTGAAGGCTTTGGTATGGCAAAATCAAGTTTATTCGCTTACAGGGACTAATTTCGACAAACTGCGAAAGTATGCCGATTCCTACTGTAACGGACATTTTAGAACTTGATCATAAGTTAAACATACCATAAATATCCTTTACATAGCTTAGAAATAGGCTTTGAGGGGTTCGGTGTGCTAAAATAAACTTTTAGATTAAACAGGGACTAAAAGCGTCAAAAAGTGCATAAGTTTGCAATTTCGCGCATATCTTACATTCTGAATACATCCGGATATCCAAAAATTTATGTAATCATTAAAATATTTTATTTTAATGATTTGCATGATAAAATTCCATTCGTCGTGTAATTTGGATCGTTTTTCACGTCCGTTCATGTTTCGTCGTAATTAACCGAATATCGTGTTCGTACGACCAAACGAACCGACATCCTGCATATTTTTTAGCATGTTTCATGTCGCCTACACTTAGGCATCATTGTAGAGCCTTGAAAATGGCTTAACGGGCTTTAAACATGTCAAAATAGGCCTTAAACATGTGTAGGGACCATTTCTGCACATTCTGAAACTGTTTGCTGAACTCCAGTTGGTCGCGGGCCGTGTAGGCTCTGCCTGTATCCTACGCGGGTCACGACAGATCGTCAGATCTGCAAAAATCTTTTTTCCAGCAATATCCAGTTGTTTCCATGATGTGCAAATGGTTTTGATCATTCTATGGGCTCATTTAGGGGTGCACATGGTTTTACAAATCAGGGGGTACACATGTAAGGCCCGGATTAAAGCTTGTTTATCGAGGAATGATCTTAACGGTGGCCCGAAAACTATAAATACCCCCATGATCTCATTTGCAAGTCACACCTTGATCTGAATTCTCTCTAAGTTGAAGGTTAAAACCTTCATACCTGAGAAATTTTCAGATCAAATCTCCATTTCTTGGACCTCTTGTAAGTATTCTTTTGTTCTTTTACGCGTTTTAAGCACGAAAGTCAAACTGTGTTTGACTTTCTGCATTGACCAGTTTATGGTCAACAAGAAGTTCGTTTGAACTTCGCAATGTGAGCGTAATCACGATGGTCATAGTCCTTGGTGACTATACCTACTGATTACCACGTTATTTAGGTATAGTGATGAGTCATAGTTTCGGTCAAAATGCGCGTTTATGCGTATTTTGTAACCAAACTATTCTTGGGTATCAAAACCCTTTGTTTTGATATCAAACTTGTTTTCTAAATTCGTTAAACATGTTTTAACATGTTTAACTTGTCACTTTCAGGTTTAGTGCTTATATAGGGTCGTAAGATAAGCGGTCTAAACAACCACTTAGACTTTCGAACCCGACCCGTTTGGTCTATCATTAGGATCCGACCAAACATATTTTGTGACCATAGGTGTATAGGGAATAACCTTCCGAGGTTATACCATATGGTCACTACGTTTAGTTAGTTGTATGATAGGTAGTTTATATGCCTTAGGAAAATGACCAAAATGCCCTTTTTGTGCATAAATTCATTTTAAGCATATGTAACTTAAATTTTGACATCTAAACTGATTAGGAAACATTATTAGACATGTTAAGGAATATATTACTTGTCATAGGACTAGTTAGGCGGTCCGAACGCGTTTTACGCGAACGACGCGTTAAAGTAGCATAAGCTACCTAAACGGGTCGTAATGGGTCGTAAGCACTTAGGTTAGGTTTTGTTTTAGAATGTAGGCTTTGTTAAACCATATTACATGAGTTCCTATACTCATTTGGTTTACAAAACCACATTTTATCCGATCTTCCGATTTAGGTCCGGTTTATTAACGTAGTTACCTATATTAGGTGCCAATTGATTCTGTGATCTTTCTAGCATTGCTTGGTGGTAATCCAAAGACTATTGAGCAATATCAAGTGAGTACATAGTCCCCACTTTTACTGTTTTCAAATATTTTGGGGTGAAACACATGTGCCTACTTGTTACTTTCATGTTTTTCATGCTTTCTTAACATATACTTGCTATGTTCATTAGTACGCATATAGTACATGATTTCATATTGTTTTGCTATGTATGTTGAACACTTAGCATGCTAGCACATTGATTTTCATAAATACTTTTGTTGCATATGTTCACTCAGCATATGGACACATTGTTTTACATTACATTTTTGTTGCATATGTTCACTCAACATATGGACACATTGTTTTACATTTCTACCTTGTATGTTCACTTAGCATACTAGGTACATTGTTTTCATAAAACATGCTTACATTTGGTATGACATTTGGTTTGTTTAACGAAACTAAAATACATTCATTAACATTAGCTACGCCGCTCGGTAGTAAGTAGTGGTACCATAGGACTTGACAACTCCCATTTCTGAAATCCTGGGTTTGTTTGGATGGAAGGAATGACTGAATCCGAAAACATTTTTGATAACCTTTGATTTGTTCTAAGGTTTATCTTACAGTCTCAAGGCTTGGATGTATACGTTTAACAATACCACATAGATGTTTGTATCAGTAGAGCATGCATTTATTTTACAAAACATAACTTTGGATTTAAACTTTGATTTATTCAAATATATTGTTTTGTACATTTTACATATGGTTAGAGTATATATTTTTATTTACTTTGCAATACATAACATTTGATTACACATTACATGACTTACATTTGACAATAGACATTGTATACATAAACATGTTGGTGGTTTGTTTGGGTAAGTGATTTATATAACGAGACGTGTGTAATATGATGAAAGCATGGTGGATACGCCACTGGTAATTCCTATATATAAGTGCTTTTATGATATTACATATCGTAGCGTTATGTAAACCATTTCAATTTTGACATATTACATTTTATACAAAGAACATATTTTCACATAAACATTGATTTACAAATAACGTAATTTATACAAATTCTTTTACTCGGTTTATTTATTTAACCATACCTCTTCCTTTTATATCATCTAATCCTTATCGATTTTCATATGATTTACAAAGAAAAACATTTTACAAGGTTCTTGACTAACTTTTATTAAACTTTTCTTTCAAATACAAGTCATGAATCCTATTTTAACAAAACCTATGTATCTCACAGGCATTTTTATGCTGACGTACCTATTTTCACATGTGTTTTCAGGAGCTGATGCATAGGATGAGCAAGATACACTTAGGCGGACCTGTGCCTTAGTGACATAAAATTAAGCTAGACTAGTTTAAATTATGTTATGTACTCTTTGTTTCTACTGTTTTAAGACAATGTAACCCATATGTTTATAAATAAAACAAAACTTTAATTACCATGGTTGTGAAACAATAATTCTGTTGCTACACTCCCCGACGTTTCCGCCGCGGTTTGTTGTTTTACGCGGTCGGGGTGTGACAGAAGAGTTGGTATCAGAGCCAATGGTTATAGGGAATTAGGTTATTAGTAATGCTTTGACCTAGACTACAACTTTTCTAGGACCCTAACACAAGTTATCTTGTGTTTAGATCTTAAAACATGCACTTCACCTATCCTTAGGTGATTACCAAAACAAGAACACAATTTTTCAAAATGATTTTTGAAAATCAATCATCTGTTTTTAAATTATTTGTTATAAGGTTTTGAACCCTCCATTTTTTCCGAAATGATTTTGAAAATTTATCATCCGTTTTTTGAATGATTCTTTTGGCCTTGTGCCTTCTAAGTTTTCAAAATCTCGTCAAAGTTTTGGGTCTAAATAATGTGAACACGTGCAATCTGGAAGGGTGGATGCCTGTATCTCGGGTTTTCTGTCTAGGCTAGAGTGTTCGTACAAATCCACATAATCGGACCAGTCACTCTTACCTGGGAACTCTTGGGGTGAGTGTCCACTTATAGGCTAAAGCATGTCTTCGCAATGCATTATTTTTTACCCATTTACTTTGATAAGTCACTGTGTGTCGTTTGTTTGCGTTGTGGTACGGACGAATTACCACCATCTTTGCTTTTGTCGCTTTTTGTATCATCTCACTTTTCATCTAATCATCTCACTCGTTTCCTCTTATGTTTCCTCTTTTAGAATGCCTCCTCGACGCGAAAATCCGCTACCTAATGCCGAAATGGCAGCTATCATTGCGCAGCAAATGGCTGCTGTACTCCCAGACATTATTGCTCAAGTTAACCAAGCCAACAACAACAATAATGCTCCATACAACTTTAAAAGTTTCAATTCGGCTAACCCACTCAAGTTCAGTGGTTCTGAGGGAGCAACTGGGCTCCTACAGTGGTTTGAGAACATTGAGAGTACGTTTCGTCATGTTCAATGTCCTGATAATCCCAAGGTCGGGTTCGCTTCTAGTGTGTTCCAAAAGAGGGCTCTTACTTGGTGGAACGGGGTAATGAGAGACCATGGTGCTGAGGTTGCTTTAGCACAGACCTGGGCAGAGCTTAGGGCTCTTATGATGAGGGAATTCTGTCCTCGTCATGAACAAAGGGCTTTAGAAAGGGAGTTTGATGATTTGAAGCAGGATAGTGGTGAACATCGGGCTTATACCGACAGATACGAGGAGATGAGTTTGTTATGCCCCACAATGGTTACCCCACTCTAGAAAGCTATCGAGAGGTATGTTGATGGTTTACCTGACCCCGTGCAAGACATCGTCACTGGTAGCAACCCTACCACAGTTCGTCAGGCGATCGAGTTAGCTGCGACTCTGACTGAGTCGCAGACCAGAAAGGGAAAGCTACACAGGAAGGGTGACAAGGATAAGAAACAATCATCGGATAAGGGTGAGAACAAGAAGGGTAAGAAAGTTGGGTCTACGAAGAAGTCTAGGAAGCGTAAGGCTTCCCAAAACTTTGTTGTTACAGCGCAGGCCAACCAAGCTGCTCCAAACCAGGCCGCGCAAACACCTGCCAAGAAACCATACCTTGGCAATGCACCTCTGTGCAACAGGTGTAATGGTCATCACCAGCCGCATATTCAGTGTTGTCATTGTACTAATTGTGGAAGATCTGGTCATCTTGTCGCCACATGCCGTCTTCCTGCTAATCAGAATCAAGCTACACAAAACCCTGCTCAGCAAGCTGCACAACCACCTGCTCAACAACAAGCACAGGCTGCACGACCTCACTATCCTCCTGGTTCGTGCTTCAACTGTGGGGATCTGACCCACTATCGAAACCAGTGTCCAAGGTTGGTGAATGCAAATCAGGCTCAGGCTCGTGGACGAGTCTTCAACATGAATGATAATGAGGCGCGAGCAGACAATGAAGTGGTCAACGGTACGTTCTTTGTTAATAATCAGCCTGCATCTGTTCTTTTTTATTCGGGTGCCGATAAGAGTTTTGTGTCTTTATCTTTCGAGCCTTTGCTCCATGTCTAGAACGAAACTAGGAAAGCCTTTGACAGTAGAAGTTGCTAGTGGTGAACCCGTTGTTCTCGATTCTGTTCTTCGAAACTGCCAGTTGAACCTTAATAACCATCTTTTTCCTATCGACCTCACACTGATGCAACTTGGAAGCTTCGACATCATAGTGGGAATGGATTGGTTAGCCAAGTATCATGCAGAGGTAGTTTGTTTTGAGAAGATTGTTCGTGTGCCGCTTTCGACTGGTAAGATACTAGAGGTTCGTGGTGAGAAACCTGCTAGTAGCCTCAAACTCATGTCTTGTACTCAAGCTAGGAAGTATCTTCGAAAGAACTATGTGGTCTTTTTGGCACATGTTGTGGCGGATAAAGGCAAAGGTAAGTCTATTCAAGATATCCCGGTTGTTTGGGATTATCCTGAAGTTTTTCCTGAAGAATTACCTGGTTTACCCCCAGCACGCCAAGTTGAGTTTCGTATTGATCTTGTACCTGGTGCTAATCCTATTGCTAGGTCTCCATATCGTCTTGCGCTGTTTGAAATGCAAGAGTTATCTAAGCAGCTTCAAGAGCTTTCTGACAAAGGTTTTATTCGTCCTAGCTTTTCACCTTGGGGTGCTCCCGTTCTTTTTGTCAAGAAGAAGGAAGGCTCTTTCAGAATGTGCATCGATTACCGTGAGCTTAACAAGCTTACCATCCAGAATCGATATCCCCAACCTCTGTCACACCCCGACCGCGTAAAACAACGAAACCGCGGCGAAAACATCGGGGAGTGTTGCAACAGAATTATTGTTTCACAACCATGGCATTTAAAGTTATGTTTTATTTATCAAACAAGAGAGTTATATTGTCTTAAACGAAAGAAACAAGAGTACATAACATTAATTAAACTAATCTTGCTTCTTTTATGTCACTAAGGCCCGAGTCCACCCTAGTGTATCCTGAATCAAACCTAAGCATCAGCTCCTGAAACACATGTGAAAATAGGTACGTCAGCATAATAATGCCTGTGAGATACATAGGTTTTGTAAAAATAGGATTCATGACTTAAGTTAAAGAAATGTTTGATAAAAGTTAGTCATGAATCTTGTTAAGTGTTTTCTTTTATAAATCATACGAAAATTTGATAAGAAATCGGATTATATAAAAGAAAGGTGTATGGTTAATTGAATAACCAAGTAAAATGAGTTGTATAAAATAAACTGTTTGTATAACAATGTCTTGTGAAAATACGTTGTTTGTGTAAAATGTAATATGTCTAAATTGAAATGATTTAAATAACGCCACGATATGTAATATCATAAAAGCACTTATATATAGGAAGTACCAGCGGCGTATCCACCATGCTTTTATCATATTACACACGCCTCGTTACTTAAATCATTTACCAAACAAACCATCAAATTGTCTTGTTTAAACCAATTGTCAAATGTTTATGTGTAAATAACTGTCTATTGTCAAAATGTAAATCATGTAATGTGTAAACCAATGTCAAAATGTTTATGTCAAATGTAAATCATGTAATGTGTATCCAAATGTAATGTATAGCAAGTGAAATATATCAACTAAACCATAGGTAAAATGCACAAAACAAGGTATTGAAGTAAAACACAGTTTTAATCAAAGTTATGTTTTGCAAAATAAATGCATGCTCTACTGATACGAACATCTATGCGGTATTGTGAAAATGCATACATTCAAGCCTTGAGACTGTGGAGACAAACCCTTAAACAAATTAAAGGTTTATCTGAATTATGTGTATCGAATTCGGTCATTCCTTCCATCCAAACAAACCTAGGACTTCAGGAACGGGAGTTGTCAATTCCTATGGTACCACTACCTACTAACGAACGGCATGGCCAATGTTAATGAACGTATTTTTGTCCCATTTAAACAAACCAAATGTCATACCAAAATGTAAGCATGTAATGTAAAACAAATGTACTAAGTATGCAGCAAATGTACATACATAGCATGTGATGTAAAACAAATGTACTAAGTATGCAATAATGAACATACATAGCATAAAATGTTATGTAAAACAATGCACTAGGTATGCACTTAAATGGACATACATAGCATGAAATGTAATGTAAAACAATGCACTAAGTATGCACTAAATGGACATACATAGCGAAAACATAATGAAATCATGTACTATAAGTGTACTAATGAACATAACAAGCATATGATATGAAAACATGGAAAGCACGAAAATAACAAGTAGGCACATGTGTTTCACCCCAAAATGTATGAAAAGCAGTAAAAGAGGGGACTATGTACTCACTTGAGATTGCTCAATAGTCTTTAGATAACCACCAAGCAATGCTTAGAAAGATCACGGAATCAAACGGCACCTAATATAGGTAACTATGTTAATAAACGGACCTAAATCGGAGGATCGGATAAAATGTGGTTTCGTAAACCAAATGAGTATACGAACTCATGTAATATGTTTTAACAAAGCCTACATTCTAAAACGGAACCTATCCTATGTGCTTACGACCCATTACGACCCGTTTAGGTAGCTTACGCTACTTTAACGCGTCGTTCGCATAGAACGCGCTCGGACCGCCTAACTAGTCCTATGACAAGTAAAATATGCCTTAACATGTCTAATATTGTTGCCTAATCAGTTTAGATGTCAAAATTTGTGTTACATATGCTTCAAATAAATTTTGGTGTAAAAAGGGCATTTTGGTCATTTTTCCTAAGGCATATAATTTCCTATCATACAACTACGTAGACTAAGTGACCATAAAGTATAACCTCGGAAGGTTATTCCTTATGCAACTATGGTCACGAAATGTGTTTGGTCGGATCCTAATGATCGACCAAATGGGTCGGGTTCGGAAGTCTAAGCGATTGTTTAGATCGCTTATCTTACGACCCTATATAAGCACTAAACCTAAAGTGACGAGTTAAACATGTTAAAACATGTTTAACGAGGTTTGAAAACAAGTTTGGTATCAAAACAAAGGGTCTTGATACCTACAAGTAGTTTGGTTGCAAAATACGCAAGAATACGCATTTTGACCGAAACTACGACTCGTCACTATGCCTAGATAACGTGGTAATCAGTAGGTATAGTCACAAAGGACTATGACCATCGTAATTATGCTCACATTATGAAGTTCAAACGAACTTCGTGTTGACCATAAACTGGTCAAAGCTGAAAGTCAAACACTGTTTGACTTTCACGCTTAAAACGTGTAAAAGAACGAAAGAATACTTACAACGGGTCCAAGAAATGGAGGTTTGATCTTAAATTCTCAGGTATGAAGTGCAAGGACTCCAACTTAGAGAATTTGGGCAGATCAAGTGTGAGTTTGGGTGAAGAATCTTGGGGGTATTTATAGATTTTAGGTAACCATTAAGATCGTTCATCGAAAAACAAGCTTCGATCTAAGCCGTACACATGCACCCATGGTTTTGGAATACCATGGGCACCCAAAATAGCCCATAGATTACAAGAAAAACCATTTGCAACTCACCAAAACAGCTGGAACAGGCTGGAAATAGCTTGAATCAAGTTTTTGATGTCTGAAGGCTACTTACGGACAGTATGCAGTTCCCCTTACGGTCCGTATGCTATGTGTAGACCAGCAACTTTTGTAAAATGTCAGATTTGGTCCCTGTGTGCGTATTGTCGTGTTTTGGCACTTCTAACACCTGTCAAGCCCATTTTTAAGCTTCATAAGGATCTTAAAACATAGGGAACTTGAAATATGCTCAAAAATATGCCGGATGTCGGTTCGTTTGGCCGTACGGTTGCGTTGTTCGGTTAATTACGACGAAACACGAACGGACGCTAATAACGATCCAAATTATGCGACGAATGGAATTTTATCATGCCAGTCACTAAAATAAAATATTTTAATGATTACAAAAATTTTTGGATGTCCGGATGTATTCAGAACGTAAGATATGCGCGGAAATGCAAACTTATGCACTTTTTGACGCTTTTAGTCCCTGAATGACCAAAAAGTTTATTTTAGCACACCGAACCCCTAAAAGCCTATTTCTAAGCTATGTAAAGGATATTTAGGGTATGTTTAACTTATGGTCATGTTCCAGATTGTCCGTTACAGTACGAATCGGCATACTTTCGCAGTTCGTCGAATGTAGTCCCTGTAAGCGAATAAACTTGATTTTGCCATACCAAAACCTTCAAAACTTATTTCTAAGTTATGTAAAGGTTATTTAAGGTATGTTAAGCATATATTGATGTTCTGGAGTGTTTTTTGCTATAAACTGATTACGTTTACGCTTTGGTTTGCGTATAACTCTCGAGAAAGCGATATAGAGTTTGAAATTGAACGAAAATCAAAACATGCAAAATGTCAAACATAAACAAACAAACATTGGGATCAAATAGCATTGTTTTATTGATAACTGAACTGTTTACAATGAATACAAGCACAGGTGTTACAGTCTCCCCTACTTGTGGAAATTTCGTCCCGAAATTTATTTAGAGGAAACTCGTGAGAAAAGATGTGGATATTTCGCCTTCATTTGATCTTCACGTTCCCAAGTAAACTCTGGTCCACGTTTAGATTCCCAGCGAACTTTAACCAAAGGAATGTGCTTGTGTTTAAGCCACTTGACTTCACGGTCCATGATTTCCACAGGTTTCTCAACAAAATGCATCTTGTTATCAACACGAATTTCGTCAAGTGGTATGTGGAGGTTCTCATCAGTTAGACACTTCTTGAGGTTGGACACGTGAAAGGTTGGATGAACGTTTCCAAGTTCAGGAGGTAACTCAAGTCTATAGGCTACCTTACCGATTCTTTCGACGATCTTAAATGGTCCAACATATCTAGGTGCAAGTTTTCCTGTCTTTCCAAATCTGATCACACCTTTCCAAGGTGAGACCTTAAGTAATACACGATCACCAACTTGAAATTCCAAGGGCTTGCGTCGTCGGTCCGTGTAGCTCTTTTAACGGCTTCTAGCTATCTGAAGGTTATCGCAAACTTTCTTAACCTTATCTGTCGTCTCTAGAATGAGGTCAGGTCCAGTAAGTTGAGCCTCACTGATCTCATTCCAGCAGACTGGTGAATGACATTTTCGACCATAGAGAGCCTCGAAAGGAGCCATGTTGATGCTGGAATGATAACTGTTGTTGTAGGAGAATTCAATCAATGGAAGATACGAATCCCAACTACCACCAAAATCGATCACACAAGCTCTAAGCATATCCTCCAAAGTCTGGATTGTTCTCTCAGATTGACCATCAGATTGCGGATGAAAAGTTGTGCTCAAATTAAGTTGGGTCCCCATAGCAGATTGCATGGTTTCCCAAAAACGAGACGAGAAACGAGCATCTCTGTCAGAAATAATGTTCAAAGGAACACCATGTCGAGATGCAATTTCATCCACATAGATTTTAGCAAGCTTTTCAGCAGATAGATCCTCGCGGATCAGCAAGAAATATGCTGACTTTGTAAGACGATCAACAACTACCCAGATTGCGTCATGACCTCTCTTAGTGCACGGAAGTTTGGTAATAAGATCCATAGCAATGTTTTCCCATTTCCAAACTGGAATCTCTGGTTGCTCCAATAAACCAGAAGGATGTTGATGTTCAGCCTTAACCTTGAAACAAGTAAGGCATTTTGAAACGTATAAGGCAATGTCTTTCTTTATACCAGGCCACCAATACTGAGTACGAAGATCCTTATACATTTTGTCTGCACCAGGATGAATAGAATAACGAGACTTATGAGCTTCATCCATAAGCAAGGTGAGAAGATTGTCTTGACTTGGGACCCACAAACGGTCCATGAAATAATACGATCCATTGACCTTCAGTTCAAGATCAGGCTTAATGTGATAGGGTAATTCCTTACCCATCAAATCTTGTGAAACACAGGTATGTTGAGCTAGAGAAATGCGAGATTGGATATCAGATCAAACTTTGACACAGTGAAGCTTGACTCGTTCCTTACGACTTAATGCATCAGCCACGACATTCGCCTTACCAGGATGGTAGCGAATTTCGCAATCATAGTCGTTTAGAAGTTCAACCCAACGTCGTTGCCTCATGTTGAGTTCTTTCAGATTGAAGATGTGCTGAAGACTCTTGTGGTCAGTGAAAACCACACATTTTGTACCATACAAATAGTATCTCCAGATCTTGAGAGTGGATACAACTGCACCTAACTCAAGATCATGAGTGGTGTAGTTTTTCTCGTGTACTTTCAACTGCCTTGATGCATATGCTATGACTTTGTTCCTTTGCATGAGAACACATCCAAGACCCAAGTTTAATGCATCACAATACACGACAAAATCATCATTGCCCTTGGGCAAAGATAGAATAGGCGTATCACAAAGCTTCTGCTTCAAGGTCTGAAACGCTTCTTCTTGCTTAGATCCCCAATCAAAGGGTTTGTTCTTCTGAGTTAGAGCAGTTAGAGGAACTGCAATCTTGGAGAAGTTCTCGATGAAGCGGCGGTAATAACCCGCAAGACCAAGAAAAGAACAAACCTCAGTTGGTGTAGTAGGCGTATCCCAATCCTTAATCGCACTGATCTTGGAGGGATCTACATGAATACCTTGTTCGTTGACGATATGCCCCAAAAATTGAACTTCCTTAAGCCAAAATTCGTACTTAGAGAATTTGGCAAAAAGTTGCTCTTTCTTCAGGAGTTCCAGAGTAAGACGAAGATGTTGCTCGTGATCAGCTTGCGTCTTAGAATAAATCAAGATGTCGTCAATGAAAACGATGATGAACTTGTCCAAATAAGGCTTGCAGACCCTATTCATCAAGTCCATGAAAACAGCAGGAGCATTAGTCAAACCGAATGGCATAACTGTGAACTCATAATGCCCATAGCGAGTGCGGAAAGCAGTCTTGGGAATATCTTCTTCATGCACACGAAGCTGATGATACCCAGAACGTAGATCAATCTTTGAAAAGTATGAAGCACCCTGTAACTAATCAAAGAGATCATCAATGCGAGGTAGGGGATATCGATTCTTGATGGTAAGCTTGTTAACCTCACGATAATCGATACACATCCTGAAAGATGCATCCTTCTTCTTGACAAAAAGAACGGGAGCACCCCAAGGTGAAAAGCTAGGACGAATAAAACCTTTGTTAGAAAGCTCCTGAAGCTGCTTAGACAACACTTGCATCTCAGACGGTGCAAGACGATATGGAGATCTTGCAATAGGATTTGCACCAGGTACAAGATCAATACGGAACTCGACTTGGCGCGCTGGGGGTAAACCAGGTAATTCTTCAGGAAACAATTCAGGATAATCCCGAACAACCGGGATATCTTGGATAGACTTACTCTTGCCTTTGTCTGCTACGACATGTGCCAAGAAGGCCACATAATTCTTTCGCAGATACTTCCGAGCCTGTGTACAAGACATGAGCTTAAGGCTACTAGCAGGTTTCTCACCACGAACCTGTAGGATCTCACCTATCGAGAGCGAAACACGAACAATCTTCTCAAAACAAACTACCTCTGCGTGATGCTTGGCTAACCAATCCATACCCACTATGACGTCAAAACTTCCAAGTTGCATTGGCGTGAGGTCGATAGGAAAAAGATGGTTGTTAAGGTTCAGCTAACAATTGCGAAGAACAGAATCGAGAACAATGGGATCACCACTAGAAACTTCTACTGTCAAAGGCTTTCCTAGTTTGGTTCTAGACATGCGAAGCAAAGGCTCAAAAGACAATGAAACAAAACTCTTATCGGCACCCGAATCAAAAAGAACAGAAGCAGACTGATTGTTAACAAAGAACGTATCGTTCACCACCTCGTTGTCTGCTCGCGCCTCATTAGCATTCATGTTGAAGACTCGACCTCGAGCCTGAGCATGATTCTGATTCTGATTTGCGTTGGCTAGCCTTGGACACTGGTTTCGATAATGAGTCAGGTCCCCACAATTGAAGCACGGACCAGGAGGAAAATGAGGTCGTGCAGCTTGTGCTTGCTGTTGAGCAGGTGGTTGGGCAGCCTGCTGGGCTGGGTTACGAGCTGCTTGATTGGGGGCAAAGCGACAAATATCAGCAAGATGACCCGACTTCCCACAGTTAGTACAGAAACGACACGGAACTTGCGGTTGATGGTGGCTATTGCATCTGTTGCACAACGGTGCATTTCCCGCATACCGTTTCTTTGCTGGTGGTTGTGCAGGTTGGTTGGGAGCTGCCTGATTGACTTGGGCAGTAACGGCGAAATTTTGGGAAGCCTTGCGCTTCCTAGACCCTTTCGAAGAACCAGACTCCTTACCCTTCTTGTTCTTACCCTTCTTGCTTTCACCTTTATCGGACGACTGTTTCTTACCCTTGTCACCCATCCTTTGTAGCTTACCCTTTCGGACCTGCGACTCAGTCAATGTCGCAGCTAACTCGATTGCCTGATGAACTGTGGTAGGGTTACTACCAGTAACGATGTCTTGCACGGAGTCAGGTAAGCCATCAATATACCTCTCGATAGATTTCTCGAGTGGGGTAACCATTGTAGGGCAAAGTAAGCTCAACTCTTCATACCTATCAGTGTAAGCCCGGTGCTCACCACTATCCTGCTTCAAGTCATCAAACTGTCTTTCTAAAGCCCTTAGCTCATGACGAGGACATAATACCCTCATCATAAGAGCCCTAAGCTCGGCCCAAGTCTGTGCTAAAGCAACCTCAGCACCACGGTCTCTCATAACCCCATTCCACCATGTAAGAGCTCTCTTCTGAAACACACTGGAAGAAAACTCGACTTTCCGATTACCAGGACACTGAACATGATGAAAGGTACTCTCAATGCTCTCGAACCACTGTAGGAGCCCAATTGCTCCTTCAGAACCACTAAACTTGATTGGTTTAGCCGAATTGAAACTCTTGAAGTTGCATGGAGCATTTTGGTTATTGTTGGCTTGGTTAACTTGAGCAATAATGTCTGGGAGTACAGCAACCATATGCTGCGCCATGATAGCTGCCATTTCGGCATTAGGTAGCGGATTTTCGCATCGAGAAGGCATTCTAAAAGAGGAAACATGGGAGAAAACGAGTGAGATGATTAGATGAAAAGAATGAGATGATGCAAAAATCGACAAAAGCAAAGATGGTGGTCATTCGTTTGTACCACAAAGCAAACAAACGACACACAGTGACTAATCAAAGTAAATGGGTCAAGAATAATGTATCGCGAAGACATGCTCGCCTATAAGTGAACACTCACCCCAAGAGTTCCCAGGTAAGAGTGACTGGTCCGATTATGTGGATTTGTACGAACACTCTAGCCTTAGACAGAAAATTCGAGGTTTTGTACGAACACCCCAAGAGTTCCCAGTTTGCACGTGTTCACACTATTTAGACCCAAAATTTTGACGAGATTTTGAAAACTTGGAAGGCACAAGGCCAAAAGAATCATTCAAAAACGGATGATTAAATTTTCAAAATCATTCTGAAAAATTGAAGGGTTCAAAACCTTATAAAAAATCATTTAAAAACAGAAGATTGATTTTCAAAAAGCGTTTTGGAAAATTGGGTTCTTGTTTTGGGTAATCACCTAAGGATTGGTGAAGTGCATGTTTTAAGATCTAAACACAAGATAACTTGTGTTAGGGTCCTAGAAAAGTTATAGTCTAGGTCAAAGCATCACTAATAACCTAATTCCCTATAACCATTGGCTCTGATACCAACTCTTCTGTCACACCCCGATCGCGTAAAACAACGAAACCGCGACGAAAACGTCGGGGAGTGTTGCAACAGAATTATTGTTTCACAACCATGGCATTTAAAGTTATGTTTTATTTATCAAACAAGAGAGTTATATTGTCTTAAACGAAAGAAACAAGAGTACATAACATTAATTAAACTAATCTTGCTTCTTTTATGTCACTAAGGCCCAAGTCCACCCTAGTGTATCCTGAATCAAACCTAAGCATCAGCTCCTGAAACACATGTGAAAATAGGTACGTCAGCATAACAATGCCTGTGAGATACATAGGTTTTGTAAAAATAGGATTCATGACTTAAGTTAAAGAAATGTTTGATAAAAGTTAGTCATGAATCTTGTTAAGTGTTTTCTTTTATAAATCATACGAAAATTTGATAAGAAATCGGATTATATAAAAGAAAGGTGTATGGTTAATTGAATAACCAAGTAAAATGAGTTGTATAAAATAAACTGTTTGTATAACAATGTCTTGTGAAAATACGTTGTTTGTGTAAAATGTAATATGTCTAAATTGAAATGATTTAAATAACGCCACGATATGTAATATCATAAAAGCACTTATATATAGGAAGTACCAGCGGCGTATCCACCATGCTTTTATCATATTACACACGCCTCGTTACTTAAATCATTTACCAAACAAACCATCAAATTGTCTTGTTTAAACCAATTGTCAAATGTTTATGTGTAAATAACTGTCTATTGTCAAAATGTAAATCATGTAATGTGTAAACCAATGTCAAAATGTTTATGTCAAATGTAAATCATGTAATGTGTATCCAAATGTAATGTATAGCAAGTGAAATATATCAACTAAACCATAGGTAAAATGCACAAAACAAGGTATTGAAGTAAAACACAGTTTTAATCAAAGTTATGTTTTGCAAAATAAATGCATGCTCTACTGATACGAACATCTATGCGGTATTGTGAAAATGCATACATTCAAGCCTTGAGACTGTGGCGACAAACCCTTAAACAAATTAAAGGTTTATCTGAATTATGTGTATCGAATTCGGTCATTCCTTCCATCCAAACAAACCTAGGACTTCAGGAACGGGAGTTGTCAATTCCTATGGTACCACTACCTACTAACGAACGGCATGGCCAATGTTAATGAACGTATTTTTGTCCCATTTAAACAAACCAAATGTCATACCAAAATGTAAGCATGTAATGTAAAACAAATGTACTAAGTATTCAGCAAATGTACATACATAGCATGTGATGTAAAACAAATGTACTAAGTATGCAAAAATGAACATACATAGCATAAAATGTTATGTAAAACAATGCACTAGGTATGCACTTAAATGGACATACATAGCGTGAAATGTAATGTAAAACAATGCACTAAGTATGCACTAAATGGACATACATAGCGAAAACATAATGAAATCATGTACTATAAGTGTACTAATGAACATAACAAGCATATGATATGAAAACATGGAAAGCACGAAAATAAAAAGTAGGCACATGTGTTTCACCCCAAAATGTATGAAAAGCAGTAAAAGAGGGTACTATGTACTCACTTGAGATTGCTCAATAGTCTTTAGATAACCACCAAGCAATGCTTAGAAAGATCACGGAATCAAACGGCACCTAATATAGGTAACTATGTTAATAAACGGACCTAAATCGGAGGATCGGATAAAATGTGGTTTCGTAAACCAAATGAGTATACGAACTCATGTAATATGGTTTAACAAAGCCTACATTCTAAAACGGAACCTATCCTATGTGCTTACGACCCATTACGACCCGTTTAGGTAGCCTACGCTACTTTAACGCGTCGTTTGCGTAAAACGCTCTCGGACCTCCTAACTAGTCGTATGACAAGTAAAATATGCCTTAACATGTCTAATATTGTTGCCTAATCAGTTTAGATGTCAAAATTTGTGTTACATATGCTTCAAATAAATTTTGGCGTAAAAAGGGCATTTTGGTCATTTTTCCTAAGGCATATAATTTTCTATCATACAACTACGTAGACTAAGTGACCATAAAGTATAACCTCAGAAGGTTATTCCTTATGCAACTATGGTCACGAAATGTGTTTGGTCGGATCCTAATGATCGACCAAACAGGTCGGGTTCGAAAGTCTAAGCGATTGTTTAGATCGCTTATCTTACGACCCTATATAAGCACTAAACCTAAAGTGACGAGTTAAACATGTTAAAACATGTATAACGAGGTTTGAAAACAAGTTTGGTATCAAAACAAAGGGTCTTGATACCTACAAGTAGTTTGGTTGTAAAATACGCAAGAATACGCATTTTGACCGAAACTACGACTCGTCACTATGCCTAGATAACGTGGTAATCAGTAGGTATAGTCACAAAGGACTATGACCATCGTGATTATGCTCACATTATGAAGTTCAAACGAACTTCGTGTTGACCTTAAACTGGTCAAAGCTGAAAGTCAAACACTGTTTGACTTTCACGCTTAAAACGCGTAAAAGAACGAAAGAATACTTACAACGGGTCCAAGAAATGGAGGTTTGATCTTAAATTCTCAGGTATGAAGTGCAAGGACTCCAACTTAGAGAATTTGGGCAGATCAAGTGTGAGTTTGGGTGGAAAATCTTGGGGGTATTTATAGATTTCGGGTAAACGTTAAGATCGTTCATCGAAAAACGACCTTCGATCTAAGCCGTACACATGCACCCATGGTTTTGGAATACCATGGGTACCCAAAATAGCCCATAGATTACAAGAAAAACCATTTGCAACTCACCAAAACAGCTGGAACAGGCTGGAAATAGCTTGAATCATGTTTTGGCACTTCTAACACCCTTCAAGCCCATTTTTAAGCTTCATAAGGATGTTAAAACATAGGGAACTTGAAATATGCTCAAAAATATGCCGGATGTCGGTTCGTTTGGCCGTACGGTTGCGTTGTTCGGTTAATTACGACGAAACACGAACGGACGCGAATAACGATCCAAATTATGCGACGAATGGAATTTTATCATGCCAATCACTAAAATAAAATATTTTAATGATTACAAAAAATTTTGGATATCCGGATGTATTCAGAACGTAAGATATGCGCGAAAATGCAAACTTATGCACTTTTTAACGCTTTTAGTCCCTGAATGACCAAAAAGTTTATTTTAGCACACCAAACCCGTCAAAGCCTATTTCTAAGCTATGTAAAGGATATTTAGGGTACGTTTAACTTATGGTCATGTTCCAGATTATCCGTTATAGTACGAATCGGCATACTTTCGGAGTTCGTTGAATTTAGTCCCTGTAAGCGAATAAACTTGATTTTGCCATACCAAAACTTTCAAAACTTATTTCTAAGTTATATAAAGGTTATTTAAGGTATGTTAAGCATATATTGATGTTCCGAAGTGTTTTTCATGTTAAACTGATTACGTGTACGCTTCGGTTTGCGTATAACTCTCCAGAAAGCGATATAGAGTTTGAAATTGAACAAAAATCAAAACATGCAAAATGTCAAACATAAACAAACAAACATTGGGATCAAATAACATTTTTTTATTGATAACTAAACTGTTTACAATGAATACAAGCACAGGTGTCACAACCTCGCATTGATGATCTCTTTGATCAGTTACAGGGTGCTTCTTATTTTTCAAAGATTGATCTACGTTCTGGGTATCATCAACTTCGGGTGCTTAAAGAAGATATTCCCAAGACTGCTTTCCGCATAAGATATGGGCATTATGAGTTCACAGTTATGCCATTTGGTTTGAATAATGCTCCTGCTGTTTTCATGGACTTGATGAATAGGGTTTGTAAGCCTTATTTGGATAAGTTCATCATCGTTTTTATTAATGACATCTTGATTTATTCTAAGACTCGAGCCGATCATGAGCAACATCTCCGTCTTACTCTGGAACTCCTGAAGAAAGAGCAACTTTTTGCCAAATTCTCCAAGTGTGAATTTTGGCTTAAGGAAGTTCAATTTTTGGGACATATCGTCAACGAACAAGGTATTCATGTAGATCCCTCCAAGATCAGTGCGATTAAGGATTGGGATACGCCTACTACTCCAACTGAAGTTCGTTCTTTTCTTGGTCTCGCGGGTTACTACCGCCGCTTCATCGAAAACTTCTCGAAGATTGCAGTTCCTCTAACTGCACTAACTCAGAAGAATAAACCCTTTGAATGGGGAGCCAAGCAAGAAGAAGCATTTCAGGCCTTGAAGCAGAAACTTTGTGAAGCACCTATTCTATCTTTGCCTAAAGGCAACGATGATTTTGTCGTATACTATGATGCATCCAAATTAGGTCTTGGCTGCATTCTCATGCAAAGGAACAAAGTCATAGCATACACATCGAGACAGTTGAAGGTTCATGAGAAGAACTACACGACTCATGATCTTGAGTTAGGTGCAGTTGTTTTCACTCTCAAAATCTGGAGACACTATTTGTATGGTACAAAATGCGTGGTTTTCACTGACCACAAAAGTCTTCAGCATATCTTCAATCAGAAAGAACTTAACATGAGGCAACGACGTTGGGTTGAACTTCTAAACGACTACGACTGCGAAATTCATTACCATCCTGGTAAGGAGAATGTCGTAGCCGATACTTTGAGTCGTAAAGAGCATGTCAAGCTTCATTGTATTCGTGATCAATCTGATATTCAAACCCGCATTTCTCAGGCTCAACATGCTTGTGTTTCACAAGATTTGATGGGTAAGGAATTACCATTTCATATTAAGCCTGATCTCGAGCTGAAAGCCAATGGATTGTATTATTTCATGGACCGTCTGTGGGTCCCAAGTCAAGACAATCTTCGCACCTTGCTTATGGATGAAGCTCATAAGTCTTGTTATTCTATTCATCCTGGTGCAGACAAAATGTATAAGGATCTTCGTACCCAGTTTTGGAGGCCTGGTATGAAGAAAGACATTGCCTTATACGTATCCAAATGCCTTACTTATCTTAAGGTTAAGGCTGAGCATCAACATCCTTCTGGATTGTTGGAGCAACCAGAAATTCCAGTTTGGAAATGGGAAAACATTGCTATGGATCTTATTACCAAACTTCCGCGCACTAAGAGAGGTCATGATGCCATTTGGGTAGTTGTTGATCGTCTTACAAAGTCAGCGCATTTCTTGTCGATCCGTGAGGATCTATCTACTGACAAGCTGGCTAAAATTTATGTGGATGAAATTGTATCTAGACATGGTGTTCCTTTGAACATTATTTCTGACAAAGATGCTCGATTCTGGTCTCGCTTTTGGAAAACCATGCAATCTGCCATGGGAACCCAACTTAATTTGAGCACAGCTTATCATCTGCAATCTGATGGTCAATCTGAAAGAATAATCCAGACTTTGGAGGATATGCTTAGAGCTTGTGTGATCGATGGTGGTGGTAGTTGGGATTCGTATCTTCCGTTGATTGAATTCTCCTACAACAATAGTTATCACTCAAGTATCAACATGGCTCCTTTCGAAGCTCTCTATGGTCGAAAATGTCATTCACCAGTCTGCTGGAATGAGATCGGTGAAGCTCAGCTTACTGGACCTGAGCTCATTCTAGAGACAACAGATAAGGTTAAGAAAATTCGCGATAACCTTCAGATAGCTCGAAGCCGTCAAAAGAGTTACGCGGATCGACGACGCAAGCCCTTGGAATTTCAAGTCGGTGATCGCGTTTTACTTAAGGTTTAACCTTGGAAAGGTGTGATCATATTTGGAAAGACAGGAAAACTTGCACCTAGATATGTTGGACCATTCAAGATCGTCGAAAGAATCGGTAAGGTAGCCTACAGACTTGAGTTACCTCCTGAACTTGTAAATGTTCATCCGACCTTCCACGTGTCCAATCTCAAAAAGTGTCTTGCTGATGAAAACCTCCACATACCACTTGATGAAATTCGTGTTGATAAAACGATGCATTTTGTTGAGAAGCCTGTGGAAATCATGGAACGTGAAGTCAAGTGGCTCAAATGCAAGCGCATTCCACTTGTCAAAGTTCCCTGGGAATCTAAACGTGGACCAGAATTTACTTGGGAACGTGAAGATCAAATGAAGGCGAAATATCCACATCTTTTCTCACAAGTTTCCTCTAAATAAATTTCGGGACGAAATTTCCTCAAGTAGGGGAGACTGTGACATCTGTGCTTGTAAACATTGTATAAACTTTGAATAGTTCAATTTTCAATAAAGCAATGTTATTTGATCCCAATATTTGTTTATTTATGTTTAACATTTTGCATGTTTTGATTTTTGTTCAATTTTAAACTCCATATCGCTTTCTGGAGAGTTATACGCAAACCGATGCGTAAACGTAATCAGTTTAACGCGACAAACACTCCAAAACATCAATTTATGGTTAAAATACCTTAAATAACCTTTACATAACTTAGAAATAAGTTTTGAAGGCTTTGGTATGGCAAAATCAAGTTTATTCGCTAACAGGGACTAATTTCGACAAACTACGAAAGTATGCTGATTCATACGGTAACGGACATTACAGAACTTGATCATAAGTTAAACATACCATAAAAATCCTTTACATAGCTTAGAAAT
This sequence comes from Helianthus tuberosus, assembly GCA_030545235.1. Lineage (NCBI taxonomy): Eukaryota > Viridiplantae > Streptophyta > Magnoliopsida > Asterales > Asteraceae > Helianthus > Helianthus tuberosus. Next base: position 2,485,644 of record JARYGA010059779.1, read on the forward strand.
AGGCTTTGAGGGGTTCGTTGTGCTAAAATAAACTTTTAGATCAAACAGGGACTAAAAGCGTCAAAAAGTGCATAAGTTTGCAATTTCGCGCATATCTTACGTTCTGAATACATCCGGACATCCAAAAATTTATGTAATCATTAAAATATTTTATTTTAATGATTGGCATGATAAAGTTCCATTCGTCGCGTAATTTGGATCGTGTTTCACGTATGTTCGTGTTTCGTCGTAATTAACCGAATATCGTGTTTGTACGACCAAACGAACCGACATCCGGCATATTTTTGAGCATGTTTCATGTCCCCTATGCTTAGGCATCTTTGTAGAGCCTTGAAAATGGCTTAACGGGCTTTAAACATGTCAAAATAGGCCTTAAACATGTGTAGGGACCATTTCTGCACATTCTGAAACTTTTTGCTGAACTCCAAGCGGTCGCGGGCCGCGTAGGCTCTGCCTATATCCTACGCGGGGCGCGACAGATCATCAGATCTGCAAAAATCCTTTTCCAGCAATATCCAGCTGTTTCCATGATGTGCAACTGGTTTTGATCATTCTATGGTCTCATTTAGGGGTGCACATGGTTTTACAAATCAGGGGGTACACATGTAAGGCCCGGATTAAAGCTCGTTTATCGAGGAACGATCTTAACGGTGGCCCAAAAACTATAAATACCCCCATGATCTTATTTGCAACTCACACCTTGATCTAAATTCTCTCTAAGTTGAAGGTTAAAACCTTCATACCTGAGAAATTTTCAGATCAAATCTCCATTTCTTGGACCTCTTGTAAGTATTCTTTCGTTCTTTTACGCGTTTTAAGTACGAAAGTCAAACTATGTTTGACTTTCTGCATTGACCAGTTTATGGTCAACACGAAGTCCATTTGAACTTTGCAACGTGAGCGTAATCACGATGGTCATAGTCCTTGGTGACTATACCCACTGATTACCACGTTATTTAGGTATAGTGACGAGTCATAGTTTCGGTCAAAATGCGCGTTTATGCGTATTTTGTAACCAAACTATTCTTGGGTATCAAAACCCTTTGTTTTGATATCAAACTTGTTTTCTAAATTCGTTAAACATGTTTTAACATGTTTAACTCGTCACTTTTAGGTTTAGTGCTTATATAGGGTCGTAAGATAAGCGGTCTAAACAACCGCTTAGACTTTCGAACCCGACCCGTTTGGTCGATCATTAGGATCCGACCAAACATATTTTGTGACCATAGTTGTATAGGGAATAACCTTCCGAGGTTATACCTTATGGTCACTACGTTTAGTTAGTTATATGATAGGTAGTTTATATGCCTTAGGAAAATGACCAAAATGCCCTTTTTGCGCATAAATTCATTTTAAGCATATGTAACTTAAATTTTGACATCTAAACTGATTAGGCAACATTATTAGACATGTTAAGGCATATATTACTTGTCATAGGACTAGTTAGGCGGTCCGAACGTGTTTTACGTGAACGACGCGTTAAAGTAGCATAAGCTACCTAAACGGGTCGTAATGGGTCGTAAGCACTTAGGTTAGGTTTCATTTTAGAATGTAGGCTTTGTTAAACCATATTACATGAGTTCCTATACTCATTTGGTTTACGAAACCACATTTTATCCGATCTTCCGATTTAGGTCCGGTTTATTAACGTAGTTACCTATATTAGGTGCCAATTGATTCCGTGATCTTTCTAGCATTGCTTGGTGGTTATCCAAAGACTATTAAGCAATCTCAAGTGAGTACATAGTCCCCTCTTTTACTGTTTTCAAATATTTTGGGGTGAAACACATGTGCCTACTTGTTACTTTCGTGCTTTTCATGCTTTCTTAACATATACTTGCTATGTTCATTAGTACGCATATAGTACATGATTTCATATTGTTTTGCTATGTATGTTCACTTAGCATGCTAGCACATTGATTTTCATAAATACTTTTGTTGCATATGTTCACTCAGCATATGGACACATTGTTTTACATTACATTTCTGTTGCATATGTTCACTCAGCATATGGACACATTGTTTTACATTTCTACCTTGTATGTTCACTTAGCATACTAGGTACATTGTTTTCATAAAACATGCTTACATTTGGTATGACATTTGGTTTATTTAACGAAACTAAAATACGTTCATTAACATTAGCTACGCCGCTCGGTAGTAAGTAGTGGTACCATAGGACTTGACAACTCCCATTTCTGAAATCCTGGTTTTGTTTGGATGGAAGGAATGACTGAATCCGAAAACATTTTTGATAACCTTTGATTTGTTCTAAGGTTTATCTTACAGTCTTAAGGCTTGGATGTATACGTTTAACACTACCACATAGATGTTTGTATCAGTAGAGCATGCATTTATTTTACAAAACATAACTTTGGATTTAAACTTTGATTTATTCAAATATATTGTTTTGTACATTTTACATATGGTTAGAGTAGATATTTTTATTTACTTTGCCATACATAACATTTGATTACACATTACATGACTTACATTTGACAATAGACATTGTATACATAAACATTTGACATTTGTTTAAACAAGACATGTTGGTGGTTTGTTTGGGTAAGTGATTTATATAACGAGACGTGTGTAATATGATGAAAGCATGGTGGATACGCCGCTGGTACTTCCTATATATAAGTGCTTTTATGATATTACATATCGTAGCGTTATGTAAACCATTTCAATTTTGACATATTACATTTTATACAAAGAACATATTTTCACATAAACATTGATTTACAAATAACGTAATTTATACAAATTCTTTTACTCGGTTTATTTATTTAACCATACCTCTTCCTTTTATATCATCTAATCCTTATCGATTTTCATATGATTTACAAAGAAAAACATTTTACAAAGTTCATGACTAACTTTTATTAAACTTTTCTTTCAAATACAAGTCATGAATCCTATTTTAACAAAACCTATGTATCTCACAGGCATTTTTATGCTGATGTACCTATTTTCACATGTGTTTTCAGGAGCTGATGCATAGGATGAGCAAGATACACTTAGGCGGACCTGTGCCTTAGTGACATAAAATGAAGCTAGACTAGTTTAAGTTATGTTATGTACTCTTTGTTTCTGCAGTTTTAAGACAATGTAACCCATATGTTTATAAATAAAACAAAACTTTAATTAACATGGTTGTGAAACAATAATTTTGTTGCTACACTCCCCCGACGTTTCCGCCGCGGTTTGTTGTTTTACGCGGTCGGGGTGTGACATAGCCCATGTATTTTAGTAATTTGGGCCTAGCCCAGCTTGATTTTAGGAGTCCATATATTTAACAATCTTGCATTTTGTAAAAAAAATTACTAAATATGTAAATTTTATAATTTTCATTCTTTTATTAAAGAATACTCGGAAATTTTATATTTTTCTTTCAACTTTCCTGAATTGTTATCGGAAATATATATATATATATATTCACCCTGTTGTCTAAAAATATATTGTTAGAGACGTCGTTGTGATAGTTGAATATATATTTCTTGTGAGCTCGTCCGTTGTCCATTTTGTTTGCTCGTCCGTTTAATACGTTAATTTAGCACTTTTCAGTAGATTGAGGATATTGTGGATAGGTGTATATATCCATGTATTTTATACTTGGTATCCTTCAAGCATTTGGGGTGTTGTATAATCGGGTATTTTTGTATTTAAACTTATACACCCTAATGATTCTAGATACATACACATAAATACACATGTATAATGTACATACACTTATGATGGTGTCAAAGTAAATCTATATTTTTTTACTCCCAAAAATATATATGTAATAAATAATACTCATTTTTAGCTTGTAAAAATATATACAAATATTTAGTAAATCCTTGGAAGGTTAGGGATTAACCCTTGACATTAAACTTCCAACGATTAAGACCACTAATCGTGTTTAACCTTGTTAATCCTCCATTAATCACACTTTAATCGTGATTAGATTTTTAGAAAATTTCACCATAGTTTCCCCTAAACTATGACGTTTCCCACGTTTTAAAAATGCGTTTAAATCACCAAATCAATTTTCAAATCATCATTAATTCATCAAGCTTTCCAAAAATCATTTTTCAAGCACTAATCACAAAATTTTACCTTCAAATTCTTATGAGCATATTATTTGCACAAATCTATCCAAGACTTTAAAATAACCATTTTCAAGTTCATCATTATATAAACTTGATTATAATTATTTTTCATTCTTAAAAATTTCCATGTTTTTTGTAAAAATTCTTAAGACTCTTTTATACTTCACTTTGTAAAGTAAAAGTTTCCATAAGCTTTCTTTATGTGAAAATCAAGTTCATTAGAGTTTTTAAGACTTGTCACATGGTTATTCTTGGTTTAAAATTTACTTAATCATTTTTACATACACATGCTCATAATATTTGAAGTTGATGATCTTGTGTGATTTAAACATTCATATGTTTAAATCACATTTTTAAGTTTAACATGACTAGATTAACACTAATCTAAAATACTACATGAAACTAATCACAAGATCATCATAAATATAAACTTTAAACCACTAATCTCAACAAAAGTAACATAATCATCAAGATTACATCAACTAACTACACTAATCTACACAAATAATCATATAAACAATCATGATTAGTAGATTATTAAGTTTAGGATTAGGGTTTGTGGTTATGTTTTTCTTGATTTTTAAGATGATCAACTTGTACTTTTGGAAATTACACTAATCAAGAAGCTTAAATATGTTTAAAAGAAAGCTTACAACTTTGCACAAGCTAAACAAGATGATTAAAAAAGATTAAGCTCTCAAGAAAGTCCTTAATGAAGCTCCATGCTTAGATAATCTTGAAATGCTTGGAAAATGAGTGATTTAGGGTGATTTAGTGAAGATTTATGGTGGTTTCTTGGTTTCTCCTTGGAGCCGTGAGTTTAGAGGACCAAATGAAGGTTTTTGAGTCTTGAAATAAGTTGTGAGAAAAATGAGGATGATGGTGTATAATTGTTATAATTTCCAAGATCTTTTCAAGACTTAACCACCATACTTACCTCACATGTCCCATACTTTGAATCTCAATTTTTCAACTTGAAATCTAGTGGGTGGGACCCACTTTGACCAATTTCATAAAGGGGGGTAAAGTGTAACTTTTTTTATAAAAGTTATTAAAATCTAGATATTTTGGTAATTATGTAAAGTATGGTGATTAGGGGTTAATTGCACCATTAAGGGTTAATTAGGGATTCGGATTGTTAATCGACCTTAACTAGTTCATTAAACTTGTAGAAATTGTATTTTGATACTTCGGATGCTTTCCGTTTAGTCGTCGGCTAGTTTACGGCACTTTTGCGTTGTACCGACGAAGCCTTGTCGCAAGTTGTTATTCCACTGTCAAGCGATGCATGAGGTGATTCCGAGTCCCAAAATAAGCTTAACTAGTTCGTCACGTCTTCGGTTTAGTTGTTTTGGCATCGGAAATGTTATTTATTAGCTTGTCTGTTAAAAAACGGACAAGTTGTGGGGGTTGCAGCGCATCGCCGAAACTTATGTTTCGGACACCCCATTATTATCCTCATATTGTTTTCATATGGTTGTTATCATTTGTCATAGTTCGAAGTCCCGGAAATGCTACATTATTAATACGGACGAGTTAAAAATGTTATATTTTTAGCGAAACGGGCAATTTAGCGATTAGGGCGTTGTACCGGAAAGTCTTGTGTTATTGCAAGATATGTTTTCACATTAGTGTTTTCTCATGTAAATGGACTCAGTTATGTTATGCGTGTGTCGTTTTTCATTGTTTCATTCTGTTTTCACGGTTTGTTGGCTTGACTAGTGTAACCGTGAATAGTGCGCGCAACACTTTCTACCAACACTTTTAGGACATTGTTTGATTGGTTTCGAAATACGATGAAAACCAACATATGTTATAGCATTGTTTTCTTGTCCTAACACTGTTATCTAATATATGTCACAGTTAGGTAATTAAATTACGCTAATTGCATGAGATTATATACTAAAAATAGTGATTAGATTGTACGGAATGAACGGTTATTTTCCATTTGTCACAGCATGAACCTTAATAGTGATCATCTAAGCAAGCTTTAGCCAAGGTATGTTTTAATTCTCAGCTTTGGTGAACAACCATTAAGTGGGTGTTGATGAATATGTGAGTTCGATCTAAATTAGGATGAATGCTTGCTATTGTTATCATGTTTAAGTTGAATCATGGCTGAACTTTAGTTATCTTGGTGATTTAGGAGGAAACCTATGCGTATGAGTGTGAGAATGATTATGATGAACATGTGTATGTTGGTAATTTTGATTATGTTGATACACTAGATGTTATGTAGTAGGTTTTGATAGTAACATGATGTAGAATTTGTTGACATTATGATCTTGTTTGAATAAATTGAATCATGAGATGAATATTGGAAAGAACATGCTTAAAATACTTGTACTATGTGCTTAGAATATAGTATGCACACCAAGTGTATGATGAAATGTCTAGGTGAAGTTAGAATGTGAGATATTTAGAAAAGATTTGGTGAAAACTAAATATGTCTAGAAAGTTACGGCCGACTTTAATCGGCTGTAACTGGATCAAATCTTATAAGAAAACCCGATGTTTATTGAGTTTGTGATGAACTCCCAGGAAAAACCTTTCAAACCCAACTGGAATTGCATTTTTTTGACGAAAAATGAACGTTTTATGAATTTTTCTGTATCGAAGGTTCAGGCTGTGTTTTCTGGCAGAAATTTCAGCCCATTACGAATGTCATAACTCAATTTATGAATTTAGTTATGATCTCAAATTTTACTGTAGGTAGCTTCAGGAGGTTATCAAAATCTCCAACTGGAATTATGTCAATCGGATAACCGAGGATTTTTAGATGATTTTTTCCGTGGGCTGCAGTCAGAAAGTGACGAATCTGATTGCTACTTAGTAAATGATTTTTTATAAATTTTTGGTAGAGAGTTAGACTCTAAAAATTTAACACAAGGATAACCCCTCCGAGGGGCACGTCACATAAAAATATTGTAATTTTTTCAAGCCCGTAAGTACAGTAAACGGACGTCCCAAAACAATCTATTTTTAGTGAATTGAGACATACATGTTAGTGAATGATTGATTAATGAAAGTAATATAATTAAGTGGTTATATGTTTATCGGATTGGAAGTGTGTATGATTGATAGTTGACTTTTTAGAAAGTCAACAAGGTATGAATAATAAGGTTAGAATTCCTAACACTATTGTGAGAATAAGGAGATCATGTGAATATTTGCTAGATTATTATATGACGTACATGACGGTAAGTTGAATTGGTTATGTTATGAATGATGTGATAATGGATCTATACCATATGTATGTTAGTAGTTGCCCAATAAAATTCAATGAAACATAGGAACAAAATGATTGATAAGATGAATGATCATGTATACTAACAATGTTGTAATAAAATGGAATGAAAGGATGTGCATCGCGTTAGCAAGGAATCAAGCGAAGAAAGCTAACGAGTCAATAGGAGACAAGGAAGTGAAAACGAGAACGGACGCTCAAGGTAAGTGAATTTCGATTCACTTCTTAGAAGGTATAATAAATTTTGATACGTAAGAATGTTGGGATTGAACCCTATCAGAGGAACAAATAATTAAAGCCAAAACCGGATCAGAGCAGTGGATCCAGAATAAGCAGATGTTATGTATACAAGTCTCTCCCCTTGAAAGTGGTTTCAACATCTGATGACCTGCAATCCACTGATCGTTACAACTGCTGATCAAGTCAAAGACTGATGAGGACTAAAGCCCTGCTGTTCAATCTACTGCTATGGGTCAAGCACTGCTGAATATGTCAAGTACTGCTGGAGTCACAATAGTGGAAGGATTCAGCAGTAGTTTAGTTTGTTTTTATGTAATGTATTGTAATCAGTAGTTAGCATAAGCAGTGTTTGTATTAGATCAGTTGTTAGAGTTTGTTAGGAGGTTAGATGTCACTTTCATGGTGACGTCAGCAAAGATGCCACAGTGGTTTGTCCGTGCCTATAAATAGAACAGTACCCTGTACTGTTCTATTAGCTCTTCACCAACTTTCTTCCTGTACGAACAAATCACTGTGAGCTCAGGCTGAGGGGGAGTTTGTTACGTGCATGCATTGTAATCGTTGATGAAATAAATTCAATCATTCGGTTCTTTGTTGAAAATGTGTGTTGAAAGCAATTCTCCTGTTTGATTATGTGCAAAGTTTGTTTCCATTTATATTCCGCTGCATTACTTTTTCATCTTTCATTTTATTTCAAACACAAAACATAATTAATCCAAACTCAGATCCTAACATTTGGTATCAGAGCTCGGACAGTCAAATTTGATTTAACAATCATTTTGACACAAATAGTTCAGCTCACAATCGTTGATACTGATAGTTGTTCGTTTTGTTGAAAAACAGAGCAAGGTTTAATCACCATCAAAGTTAATTAATCAGTGCCTGTAAAACAACCAGGATGACGTCACAATCACAAGATGATAAGAATAACATCGGCTCACTTTTCAAACCACCCATGCTTAAACGTAATGAATACAACATCTGGGAGAGAATGATGGGTCACATCCTTGCCCAACAGAATACTGGATGTTGGAGATCTGTTGTTTTTGGACCACATGTTCCCATGGTGGCAAGTGCTGAGGATACAAAGAAGTTCGAACCTAAAAAACCTGAAAATTACACTGAAACCGATTTCCAAAAGTTCGAACTTGATGCCAAAGCATTTAGCATCATTGCATCTGCATTACCCAATGAAATTTATGCTGGGCTGTTACACTGTAACAGTGCCAAGGAATTATGGGATGCACTTAAGGAACAATTTGGGGGAACTGAAGAAGTTATTGAAAATAATAGGGAAATTCTGAATCAGCAGTATGAAACCTTTTGTCACATCAAGGGTGAATCATTGACTCAACAGTTTGAGCGATTCAGTTATCTCATTAGTGAGCTAAGACTTGTTAAAGTTACATTTCCTAATTCAACACAAAATAGCAGGTTTCTTAGATCACTACCTGAAAAATGGGATACAATTGCTTTTGTAACTAGAAATTATGCTGAGTTCAAAGATCTGACCCTAACCCAACTTCATGGTAGACTCCTGACCTATGAAAGGGAGTTAAACCAGAAAAAGAAGTTGCAAGAGTCTGGTAAAGTTGCTGATGATTATTCATTTGGCAGCACAACTCTTTTTGGTCAGGAAGAATCTGGTAGCAGTAGTAAGGATCAGAGTTATGATCATTTTATTGATATAACAGCTGGTGGAAACTTTAACAACTCTGATTCTCACTCTGCAAATTATGCTTTTACTGTAAATTGTGAAAACCAGATGTCAGATAACTTGAGCTTTGAACTAAATGACTTACAGCACTTTGATCCAACTGATCTTGAAGAAATGGACATTTTGCATCAATTGGCATTGCTTAGTGTAAGAACAAGCAAATTTTACAAAAGGACAGGGAGAAAATTCCCAGGGTTACATGGGAATTTAAAAGTGGGGTTGGATAAGTCAAAAATCAAATGCTACAAGTGCAATAGGCTAGGACACTTTGCTAGGGAATGTAGGAGTCAAACCACTGGTCTAATTGTTACTCATCCCAGCTCAAACCCTAGGCCACAAAATCAAAGCACTGTTCACTATTCCTATTATACCCCTGCTGTCCATGTAAACACTGCTCATTATGCAAACCCTGTTCCTGTGCATTACGTTCAAACCACTGTCCCTCAAATTCAGTATATTCAGGCTCCTGTACCTCAGGTTCAAGTGTAACCAGTTGCACCACAACAAGCTGCACCACCTGCAGTGGTTCAACCAGATCAGCAAAGCTTTTTCACCCAAGGCTTTGTTGACTGGAGCAGCTTACCTGAAGAGCTAGGGGATGAAAATTTTGCACTCTATGCTACTAATGATGCTTCTAATGATGAATTATGTCTTATCGCACTATAGTCAATACCAGAAGAGCTGGATGCTAAAAAGGGGCAAACAAGTGCTGAAACAGTGGATGAAGTTACTGAGGCAGTGGTTACTGCGGTTGCTGGAGAACTACTGCTGGGAGAAAATTCAGAAACCCTAATTGAACCATTGGTTGACCCCTAGTCCAAAGAAGAAGAAAAGGAAGAGAAGGAAGAAGGTGAGAAAGAAGAAAGAGCTGATGAAGAAAATGATCATCAATGTGACTGTGCCATGATGGCTGCAGCTAAGGTATCATCTCAGGTTCTTGAAAATCTATGTTTAGTCAAGTGCATTATAGCATTTGCTAACATTAAAGAGGTGAATGAAAACCTTAGGGATAGAGTGTTGAATGATGAGGTCAAATTTGAAAAGTCTTTAAAAGAACTTAAAAACAAATTGGCTGAAAAGACAAAGAAATCTGCAGCTTAAAAGAAGAGCAAAGCATAACCAAGAACCAACTCCAAACTATGGTAGAAAAATATCAAGTTTGCAAAAAGGAGTTGGAATCCACCCAAATCACTTGTGAAAGATGGGTGGAATCTTGCAAAGGTTATGAGGTCATGTTAGAAAAACAGCTTGAAAGCAATGTAAAATTTGGCATAGGCTTTAGAAAATATGATGAAATTGAAAGCACTGCTGCTAAACAAGCTGGTTCAGTTGAAATAACACCAACAAACAAGAATGGCCAAGAAGTTAAGATAACTGACAAACTTGGTAACAAAATCACTCTGGAAAAATCTGTGGGATCCTCAACTTTTGAGGAAATTGAGAAATACCAATTTAAACCCACATGGTCTGATGAGTGTGACATTCTTGAGAATTTTAAACCAATGGACTTCACAACCACTGATGGTGTAAAAGCTCCTAAAGCAAAGGTCATTCCTCTCAAAGACATCCCAACAGTGGTTCAAAACTCTGTTGCTAAGGAGTCTGAGAAAAGGAAGAAAAGAGAAAAGATCAAAAACTTGTTTTGTGATTTTTGTGAAAAGAAGAATCATCTAACAAAAGATTGTTTTCATCTAAAAGCATATGATCTAAACAAAACAAGTGTCATTACACCTGCTGAGAGCTGCACCATCTGTGGTAAAACAAACCACAAAACTCAAGAATGTGTGTATCTCAAAAACTTTGATGTAAAAAAATGAGTACACTGCAAAAACATCCTTAAGTTCATCAACATCATCTGTCAAGTTCAGCAAGAACCAACCACTGTTTGTGCCAGTCCAAACAGCTGTTACAAAACAGCTGAACCAAACATTTGTCAAAAGAGATGTTCTGGTGACTGATGCACCCCCTGCCAATCAATTCAGAAGAGGTAAGGGACAACCACCATACCAAAGGATCCCACATATTTATGAGGCTTACAAAAGGCCTTCTAAACAAGGAGTGAACAGGCATCCTTTTGTTTACCAGCAGATCATTGGGCAAGACCCCCAACAGTGGTTACAGAAAAACAGTCCCAAAATTGTCCAAACCCCTGACCTAACCACTGTCCATCCACCTGAACTCATCCCAGACACTGTTGAGACCCCATCCAAAGCCTTATTGGCTTTGGAGACCCTAATGAACTAATCCTTTTACTTCATGTGCAGGGAGCTTCTGCATGCTTAGATAGCCTTTGGTATGTAAATAGTGGAGGCTCAAGGCACATGACAGGATGTAATGCCCTACTCAAAGATTTCAAAATCCATGGAGGGGTGATATATCCTTTGGAAATAATAGTAAAGGGAAAGTTCTGGGGTCTGGTACAGTACAGTCTGGTAATGTAAAATTTGAAAATGTTAATCTAATAGACAATCTAAAATTCAACCTCCTGAGTGTTTCACAAATGAGTGATAAGGGGTATGGCTCATTCTTCACAAAGGATTGTTGTAGGATTGTTGGACCAGAAATGGTTGAAAAGATTTAAGCAATAATAAAAACTGGAAAAACCAAACTTGTTGCTCAAAGAAGTGGCAATGTTTATGTGGTTGATATGTCAAAAGAGAACCCCATAACTGATGCCTGTCTGTTCTCAGCTGCATCAAACAAAGAGACAGAATTATGGCACAGGAGATTGGGGCACACAAATCTCAAGACAATCACTGCCATTTCAAAACAGGGGTTAGTAAGAGGTTTACCTCAAAAACTGTTCACCTATCCTGAGCATTGTGTTTCCTGCCTAAAAGGAAAACAACATAAAAGCTCATACAAATCAATTGATGAGTCCAAAACAACCAAATGTTTGCAAATGCTTCATATGGATTTGTTTGGCCCAGTTAAAGTCATGAGTCTTAAGAAAAAAATATTGTTTGGTTATTGTTGATGACTTTTCTAGGTTTACATGGACTTACTTTTACACTCAAAAGATGAGACTGCAGGCATTCTGCAAGACTTTGTGAAACAGGTTGAAAAGCAGTTTGACCTTCCAGTAAAAATCTTCAGAAGTGATAATGGCACAGAGTTCAGGAACAAGGAGTTAGATGATTTCTGTGTGTCAAAAGGAATTGTGAGACAATACAGCATTCCAAGAACACCTGAACAAAATGGGGTTGTTGAAAGAAAGAACAGGACCTTGATTGAGGCTGCCAGAACCATGCTTGCTGATTCAGGTTTGCCATTAACTTTTTGGGCAGAGGCAGTAAACACTGCTTGCTATGTCCAAAACAGAGTTTTAATCAACCCCAGGCATCAAAAGACTGCCTATGAACTGCTGTATAAAATAAAGCCATTGATTTCATATTTCAAGGTTTTTGGCTGCCCCTGCTTCATTTTAAACTTAAAAGAATCTATCTCAAAGTTTGCAGCCAAAATTGATTGTGGTTATCATCTGGGATACTCAACCACTGCTAAGGCCTACAAAGTGTTTAACACAAGGGCCAAAACAGTGGAAGAGACTTTGAATGTAAAGTTCAATGAACTTTCATCAATGAAAATCCCAGCAAACCCTGCAGAATTGTTTGATCTTGTTAAATTTACTTTTGAAAATACTGTTGTTAAGACTAAAAGTGCAGGTCCATTAAAAGATTCATCATCAGACTATGGGTATGAAGTCATCATTCCTCAACAAAGGTCTGTCTCAATGGGAAGAGCAGCAGATGTTCAAAACAGCTGTCAAAGCTCAACCACTGCTGCCTCAACAGTTGTTGATCAAAGTAGCCCTTTAACCCCTGCCTCAACATCATCAAACACTGTTGATAGTCCTCCATCATTGGCAACATCAATGAAGGGGTGCTCACAAGAAGTCAATCCCAAAACATTTGTCTTTTTGTTGGTTTCCTATCTCTCCATCAGCCAGTCAAGTACCAAGAGGCACTAAAAGACAACAGCTGGGTAGAAGCCATGCAAGAAGAGCTCCAACAGTTCAAAAGACAACAAGTATGGGAACTTGTACCACTGCCAGAGGGTGTAAGTCCTATTGGCACAAAGTGGGTCTTCAAAAATAAAACTGATGAAAGGGGCATTGTTGTCAAGAACAAAGCTAGGCTTGTGGTTCAAGGGTTCAGACAAGAGGAGGGCATTGACTATGATGAAACATTTTCCCCTATAGCAAGACTTGAAGCTATCAGATTATTTCTGGCCTTTGCAGTCAACCACAAAATCAAGGTGTATCAAATGGACATTAAATGTGCATTCCTCTATGGTAAGATTCAAGAAGAGGTTTATGTTTGTCAACCTCCAGGATTTGAGGATCCATTTCATCCAAATCATGTCTACAAGCTAAATAAAGCTTTGTATGGCCTGAAACAAGCACCAAGGGCCTGGTATGAAACTCTTTCCACTTTCCTACTATCCATTGGTTTCACAAGAGGTAAAATAGACAAAACATTGTTTTTAAAATGGAGAGGAAAGGATTTGATGATTGTCCATATTTATGTGGATGACATCATTTTTGTAAGCACATGTAATAAAATGTGTGAAAAGTTTAGGCAACTCATAACAGCTGAGTTTGAAATGAGTGCAATGGGTGAACTCCAGTGCTTTCTTGGTCTCCAAGTAAGGCAACTACAAAATGGCACTTTTATCCATCAAGGCAAATATGCCAAAGAACTGTTGAAGAAATTTGAGATGGATGATTGTAAGCCATGCAGTACACCCATTGCAACCAATAAAATTATCATGTCTGATGAAAAGGATGATTTGGTTGATCAAACTTTATATAGAAGCATGATTGGGTCTTTATTGTACCTAACTGCATCTAGGCCAGACATCTTGTTTGCAACATGTGTTTGTGCAAGATCCTAGTCAGCCCCAAAAAAGTCAAACCTTATTGCTGTAAAAAGGATATTCAGATACCTCAATCAAGGTGCTCCCACACTTGGTATCTGGTATCTAGCTGATGGTAAAATTGAGCTTTCAGGTTTCTCAGATAGTGACTTTGCTAGATGTGACAAGACAAGGAAGTCCGCTTCAGGAGGGTGCCAATTCCTAGGTAATTGTTTAGTGTCTTGGCAAAGCAAAAAGCAAGCAGCTGTTTCCACATCCACTGCTGAGGCAGAGTATATAGCTGCTGCAAGCTGTACAGCCCAACTGATTTGGCTTCAAAATCAGTTGCTGGATTTTGGTATCACTGCCTTAAAGACACCACTCATCTTGGATAGCTAGGCAGCAGAAAATATCATCAAAAATCCAGTTTCCCATTCAACCACCAAGCACATTGACATCAGACATCACTTTGTGAGGGATTGCTATGAAAAAGGTTTGATTTCTCTGCACCATGTTCCAACTAAAGATCAGCTGGCAGATGTGCTAACCAAAGCATTAGACACATCCACCTTTGAAAGCTTGGGTGACAACTGTCACTTTTCCGTGCATTCCGTACACTAAATAAACAGTAACCTGTGCTTTAATGACTGTGCATGATCTAGTTTACCAGACAAATAAATTTCTGATTTCCATGCAAGTGAAATCATGCACGTTTTATGCTACAAGAATTTCTTTATGATAGCGTTGCGTCAAAAATACTAGTAAACTCACCGGTAGTACACATTGTGTCAACAAAACTGCAGAAAGCAGTTAGACAATAGAATTGGAGCCTAGGTGTAGGTCCAACGACAAGAATACATTAAAACCCAAGAGTACATACAAGGGTTTATATATAGACTTTCCAGAAGCTAAAATAAGCACTAAAAAGCACCCGAAACGCGCTTTAAGTGCAGAATTTTATTAAATTCAGCTCAAATCAGCTTTTTTAACCTCAAAATATCATGCAGAATGTACGTTTTATTATCCAGAATGCTTCCCTAAGTATCGGGAATTGAAAGTGTAACAAAAAGATACATGAAGGACACTAAACGGTGCAAGTTAGCACTTTAACGAACTGGTATTTAACCGAACAACCGGACATTACCCGGAACACCAAAATTTTGCTAGAACATTGTCTTAATGTTTCTGAGCTAGTTATGGTTCCAGAACACCATAACACCCTTAAAACATAACAACATATTAAATCCCTAAACTCTATACTTGAAAGCCTACTAGAGATTGGAAGTTACACATTACCCCCCCCCCTTTACAGGGTGGACGGTCACCATAAGTGTGGCCCCACCAAATATTTGCCTAAATCTTATTAAATCCTTAATAATCTTGTTAAGATATGCTAGGATCTTCATTGGATTCATGTAAGATACCATAAGATCTCAAAGGACTTGTAAGAAGATATGCAAGTACCATAAGTTACATCTAGACCCCTTCCCCCTCATGCTTAAAATCGGCCATGTGCCTAATTTAAGAAATTTGGTGGATATCTTGGGATCTTGTTTAGATTATGGAAGGATTTGTGTGTACTTGAGGAGACAAGGGATCCTTTGGTTAATAACACTTGAAGAGTTATATGAACACTTAACCATCTTCCTCAACACATCACACAACTCTCACTCCCCCCCTCCCTCCTTACCTCACGGCTCACCACCATCACCATACATCCACCATTTTCGTTCATCATCCATCCATTCCAAGGTTATCACAAGGTGCTAGAAGGTCACTAACGAAGCTCGGTGCAAGCGGATCTTGAAGGACCTCTCTTGAGTGCTTTTATCCACCACTTTTTCACTTGTGTTCTTCCCTAGCTTTAAGCTAGTTGTAAGCATCTTAAACACTCTCATTTACTTCTATTTTTAGTGGTTAAAAGACTTGTTATGTTGAAAATCTTAAGAACACTAAAGAATATGAACAAGAATCATGAACATAAGTCTTACATATGATGAAACCTTGTTGAAATAATATTGTTTAGTAGATATATGGTGATTGTTTGTTGATTATTTGAGATATTGATGATGATAATTATATGAAGCCTGCTAGATTGTGATTAAACACACAATCTAGCAAGATTAAGAGATGATTATGTGTTTGCACAAAGATAATCATCTTCATGATTAAACATGAACTTGAAGATTAAAATGATTTCTTGAAAAATATTCATTAAAGTGAGTTGATAACCTTACTAACCTTAGATTTGTGAATGATTTTCTAAAAAGAACCAAGTTCAAAATGTGATTTTTTAGAAGATCATGATTTTACATAAACCTATATTATTTTTGGTGGAAGAATAAGTATAAGAACACTAGAGAAACAAGAAGGTTTAATAAATAAACATTTTTGTAAAGTATGCCTACAAGTTGTAAACACCCAAATCTTTCAAGAAAGGGATTTTTGGTGAAATAAACACACTTTAAAGAGTAACTAAGTCTACTAGAGACATTGCCAAGTTACTACGAGTTTTGAGAAAGAACAAGTTCATGTTGTCATGTAACTTACTTGATTTTAACACTTGATGGATGAGGAATTGTAGGACCGGTTTTAGACTCCGAAACGATTGCGTGTGACACGTTCAACGTGCGGAATCCGTGAACGTGCGTGACCGAACACACGAGATGTACTCAATCTGTGATTCTATAAAACGTATGAAAGATACAAGCACCTCGAATCACCTTTTGCCTTTCTCTCTCTACTTTCTCTCTCTAGCTTCTCTCTCTAACACTAGAGCTCTCCAAATCTCCAAATGGCAAAAGTTCTAAATGAGAACCCTATGGCTCCTATATATAGGCACAAGTCATAAGGAGAGTTCCCCTTATTTACAATAATGCCACCTTGCCCTTTTCTCTAAATATTACAACATAAAGCTAAATTTCTTTGGTTTCTTGCTACGAACTTGAGATGACGGAGGCGATAGACATGCTGCACTAACAGACTCCCCCTTGGATATTGCCGCAGTCAATCTCAATCATTTAGTCAAACTCGTAGCGTCTGATCTTTCTCTCTCTAGCTTGAACAGAATCCCCGTGGATCTGTCTTCAGCTTCCGTTGCACTCTCTTTCCTTTAGATTCTTTTTCTTCAGGCTCCCCCTTTCGTCAAGCTTCCGTGCTTTTGGGATCGACACCTGGCTTTCCGGATACAAGCTCCTTCAGGATAGTTACCTGACTCTTTGAATCCACGCTTTCCCTTGCGTTGAGCTTGTCTTCAGACTCCCCCTTAGACTCAGCTGTCGGGATCGTAATCTGGAATACCATCTGCAAATCTCATACATTCATAAGTAACAGCATTAAGAACATCCAGGATTGATGACCTGGCTTTCTCAACATAAGCTAAAATATTTTTTTACAGTGAAAGCATTTTCAGTTGTCCAGGAACCGTAACCTGGCGCTTTTAAAAACATTTCAACTTCCCCTATAAATCAAACAATATAGATTTGGCAGTTTCAGCAACCAAGATCAAACACTGGCTTTTTTTTTACAAAAGATTTTAACAAACTAAGCATCCAAATCCCTCACAGTTAATCATCCAAGTCCAAATTAATGACCTTGGAGATATCACAAACTGTTTTTGATTTTAAAATTTTCAAGTTTCAAATTAATGAACTTGTTTTATTTTCAGAAACACTTTCAGCATACTTAGATTTTGAAACTCAGCTCTCGGACATCGATTGTCGAAAATAAAACGAAAATCAAAATCTTTTTGTATTTTTCTGAAACGAAAAGCAGTAAAGAAATATTTACAGACGATATTTTTGTTTGAGTTCGCGTTAGAGAATCATATCAGTTTTTGACAAATCACTAGCACCGTTGAGCTTTAAACACAATAAGTTCTAAACGATTCACTTAGATTGTCAGTATACTGATCCACTTAAATTTTCACACAAAGTTCAACTGTTTCGAGATACGATTTAGATGTATTAAGAACTTAAACTCATTCATGTGTCCCACCTCTTGAATATACTCCCGTATCCAGATCCCAATATTCAGTCTTACAGGTGAGTATACCACAGATGATATCTGTAAAGGGTATAAATTACGAAGCAGTACGAAACCGTGAGAGCTCAGGTCAGAACTTCCGTTCAGCAGAGAGATGACGGTTCGACTTGGGTGGGTCCCCTTTAGAGGATCTTTTTTTACAACAGCATTGATTAGCAATTTTATTGTCTCATCATTTTATGCTGAGGGCGGTGCTATATTTCAAGCAAGCGGTAAAGTATTATACGGGGACTAGGCCATTGCTTCCGCAAAATCAGAAGTCCCGGGATAATACCCCAGATATCACTGAGTATAAAGACCTAGTATCTCAGAAAGAGGGATCTTTCAAACGAAATTTCGGGGGTTACCTATATATCCAAGTAGTGTTCCCCGCGAAATAAGCAAGTAAAGATTTAGGTTTATATCTCGAATACAATCTACTAAGCGTGTAAAAACCTACTGACATATCATCAGTGAGACCGTTTATCACATTTTAACATTCCATTTCTTTAGCGTACTGTGATTGTCTACTGATGTACTATCATTTCCTCTTTCTACACAAAACTCAATTTTTGAATTTTATCATGTTTTTGGCTTTTTCAAATTTTCTAATGTTTTTGTATTTTCAAAATTTTTCCTCCCCCTAAAATTCAAAACATTTAAAGAAAATTTGACAACCCGATGTAGATAGCTTTGTCTTGCCATCCATTTTCTGCTTAATGTGTACTGATTTGCATGAAAAGTAGTAAATACCCCCATGATTTACAACACATTGATCTTCGACAGTTTGAAAACCGTTTTTCAATCTTGTGAAAGTAATCATGTTTGTTCAGCCGTGAGGGTTTCGGCGTATTCAATCAACACATATTTTTGTAATTTTCTATTTTTGACAAAAATTGAAAACAAACATATTTTTGGTTTTTAAGTTTTCAAATTTTTAGAGTTTTTGAAAATATTGTTTATTTATGTACAGAAACTGATAAACTCCCTGTTCAACCAAACCAGGGTTCTGCAGCCTTCTCCTCCTGTTGTGCCAGGCTGCTCCGACACTCCACTTGATAATATTCAGTTGTCTTGAGCACCTGCACATTCAGACTACTTGATTACTTGAACAACTTAGCCCAGGTCTGTTGGACCTTAGGCATTTCAACACAATATGTATCATGCAGTTTCGGAAAATCTTTATCATCAAAGACTTTTTCAACTTTAACTTCAACTTTCTCATCTTTTACCGAAGTCACTTGTTTCTTAACACTCCATGTTTGACCTTTCGGAGTACCTCTTTTGTAAAAATGTGATTCTTTTTGAACATTTTGTTTTTGAACAACAACTTTTGGTTTCCAAAACTCTTGAGGTTTTGTCATATCAACAGATGTTTTCCAACTTTGTGTTGTTCTAACTCTGGGTGTGTGAACATTCCATATATGTCTTGACTCAAACCTGTTCGGGTTTAATTTCCAAGTTTGATTCGAAGCAAACTTGTTTGTGTTATACCTCCAAGTTTGTTTGGAATCAAATCTGGTAGATTTTTGTTTCACATTCTCAGACTTCTGTTCTTCAACATTAACAGACTTCTTTTTATCAACATTCACAGGTTTCAGATTTGGACACTTTCGTGCAAGATGTCCAATTTGATCACATTTAAAACATGTTCTTTTTGAAACATCTTTAACCTGTGGTTGTTGCCTTTTCTTTTGATCACAAAACTCTTTATTAGACTGTTGTCTAAATTTGAGTTTTTCCTCTTCTTCAAAACTTTTTCCTTGAACAAAACTCATCTTTGCTTGAGAATTTTGCACTTCATTTTTCTTCCAATTTTGTTTCTTTTTATAACCCAACCCAGCCTTCATGTTTTCTTCTTAAAACCAGGTTTGTTATAAAAAGTTTTCTTGTTTTTCCCAGCAAATTTTGAAATTTCTGACTTTTCAATCTCAACCATCTTAAAAACTTTATCAATTTTCTCTGAAATCACATTCTGAATCGGGAATACAATATCTAAGAATAGTTTGTCCGATCCAATCATGGTATATACCAATCCTTTTGAATCATCATTCACAACTTTCTCAGATTTTATGTTTTTCAGATACTCATCATGAAAATTTCCCTCATTTTCATCCTGTAATTCAGACTTACCTTTGGTAGACTCATCTTTTAAAACGCTTTCAACAACCTTACTTACCACCTCTGAATCATCAGCTTCATCAGATTTGGCGTAAGTCACATCGATACTATCAGGTAATTGGTCAACTATGTTCAAACCTTTTGCCACCTTTTCCTCATCATAAAAAGTATAATTGTTTCTCAATGGTGGTGGTACCTGATGAAATTCTGAACCAATACCTTTTTTATTCTTGTCAGTATCTTTGTCATCTGGTGTGATGTTGAAAATGCGTTCGAGAATGTACGAAGAGTTATGATAACTTTGAAGTTTGGTAACAATCTTTTCTTTTTCAGCCAGAACTTGTTTGAGATTAGCAACTTCATCAACACACTTGTTTAATTCAAGTTGCTTTTCTTTAAACTTTCTCTCATACATTTCTTTAGTTATTAAAGTTTCAGACAATCTTTGATCAAAACATTTGACTTGGCTCTTCAAAGTATCATAAGCTTCTTGTACTTTCTGACTCGACCACTTCAAATTTTCATACTCCTTTTGAAAATCTTGAAACTTATTATCTTTCTCCACACAACCAACACATTTAGCTATACACATTTCTTTCAAAATCTTATTTTCTTCTTCAAGACCATGACATTTCTGTGTTAGCTTTTCAACCTTTAGTTTCAAAATTTCTTCTTTTTCAATCATTTCTTTACATTTTATTTTGAAAACATTTTCAAGTTTGTTTGTTTCAATATCTTTTGTTTTGATTATTTCATCTTTTTCAATACAGGCTTTGCACATTTCTATGCAATTCCTGCACTTGTTTTCATTGTTATCAATAATTTCAACATTCGATAGATCAGAAGATTCATTTACCTCAGTCTCTTTCAGCACCAGTTCTTCTGTCTGATCCTCTTCTTTCTTCTCTTCTTCTTCTTCTTTCTTCTCTTCTTCTTCTTTCTTTTCTTCTTCTTCCACTTTCTGTTCTTCTTCAATCTTCTGCTCTTCCTCAGCAGCAAGCTTTGCAGTAATCTTTACTTCTTCAACCATCTTCTTCAACTCTTCTTCTTTTCTCTTCTTCATCTCTACCACCTTTGGTAGACTCGTTTCGCAAACTTCCTTTATCTTGCTCACCAATTCCGGCAAATATTCTTTATCAGATAACCTTCTTGTATTGAAAGTAGCCTGACTTGGAAGTAAATTTGTTACAGCTTCAAAATCAACCTTTGATGGATCAACAACTGGATTACCCCGTGGATCCATGTAACATTCCAATTCATCATTCCATCTTTTGGCTCTCTGGGCTTCTTTGAATGGTTCCCTGAATTTTTCGATTTCCCATCTTGCATAATCATTTTTCCACCATCTATCATGATCAACATTAGCCACAAATGCATATCCAACTGCATCTTCTTCAGGGAGAACTTGACTCTAGTCGTAACCTTCATCGTCATGAATAACTGCAAGAGCTCTTGATTTTTCTTCAACCTGCTTCATTCTGGGAGGTTCAGACTTGTTCTGATGATAGATTGCTTTCTTGTAGTAATCTTCCTTGAACGGATTAGCAGTATCATCAGCATAAGCATTTCTGCACTCTCGTTTAAAATGACCTTTCTGTTTGCATTTAAAGCATGTCACTTTGGATTTGTCAAAGCCTAACTTGGTAGAAGGTCCACCAATAGACTGCCTTCCGGTAATTTCCATAAAACGTTGTGCCCTCCTCACTGCACTAGCCATACACCACCGTATATCGATCAATTCCATCTCCTCAGGATCAATTTGATCGTAGTCTTCCTTAGTTAGGTTGGTGTTGCCTATCTTCCCTGCAACGAGACTTTCATATGACTCCAACACAGATGCTAAGAAGACCATCTGTTGTTTTGCAGACTCCTCATTGAAATTTTGAGTATTCTTCAAATCTACTGCAATGTTGCATTGGAATACATTCTTTGATGCAGATTGGCTCGATGTTATTGAAAAAGATCCACTATGAAAACCACTGTGAGGACTTTCATTGTTTACAGAATTTGAACTTTCTGCAGAAAATGCTGTTCTTGGAGACCCAGCCTGTGGTAGATTTCCTCTGTAGTATAACTCCGCATTCTGCTGATGAACTGGATTGTTGACTTTAGATCTCTTTATCTCCAACTCATGGCTTTCAAGTCTTTCGATCAGCAAATCCACTGTTAAATCTTCAGACTTGATTGTGTTTTTCAACATTAAGGCGAAGTATTGCCAATCTTGCTCGTTTGGTAGAGAATCAAATAATTTGTCAATCAACTCTTCTTGAGAATAAAAGATTTCATGTCTTGTCAGCTCCAACTTCAAGTGCCCAAATCTTTCAATCATTTTAGAAACAGACTCGTTCTTTAAACAACCAAACAAATCAAACTCTTTTCATAACAATTTCTTTTTGTTCTTAACTATTTCAGAACTACCTACACATTTTCTCTCTAAAGCTTCCCATAAACTCTTCGATGTTTTCTCTTGTTCAAGTAACGAAATAATATCTTCTCTCACTGACTGTTTTATCAATGTAATCATTTTGTTTTCAGCTACAATATTTTTAACATCTAATTCTGTGAACTCTTTTTCGTTTACTAACTCTCCTCCATCTTTTACCGGTTCTGTATATCCGTATTTTAGTTTTAACCAACTTTCAGGAGCAAAAGCTTTTACCCAACCCTCAAACCCGGTTTTCCACCAGTTATAATGTCACACCCCGACCACGTAAAACAACAAAACGTGGCGGAAACATCGGGGAGTGTTGTAACAGAATCATTGTTTCATAACACATGGAAATTGAAATACTTCTTTATTGAATACACGAGTTACAATGTCTTGATAATCAAAGAAACATAACATAAATAACTAGTCTTGCATCTTTTATTGTCACTAAGGCCCATGTCCGCCTAAGTGTATCTTGATCAATCCTATGCTTCATTTCCTGAAACACATGTGAAAATAGGTACGTCAGCATAAAAATGCCGGCGAGTACATAGGTTTTGTGAAAATAAGATTCATGACTTCTGTTTGAGAAAATGTTTAGTCATGAACCTTGTAATTTGCTTTGTCTTTGTAAATCATTTGAAAAACAATAAGTTCAGATGATACGTATAAATAAGAGAATAATGCATGGTTAAATGAATAACCATATAAAATGAGTTTGTATAAGTTAAGTTGTTTGTAAAACAATGTATTGTGAAAAGTATGTTATTTGTATAAAATGTTCTATGTCTCAAACTGAAATGATTCAAATAACGCTACAATATGTAATACCATACAAACACTTATATATAGGAAGTACCAGCGGCGTATCCACCATGCTTGTATCATATTACACACGCCTCGTTACTTAATCACTTACTCAAACCAAACCAACAATGTAAGATGTCTATGTTTAAACCAATTGCCAAACGTATTTAATAATATGTCAAAATGTTTATGTCAAGATGTAAATCATGTAATGTACAACCAAAATGATATGTATGGCTAGTGAAATGCATCAACTAAACCATAGATGAAATGCACAAGAACATAGTATTGAAGTAAAACTTGGTTTAAATCAAAGCTATGTTTTGTGTAAATGCATGATCAATGTAAATCATGTAATGTGTAACCAAACTGATCTGTATGGCTAGTGATAAATATCAACTAAACCATATGCACAAGAACATAGTATTGAAGTAAAACTTGGTTTAAATCAAAGCTATGTTTTGTGTAAATGCATGCTATACTGATACGAACATCTATGCGGTAATGTTATAATGCATACATCCAAGCCTTGAGACTGGGGCGATAAACCCTTAAACGACTTAAAGGATTATCTGTGCTTATGTATATCGAATTCGGTCATTCCTTCCAATCCCCTTTCCCTGGGATTTCAGGAACGGGAGTTGTCAATTCCTATGGTACCACTACCTACTAACGAACGGCGTAGCTAATGTTAATGAATGTATTGTTCCATTGTAAACAACCCAAATGTCATAACAAAATGTAAGCATGTGATGAAATTATCTGTACTAAGTATGCAACAAATGAACATACATAGCATGTGATGTGATGTGAAACGATGTACTAAGTATGAACTAAATGGACATACATAGCATAAAATGTAAATGTAAAACGATGTACTAAGTATGCACGCAATGGACATACATAGCATAAAATGTAAATGTAAAACGATGTACTAAGTAATGCACACAATGGGCACACCTAGCATGAAATGTAATGAAATCATGTACTATAAATGTACTAATAAACATAGCAAGTATAGGATGTGAAAACAGGAAAGCATGAAAGTAACAAGTAGGCACATGTGTTCCACCCCAAAATGTTTGGTAAACAGTAAAAGAGGGGTCTATGTACTCACATAAACACCTTGAAAACATTTAAAAGAGGGGGTTCTATGTACTCACTTGAGATTGCTCAGAAGTCCTATGATAACCACCAAGCAATGCTAGAGATCACGGAATCAAACGGCACCTAATATAGGTAACTATGTTAATTAACCGGATCTAAATCGGAAGACTGGGTAGCATGAGGGTTTGTAAACCAAATGAGTGTAGGAACTCATGTGATATGGTTTAACAAAGCCTACATACTAAATGAAACTTAACCTAAGTGTTTACGACCCATTACGACCCGTTTAGGTAGTTTATGCTACTTTAACGCGTCGTTCCCGTGAAACGCGTTCGGACCGCCTAACTAGCCCTATGACAAGTGTTATATGCCTAACCATGTTACATAATCAGTTATGTGACAAAATTTTAGGTTACATATGCTTAATTACCAATTATACATGAAAAGGGTATTCTGGTAATTTACCTAAGGCATATAAACTACCTATCATACAACTACTTAAACGATGTGACCATAAGGTATAACCTCGGAAGGTTATTCCCTATCCACTATGGTCACCTAATGTATTTGGTCGGATCCTAATGATCGACCAAACTGGGTCGGGTTCGAAGGTATAAGCGATTTATCAGATCGCTTACCCTACAACCCTAGACAACGTGGTAATCAGTAGGCATAGTCCCAAGGGACTATAACCATCGTGATTACAATCACGTTGCGAAGTTCAAACGAACTTCGCATTGACCATAAGCTGGTCAACGCTGAAAGTTAAACAAAGTTTGACTTTCGGACTCGAAAACGATAAAAGAACGAAAGAATACTTACGAAGGGTCCCCGAATGCAAATCCCGATCCAAGTAGCTCAGGTATGAAACAAAGGTTTCAACTTAGAGCTCCTCAAATCAGAATTCTTGTAGTTTTTGCAATGGGGTGGATGGGTATTTATAGGAATACCCGAACCGTTAGGATCGTTTCATGGAAACCGTGCTTTAATCGCATCCGTACAAGTGTCGGAACCTTATGGTGACTAAAAATGATCCTTATCAGCTGACTAAGCATGTGTGAATGTGTGGTGGAGGATTAAACAGCTGCAAACTGCTGTTAAATGCAGTTAATCTGGTCTGATAGTCGGACGTGGCCCGCTTCAGGATCAGACAAGTGTAATGCGGGCCGCCTGAGGCTTCTGATCAGAAATTATGTTTCAGAAATGACAGTTTCAGCCCCTGCACGTGTTTAAGGCCATTTCCGACACTTCTAAGGCCCGTAAAGCCAACTTTAAGGCCCTAAAATGATGCCTAAACATTGTGGCCATGAAACATGATCAAAAATATGTCGGATGTTGGTTCGTTTAGCCGTACGAACGCGATGTTCGCTTAATTACGACGGAATGCGCATAAGCGCGAAAAACGATCCAAATTGCGCGACGAATGGATTTTTCTTATGCCAAACACTAAAATAAAATGTTTTAGTGCTTACATAAATTTTTTTGGATGTCCGGATGTATTCAGAACGTAAGTTATGCGCGAAAATGCAAACTTGTGCACTTTTTGACACTTTTAGTCCCTGAATGAGCCAAAAGTTTATTTTAGCACACCGAACCCCTCAAAGCCTATTTCTAAGCTATGTAGAGGATATTTAAGGTGTGTTTAACTTATGGTCATGTTCCGGAATGTCTGTTCCAGTACGAATCATCATACTTTCGCAGTTTGTCAAGTTTAGTCCCTGTAAGCGAATTAACTTGTTTTTGCCATACCAAAGCCTTCAAAACTTATTTCTAAGTTATGTAAAGGTTATTTAAGGTATGTTAAGCCTATGTCCCTATTCCGGAGTGTTTGTTGCATTAAACTGGTTATATTTACGCATCGGTGCGCGTATAACCTTCCAGAAAACGATTTAGAGTTTGGAATTGAACCAAAATTGATATGTGCAAATGATACACATATTTTTACAAATCCCAAGTATGAAATATAATATTTCATTGGTTCGGTATTTGTTTGATGGCCGTGGAGGCACAGGTGTTACAGTCTCCCCTACTTCAGGAAATTTCGTCCCGAAATTTATTTAGAGGAAACTTGTGAGAGTTTAAAACATAAAGTTGAAAAGATCAAACAACATTGGTTAGGGTTCTGAACTTCTAGTAACTTTAATAACATCATGATTGCAATGTAAGAGGGATACTTATATACAAGTATATGAAGCGTCATTGGTGCGTCCACCGTACCTCCATTACATCGTTCTCATTTTGTCATTGTTGTCACTATCGGTTCTTACACATAATAAATCTTACTGGGTTTCTGTGCACTAAATTTCATAATTATGTACGCGTCCATAATTAGACAATTCCTTGCATAGTTCACACAGTCTATTTTATAATGTGTAGGGTAAAACCAAATGAACAATCCTATGATGAGTGTGACTAGACCGCCATAGAGTCCTTTTAATTAAATCAATAAATGATCTAAATAGACTATCAAGGAGTCTGTTCAGCTACATCACTAGATGTCGTTCTTTAACCAAATTGTGAATCAATCTTTTTGACTAGACCACAAAAGGGTCTCTTATGAATCATGGAGTTGTACTATATAATCCAAGGGTCTTAACTATTACATAGAAGCCCATTAAGGATTTAAGGTAGCACCTTTTGAATATCCTGCTACGAATCCATCATATGAAGATATGAAAGATTCTACAAGGATTTGGATAACGAATATCCAGAGTATACAAAAACACAAAAATGCATAAATGAAAACATAAGATGCATAAACACATAGTCACATAACCACAAAATTGTTTAACTAGAAGTTTGTTCTGCTAACAGAGCACATGTATTTAAAGCACACTAGAAATCCATTCCTTGGATTTCATTTGGTACTTTAAACATTTTCAAGAATCTAACTATAAAGATAGAAATATTTTTAAAAGAAAAATTCGATTTCGATTATTAGAAACCGAAGTGTTCGAATTAAGGTACATAAGGAATCCAATTAAGGACTCTGATTTGTACGACAATTATCCACAAGGATCTAATTGTGAAAATAAAAAGATCCCATATGGATTTTAGAAGCTGAAGATGTTTTGAAACCTTGCACTGGATGTGCTTATGTCAAAACATAAAGTAAGAATGTTTATGAAGTTGAGATGCTTGATATGTCAAGGCGACATATGAAGCAGAATTTGAAGGTCGAGTCAATGTATGAGGAGAATATTTTTGAAAGCTATGCATGGGGTTCTTTTAAGAAAAATGTGTTTAACATTTTTGAAACCTTATATATAATACTTTTTGAAATCATAAAGTAGGTGTATTTGGTAGATATATTTACAAAAATGTTTTAAAATCATGCGAGATAAATTTTGAAATTATGTATAAGGTTTTTGAAAACATGAATGATGCTTTTGAAGTTATGCACTTGATAAGAAAATGTACTGTGTTAATATTGCCTTCAGACTATATGAAATATTTTGAAATTAGGAAGGTTGGTTTTGATAACATGGCCAATGTTTTTGAAATAACATAGACAATGCATCTAGAAAAATTGTTTTCAAACTATATGAAATGTTTTGAGATCATGAAGATTGTTTTGAAATACTTGTACTGTGTATGTTGAAAAATCAAAACGTAATGGGTATGAGATTTGAAAATACCCTTAGTTATCTAACCAAGGATGTAATGGCATAGATGTGCAAAAGCATGATTACTCATAATGTCACTTTATTTTCTGTACTTTGTTTCTTAGAGTGAAACGAGTACTTAAAATTTTCGAGGGAATCATGAGCGATCATTTGAAAGAGAGAAATCACAAGAGTAGTTTGTAAGGAACATAGTTCCTTGATGTAGGTATCATTGGAAAAGTCATACACACGTGTAACTACACTCGTATATCAGAACTGTGAACAACAACTTTTATTTATGAACGAAACATATTGTTTCACAATACACGAAAACAAAAGAAACAAAGGCATAAGACAGCAACATCCTTTGTTCAGCCGAATGCTCATCCAAGGGTTGGATTTGCACTGACAATCTTCGAGCAGTTGTTCCTGAAATGGCTCGTATCGCCACAGTTGTAGCAAGTACCACGCGGAAAACGAGCTTGAGTTGGGTTGACTTGGGGTTGATTTAGACCACCTTGGTTCGGGTTACATCGACAAGCACTTGCCAGGTGACCAACTCGTCCACATGATACACACCGATGACACTGTAAGTGAGCTAGGTGATGCCCCTTACATTTGTTGCATAATGGTGCCGTTCCCTTGTATTGCTTCTTAGCAGGTGGTGTTGCCTTCTGGCTAGGCCCTGCTTGATTTGGTATAACCGCTGCGGGTTTCATTGAAGCCTTACGCTTCCTTGATCTTGGTGCAGGCTTGACTTCTGCCGCCTTCGATGGCTCTTGAGTGGCTTCATTGTCGAGACGAGAGACTTCATTGTTGAGACGAGCCATGGCAATGCCTAAATCCACAGTCTTCTGAATCACTTCGCCTATATGCTGGACAAATTTGGCTGTTCGCTCGGACATTTGACCAGTGCTGAGAGGAATAGACATTTTAGAAGAAAATGAAAGACATACGAAGAAACAAGTGAAAGGTTATTGGATAAACAATACAGAATGGTAACGAATGCAAATTGTGATCATTTGTTTGTTACCTAAGGCAAACAAATGAAATGGTGACAAATCAAAGTAAATGGGTCAAAAATAATGTATCGCGAAGACATGCTCGCCTATAAGTGAACACTCATCCCAAGAATTCCCAGGTAAGCACAACTGGTCTCGCGTCTGATGAGATGTATACGAAGTGCTTGCCTAGACAGAAAACCCAGAATACAGGCATTCACCCTTCCAGTTTGCACGTGTTCACATTATTTAAAACCCAAAACCTTGACGAGGTTTTGAAAATCCAAAGGGGTTCAAAACCATATAATAGAGAGTTCAAAACCTTACAATAGAGGGTTCAAAACCTAGTAATCAATCATCCTAGAACAGATGATTAGTTTTCAAAGCGGTTTTGAATTTTATGTTCTTGTTATGGTCGTCGCCTAAGGATAGGTGACGGTATTGTTTTATGACTAAACGCAAATAAACTCGCGTTAGGGTCCTAAGAAGGTTATAGACTAGGTCAAAGTATTACTAATAACCTAATTCCCTATAACCATGAGCTCTGATACCAACTTTTCTGTCACACCCCGACCACGTAAAACAACAAAACGTGGCGGAAACATCGGGGAGTGTTGTAACAGAATCATTGTTTCATAACACATGGAAATTGAAATACTGCTTTATTGAATACACGAGTTACAATGTCTTGATAATCAAAGAAACATAACATAAATAACTAGTCTTGCATCTTTTATTGTCACTAAGGCCCATGTCCGCCTAAGTGTATCTTGATCAATCCTATGCTTCATTTCCTGAAACACATGTGAAAATAGGTACGTCAGCATAAAAATGCCGGCGAGTACATAGGTTTTGTGAAAATAAGATTCATGACTTCTGTTTGAGAAAATGTTTAGTCATGAACCTTGTAATTTGCTTTGTCTTTGTAAATCATTTGAAAAACAATAAGTTCAGATGATACGTATAAATAAGAGAATAATGCATGGTTAAATGAATAACCATATAAAATGAGTTTGTATAAGTTAAGTTGTTTGTAAAACAATGTATTGTGAAAAGTATGTTATTTGTATAAAATGTTCTATGTCTCAAACTGAAATGATTCAAATAACGCTACAATATGTAATACCATACAAACACTTATATATAGGAAGTACCAGCGGCGTATCCACCATGCTTGTATCATATTACACACGCCTCGTTACTTAATCACTTACTCAAACCAAACCAACAATGTAAGATGTCTATGTTTAAACCAATTGCCAAACGTATTTAATAATATGTCAACATGTTTATGTCAAGATGTAAATCATGTAATGTACAACCAAAATGATATGTATGGCTAGTGAAATGCATCAACTAAACCATAGATGAAATGCACAAGAACATAGTATTGAAGTAAAACTTGGTTTAAATCAAAGCTATGTTTTGTGTAAATGCATGATCAATGTAAATCATGTAATGTGTAACCAAACTGATCTGTATGGCTAGTGATAAATATCAACTAAACCATATGCACAAGAACATAGTATTGAAGTAAAACTTGGTTTAAATCAAAGCTATGTTTTGTGTAAATGCATGCTATACTGATACGAACATCTATGCGGTATTGTTATAATGCATACATCCAAGCCTTGAGACTGGGGCGATAAACCCTTAAACGACTTAAAGGATTATCTGTGCTTATGTATATCGAATTCGGTCATTCCTTCCAATCCCCTTTCCCTGGGATTTCAGGAACGGGAGTTGTCAATTCCTATGGTACCACTACCTACTAACGAACGGCGTAGCTAATGTTAATGAATGTATTGTTCCATTGTAAACAACCCAAATGTCATAACAAAATGTAAGCATGTGATGAAATTATCTGTACTAAGTATGCAACAAATGAACATACATAGCATGTGATGTGATGTGAAACGATGTACTAAGTATGAACTAATTGGACATACATAGCATAAAATGTAAATGTAAAACGATGTACTAAGTATGCACGCAATGGACATACATAGCATAAAATGTAAATGTAAAACGATGTACTAAGTAATGCACACAATGGGCACACCTAGCATGAAATGTAATGAAATCATGTACTATAAATGTACTAATAAACATAGCAAGTATAGGATGTGAAAACAGGAAAGCATGAAAGTAACAAGTAGGCACATGTGTTCCACCCCAAAATGTTTGGTAAACAGTAAAAGAGGGGTCTATGTACTCACATAAACACCTTGAAAACATTTAAAAGAGGGGGTTCTATGTACTCACTTGAGATTGCTCAGAAGTCCTATGATAACCACCAAGCAATGCTAGAGATCACGGAATCAAACGGCACCTAATATAGGTAACTATGTTAATTAACCGGACCTAAATCGGAAGACTGGGTAGCATGAGGGTTTGTAAACCAAATGAGTGTAGGAACTCATGTGATATGGTTTAACAAAGCCTACATACTAAATGAAACTTAACCTAAGTGTTTACGACCCATTACGACCCGTTTAGGTAGCTTATGCTACTTTAACGCGTCGTTCGCGTGAAACGCGTTCGGACCGCCTAACTAGCCCTATGACAAGTGTTATATGCCTAACCATGTTACATAATCAGTTATGTGACAAAAGTTTAGGTTACATATGCTTAATTACCAATTATACATGAAAAGGGTATTCTGGTAATTTACCTAAGGCATATAAACTACCTATCATACAACTACTTAAACGATGTGACCATAAGGTATAACCTCGGAAGGTTATTCCCTATCCACTATGGTCACCTAATGTATTTGGTCGGATCCTAATGATCGACCAAACTGGGTCGGGTTCGAAGGTATAAGCGATTTATCAGATCGCTTACCCTACAACCCTAGACAACGTGGTAATCAGTAGGCATAGTCCCAAGGGACTATAACCATCGTGATTACAATCACGTTGCGAAGTTCAAACGAACTTCGCATTGACCATAAGCTGGTCAACGCTGAAAGTTAAACAAAGTTTGACTTTCGTACTCGAAAACGATAAAAGAACGAAAGAATACTTACGAAGGGTCCCCGAATGCAAATCCCGATCCAAGTAGCTCAGGTATGAAACAAAGGTTACAACTTAGAGCTCCTCAAATCAGAATTCTTGTAGTTTTTGCAATGGGGTGGATGGGTATTTATAGGAATACCCAAACCGTTAGGATCGTTTCATGGAAACCGAGCTTTAATCGCATCCGTACAAGTGTCGGAACCTTATGGTGACTAAAAATGATCCTTATCAGCTGACTAAGCATGTGTGAATGTGTGGTGGAGGATTAAACAGCTGCAAACTGCTGTTAAATGCAGTTAATCTGGTCTGATAGTCAGACGCGGCCCGCTTCAGGATCAGACAAGTGTAATGCGGGCCGCCTGAGGCTTCTGATCAGAAATTATGTTTCAGAAATGACAGTTTCAGCCCCTGCACGTGTTTAAGGCCATTTCCGACACTTCTAAGGCCCGTAAAGCCAACTTTAAGGCCCTAAAATGATGCCTAAACATTGTGGACATGAAACATGATCAAAAATATGTCGGATGTTGGTTCGTTTAGCCGTACGAACGCGATGTTCGCTTAATTACGACGGAATGCGCATAAGCGCGAAAAACGATCCAAATTGCGCGACGAATGGATTTTTCTTATGCCAAACACTAAAATAAAATGTTTTAGTGCTTACATAAATTTTTTTGGATGTCCGGATGTATTCAGAACGTAAGTTATGCGCGAAAATGCAAACTTGTGCACTTTTTGACACTTTTAGTCCCTGAATGAGCCAAAAGTTTATTTTAGCACACCGAACCCCTCAAAGCCTATTTCTAAGCTATGTAGAGGATATTTAAGGTGTGTTTAACTTATGGTCATGTTCCGGAATGTCTATTCCAGTACGAATCGTCATACTTTCGCAGTTTGTCAAGTTTAGTCCCTGTAAGCGAATTAACTTGTTTTTGCCATACCAAAGCCTTCAAAACTTATTTCTAAGTTATGTAAAGGTTATTTAAGGTATGTTAAGCCTATGTCCCTATTCCGGAGTGTTTGTTGCATTAAACTGGTTATATTTACGCATCGGTGCGCGTATAACCTTCCAGAAAACGATTTAGAGTTTGGAATTGAACAAAAATTGATATGTGCAAATGATACACATATTTTTACAAATCCCAAGTATGAAATATAATATTTCATTGGTTCGGTATTTGTTTGATGGCCGTGGAGGCACAGGTGTTACAGTCTCCCCTACTTTAGGAAATTTCGTCCCGAAATTTATTTAGAGGAAACTTGTGAGAGTTTAAAACATAAAGTTGAAAAGATCAAACAACATTGGTTAGGGTTCTGAACTTCTAGTAACTTTAATAACATCATGATTGCAATGTAAGAGGGATACTTATATACAAGTATATGAAGCGTCATTGGTGCGTCCACCGTACCTCCATTACATCGTTCTCATTTTGTTATTGTTGTCACTATCGGTTCTTACACATAATAAATCTTACTGGGTTTCTGTGCACTAAATTTCATAATTATGTACGCGTCCATAATTAGACAATTCCTTGCATAGTTCACACAGTCTATTTTATAATGTGTAGGGTAAAACCAAATGAACAATCCTATGATGAGTGTGACTAGACCGCCATAGAGTCCTTTTAATTAAATCAATAAATGATCTAAATAGACTATCAAGGAGTCTGTTCAGCTACATCACTAGATGTCGTTCTTTAACCAAATTGTGAATCAATCTTTTTGACTAGACCACAAAAGGGTCTCTTATGAATCATGGAGTGGTACTATATAATCCAAGGGTCTTAACTATTACATAGAAGCCCATTAAGGATTTAAGGTAGCGCCTTTTGAATATCCTGCTACGAATCCATCATATGAAGATATGAAAGATTCTACGAGGATTTGGATAACGAATATCCAGAGTATACAAAAACACAAAAATGCATAAATGAAAACATAAGATGCATAAACACATAGTCACATAACCACAAAATTGTTTAACTAGAAGTTTGTTCTGCTAACAGAGCACATGTATTTAAAGCACACTAGAAATCCATTCCTTGGATTTCATTTGGTACTTTAAACATTTTCAAGAATCTAACTATAAAGATAGAAAGATTTTTAAAAGAAAAATTCGATTTCGATTATTAGAAACCGAAGTGTTCGATTTAAGGTACATAAGGAATCCAATTAAGGACTCTGATTTGTACGACAATTATCCACAAGGATCTAATTGTGAAAATAAAAAGATCCTATATGGATTTTAGAAGCTGAAGATGTTTTGAAACCTTGCACTGGATGTGCTTATGTCAAAACATAAAGTAAGAATGTTTATGAAGTTGAGATGCTTGATATGTCAAGGCGACATATGAAGCAGAATTTGAAGGTTGAGTCAATGTATGAGGAGAATATTTTTGAAAACTATGCATGGGGTTCTTTTAAGAAAAATGTGTTTAACATTTTTGAAACCTTATATATAATACTTTTTGAAATCATAAAGTAGGTGTATTAGGTAGATATATTTACAAAAATGTTTTAAAATCATGCGAGATAAATTTTGAAATTATGTATAAGGTTTTTGAAAACATGAATGATGCTTTTGAAGTTATGCACTTGATAAGAAAATGTACTGTGTTAATATTGCCTTCAGACTATATGAAATATTTTGAAATTAGGAAGGTTGGTTTTGATAACATGGCCAATGTTTTTGAAATAACATAGACAATGCATCTAGAAAAATTGTTTTCAAACTATATGAAATGTTTTGAGATCATGAAGATTGTTTTGAAATACTTGTACTGTGTATGTTGAAAAATCAAAACGTAATGGGTATGAGATTTGAAAATACCCTTAGTTATCTAACCAAGGATGTAATGGCATAGATGTGCAAAAGCATGATTACTCATAATGTCACTTTATTTTCTGTACTTTGTTTCTTAGAGTGAAACGAGTACTTAAAATTTTCGAGGGAATCATGAGCGATCATTTGAAAGAGAGAAATCACAAGAGTAGTTTGTAAGGAACATAGTTCCTTGATGTAGGTATCATTGGAAAAGTCATACACACGTGTAACTACACTCGTATATCAGAACTGTGAACAACAACTTTTATTTATGAACAAAACATATTGTTTCACAATACACGAAAACAAAAGAAACAAAGGCATAAGATAGCAACATCCTTTGTTCAGCCGAATGCTCATCCAAGGGTTGGATTTGCACTGACAATCTTCGAGCAGTTGTTCCTGAAATGGCTCGTATCGCCACAGTTGTAGCAAGTACCACGCGGAAAACGAGCTTGAGTTGGGTTGACTTGGGGTTGATTTAGACCACCTTGGTTCGGGTTACATCGACAAGCACTTGCCAGGTGACCAACTCGTCCACATGATACACACCGATGACACTGTAAGTGAGCTAGGTGATGCCCCTTACATTTGTTGCATAATGGTGCCGTTCCCTTGTATTGCTTCTTAGCAGGTGGTGTTGCCTTCTGGCTAGGCCCTGCTTGATTTGGTATAACCACTGCGGGTTTCATTAAAGCCTTACGCTTCCTTGATCTTGGTGCAGGCTTGACTTCTGCCGCCTTCGATGGCTCTTGAGTGGCTTCATTGTCGAGACGAGAGACTTCATTGTTGAGACGAGCCATGGCAATGCCTAAATCCACAGTCTTCTGAATCACTTCGCCTATATGCTGGACAAATTTGGCTGTTCGCTCGGACATTTTACCAGTGCTGAGAGGAATAGACATTTTAGAAGAAAATGAAAGACATACGAAGAAACAAGTGAAAGGTTATTGGATAATCAATACAGAATGGTAACGAATGCAAATTGTGATCATTTGTTTGTTACCTAAGGCAAACAAATGAAATGGTGACAAATCAAAGTAAATGGGTCAAAAATAATGTATCGCGAAGACATGCTCGCCTATAAGTGAACACTCATCCCAAGAATTCCCAGGTAAGCACAACTGGTCTCGCGTCTGATGAGATGTATACGAAGTGCTTGCCTAGACAGAAAACCCAGAATACAGGCATTCACCCTTCCAGTTTGCACGTGTTCACATTATTTAAAACCCAAAACCTTGACGAGGTTTTGAAAATCCAAAGGGGTTCAAAACCATATAATAGAGAGTTCAAAACCTTACAATAGAGGGTTCAAAACCTAGTAATCAATCATCCTAGAACAGATGATTAGTTTTCAAAGCGGTTTTGAATTTTATGTTCTTGTTATTGTCGTCGCCTAAGGATAGGTGACGGTATTGTTTTATGACTAAACGCAAATAAACTCGCGTTAGGGTCCTAAGAAGGTTATAGACTAGGTCAAAGTATTACTAATAACCTAATTCCCTATAACCATGAGCTCTGATACCAACTTTTCTGTCACACCCCGACCACGTAAAACAACAAAACGTGGCGGAAACATCGGGGAGTGTTGTAACAGAATCATTGTTTCATAACACATGGAAATTGAAATACTGCTTTATTGAATACACGAGTTACAATGTCTTGATAATCAAAGAAACATAACATAAATAACTAGTCTTGCATCTTTTATTGTCACTAAGGCCCATGTCCGCCTAAGTGTATCTTGATCAATCCTATGCTTCATTTCCTGAAACACATGTAAAAATAGGTACGTCAGCATAAAAATGCCGGCGAGTACATAGGTTTTGTGAAAATAAGATTCATGACTTCTGTTTGAGAAAATGTTTAGTCATGAACCTTGTAATTTGCTTTGTCTTTGTAAATCATTTGAAAAACAATAAGTTCAGATGATACGTATAAATAAGAGAATAATGCATGGTTAAATGAATAACCATATAAAATGAGTTTGTATAAGTTAAGTTGTTTGTAAAACAATGTATTGTGAAAAGTATGTTATTTGTATAAAATGTTCTATGTCTCAAACTGAAATGATTCAAATAACGCTACAATATGTAATACCATACAAACACTTATATATAGGAAGTACCAGCGGCGTATCCACCATGCTTGTATCATATTACACACACCTCGTTACTTAATCACTTACTCAAACCAAACCAACAATGTAAGATGTCTATGTTTAAACCAATTGCCAAACGTATTTAATAATATGTCAAAATGTTTATGTCAAGATGTAAATCATGTAATGTACAACCAAAATGATATGTATGGCTAGTGAAATGCATCAACTAAACCATAGATGAAATGCACAATAACATAGTATTGAAGTAAAACTTGGTTTAAATCAAAGCTATGTTTTGTGTAAATGCATGATCAATGTAAATCATGTAATGTGTAACCAAACTGATCTGTATGGCTAGTGATAAATATCAACTAAACCATATGCACAAGAACATAGTATTGAAGTAAAACTTGGTTTAAATCAAAGCTATGTTTTGTGTAAATGCATGCTATACTGATACGAACATCTATGCGGTATTGTTATAATGCATACATCAAAGCCTTGAGACTGAGGCGATAAACCCTTAAACGACTTAAAGGATTATCTGTGCTTATGTATATCGAATTCGGTCATTCCTTCCAATCCCCTTTCCCTGGGATTTCAGGAACGTGAGTTGTCAATTCCTATGGTACCACTACCTACTAACGAACGGCGTAGCTAATGTTAATGAATGTATTGTTCCATTGTAAACAACCCAAATGTCATAACAAAATGTAAGCATGTGATGAAATTATCTGTACTAAGTATGCAACAAATGAACATACATAGCATGTGATGTGATGTGAAACGATGTACTAAGTATGAACTAAATGGACATACATAGCATAAAATGTAAATGTAAAACGATGTACTAAGTATGCACGCAATGGACATACATAGCATAAAATGTAAATGTAAAACGATGTACTAAGTAATGCACACAATGGGCACACCTAGCATGAAATGTAATGAAATCATGTACTATAAATGTACTAATAAACATAGCAAGTATAGGATGTGAAAACAGGAAAGC
Source organism: Helianthus tuberosus (assembly GCA_030545235.1). NCBI lineage: Eukaryota > Viridiplantae > Streptophyta > Magnoliopsida > Asterales > Asteraceae > Helianthus > Helianthus tuberosus. Next base: position 2,523,848 of record JARYGA010059779.1, read on the forward strand.
ATGAAAGTAACAAGTAGGCACATGTGTTCCACCCCAAAATGTTTGGTAAACAGTAAAAGAGGGGTCTATGTACTCACATAAACACCTTGAAAACATTTAAAAGAGGGGGTTCTATGTACTCACTTGAGATTGCTCAGAAGTCCTATGATAACCACCAAGCAATGCTAGAGATCACGGAATCAAACGGCACCTAATATAGGTAACTATGTTAATTAACCGGACCTAAATCGGAAGACTGGGTAGCATGAGGGTTTGTAAACCAAATGAGTGTAGGAACTCATGTGATATGGTTTAACAAAGCCTACATACTAAATGAAACTTAACCTAAGTGTTTACGACCCATTACGACTCGTTTAGGTAGCTTATGCTACTTTAACGCGTCGTTCGCGTGAAACGCGTTCGGACCGCCTAACTAGCCCTATGACAAGTGTTATATGCCTAACCATGTTACATAATCAGTTATGTGACAAAAGTTTAGGTTACATATGCTTAATTACCAATTATACATGAAAAGGGTATTCTGGTAATTTACCTAAGGCATATAAACTACCTATCATACAACTACTTAAACGATGTGACCATAAGGTATAACCTCGGAAGGTTATTCCCTATCCACTATGGTCACCTAATGTATTTGGTCGGATCCTAATGATCGACCAAACTGGGTCGGGTTCGAAGGTATAAGCGATTTATCAGATCGCTTACCCTACAACCCTAGACAACGTGGTAATCAGTAAGCATAGTCCCAATGGACTATAACCATCGTGATTACAATCACGTTGCGAAGTTCAAACGAACTTCGCATTGACCATAAGCTGGTCAACGCTGAAAGTCAAACAAAGTTTGACTTTCGGACTCGAAAACGATAAAAGAACGAAAGAATACTTACGAAGGGTCCCCGAATGCAAATCCCGATCCAAGTAGCTCAGGTATGAAACAAAGGTTTCAACTTAGAGCTCCTCAAATCAGAATTCTTGTAGTTTTTGCAATGGGGTGGATGGGTATTTATAGGAATACCCGAACCGTTAGGATCGTTTCATGGAAACCGTGCTTTAATCGCATCCGTACAAGTGTCGGAACCTTATGGTGACTAAAAATGATCCTTATCAGCTGACTAAGCATGTGTGAATGTGTGGTGGAGGATTAAACAGCTGCAAACTGCTGTTAAATGCAGTTAATCTAGTCTGATAGTCAGACGCGGCCTGCTTCAGGATCAGACAAGTGTAATGCGGGTCGCCTGAGGCTTCTGATCAGAAATTATGTTTCAGAAATGACAGTTTCAGCCCCTGCACGTGTTTAAGGCCATTTCCGACACTTCTAAGGCCCGTAAAGCCAACTTTAAGGCCCTAAAATGATGCCTAAACATTGTGGACATGAAACATGATCAAAAATATGTCGGATGTTGGTTCGTTTAGCCGTACGAACGCGATGTTCGCTTAATTACGACGGAATGCGCATAAGCGCGAAAAACGATCCAAATTGCGCGACGAATGGATTTTTCTTATGCCAAACACTAAAATAAAATGTTTTAGTGCTTACATAAATTTTTTTGGATGTCCGGATGTATTCAGAACGTAAGTTATGCGCGAAAATGCAAACTTGTGCACTTTTTGACACTTTTAGTCCCTGAATGAGCCAAAAGTTTATTTTAGCACACCGAACCCCTCAAAGCCTATTTCTAAGCTATGTAGAGGATATTTAAGGTGTGTTTAACTTATGGTCATGTTCCGGAATGTCTGTTCCAGTACGAATCGTCATACTTTCGCAGTTTGTCAAGTTTAGTCCCTGTAAGCGAATTAACTTGTTTTTGCCATACCAAAGCCTTCAAAACTTATTTCTAAGTTATGTAAAGGTTATTTAAGGTATGTTAAGCCTATGTCCCTATTCCGGAGTGTTTGTTGCATTAAACTGGTTATATTTACGCATCGGTGCGCGTATAACCTTCCAGAAAGCGATTTAGAGTTTGGAATTGAACAAAAATTGATATGTGCAAATGATACACATATTTTTACAAATCCCAAGTATGAAATATAATATTTCATTGGTTCGGTATTTGTTTGATGGCCGTGGAGGCACAGGTGTTATATATAATCTTCAATCTTCATTAATTTCGGTGGTTTCTGTTGGCTTCCATACATATTCTCATATTTCAAATTCTCTGAAATATCTTTCGAATATTCTCTTGTTTCAGATCTTCTTTCGGATGATTCTGAAGTAAAAGCATTGTAAAACGTGTTGTAAAATTCTTCACCGCTGATCGACATCTTCAAACAGTTTCTTGAAAATCACAATTTGTATATCTTGAATCACCTTGAATCACCTGAATCAACAAACAAGCAAACACAATTAGTTTAAACAATGTCAAACAACTTGAATTGGACGGGTACTCGATCGAGTAAGTCAACACAAGTCAACAGTGAAAATAATCTCGTGACAACGCTGTCCGTTCGGGTCAGATTGTTGTCCGTTCGGGTGGGATTACTGTCCGGACTGATGAAAATAAACGCTGTCCGACTCTTTGACAAATACCACTCTAATGATGACACTAAACGACAAAACTGTTGTCCGATCGGTGAGTTATCTGACCGGATTACTTGTTTTTTAGTCGGGTGGCAATGGCACTACATGACAAATCGTTGTCCAAACCTGTTAACTTTTTGACTTTATCAATGAATTGTGATATTCAACAAATTCTCACATGCAAGCTGCCATTTCTTATGCACACAACAATCAATGCCCTATCAATTCACATGCAAGATTTTTTAATGGCCGACAAACTTTTCAATACTACACATGCAAACCTTGAATTCTCAATTAATAGTTCACATGCATGTCCACACTAAACCCAATTGATCACATGTATCGATAAACGGTGCTGACAAAACAGATATGAATCTCGTGATAACTGAATTATCTTTCAATTGATTATCATGCACGTGACTACAGTTGATAGCTATTAATAAGACTGACACATATTGACTAAGTTGCTCGCACAAGTGATAACACAAGACTCGGATTGCTGTCCGCTCGGATAGTAATCCGATCGGATGGGTCAACCAAAGTCAACTCGGATTGCTATCCGCTCGGATGGTAATCCGCTCGGATGGGTCAACAAAAGTCAACTCGGATGGTAATCCGCTCGGATAGGTCAACTAAAGTCAACTCGGATTGTAATCCGAACGATGAACAGTCAACAGGTCAACCTTTTTTAAATGAATTGGAATGGTGACAATTGAATCGGATGGTCATCCGATCGGATTGCCATCCGATCGGTGAACAGCTTCTAGAACAGCAAACATATTTGAAAGTATCAATGAATGATATATGAAATTCAATCACATGCAGGCTGACAATTCACATGCAATTATTAATCACAAAAATCTTTAAGCCGACAAACAAATTGAACAATACAATCAAAGACACTTTAATGCAGTCAATGACTAAATCACGTGACTTTCTATTGTGAATAAAGACAAAACTTGATGACACCTATAATGAATGTCATATGCATACTGATAAAGTTGACTGACACACTTAATAAAGTTGACTTAATAACTCATTCAGGTGAAATGCTCAGACTCGGATTGTTGTCCGAGCGGGTGACAAGTCAACTAAAGTCAAACAGCTTTAAATGAATTTCAGTAAGTGATTATGAGTCGGATGGTCATCCGATCGGATTGTCATCCGATCGGGGAACATCAAAAGTCAACATAGTCAACATATTAAATGAAATGCAATGAGTCGAGTGAAAGTTTGAGTCGGATGGACATCCGATCGGATTGCCATCCGATCGGTGAGCACTAAGAACAATAATAGCAGCAACAGTACGCATGTATACAACTTTCGAACCACAAAAATTCAGATTTCTCACAAACGGTTAGGAATTAAGTTCTGAAAATTTATAGGCTTATAGATAAAAAAATTTCGCACAACATATCCAAATTTTAGCCGATTTTAACCGTAAAAAGTCGTTTAATTTTGCGTTTTTCAGTAAAAAACGTGAAGAATATGAAAAAGTGAAGAAAGTTTGACAAATCTAGATGAAATTGATTCTGAATCTGATGTTTTTCTGAGCGTAATCGTGTGAATGATCAGTGCAATCGAGCTCCTGCTCTGATACCACTTGTAGGACCGGTTTTAGACTCCGAAACGATTGCGTGTGACACGTTCGACGTGCGGAATCCGTGAACGTGCGTGACCGAATGTCACACCCCTTTCTACGGCGGAAGCACGAGGTGTGATCATGAAAGGGTCTCATTGCATACGAAAGGTAAACATGCTATATGCTCATAAAAACATCAAATACCATAATTTGAAAACATAAGTTTAGCGTTTACATCGCTAAGTCGCATAAATCATTGTCTTAAAAAGTTTACAACTTTATTTAAAGATAAACATAAGCGACATCCACGAGCATAAGCAAGACCGCGCGCACATCCATCCTAGTTACCTGAAATACATGTGAGTTTTGGAAAAACGTCAACATAATGTTGGTGTGAATTCATGCAGTTTTTGTATTTCACGTTTGTATACTTTGTATGAAAACATAGTTTGTGTATAAATCAAGTTTTCATATATAAATCAAGTATTCATGTGTACACCACGTACTTATGTATAATTCAGGTTTTTCTTGAGTACCCCACGTACTCAAGTATAATTCCCGTTTTCTTGAGTACCCCACGTACTTCAAGTTATAAATCAAGTTTTTCTTGAGTACCCCACGTACTTCAAGTTATAAATCAATTTTTTCTTGAGTACCCCACGTACTTAAAGTATTAATCAAGTTTTAGTATGGTATGAATTTTATGTAAATAAAGTATTCCTGTATGTATCAGGATTGTTAATGGGTTGCAAAGCCATTAACATGTGACACGACATAGGAAGTCACCAAACCTTAGGCATTTAATTGGTATATTCTGAGACACAAAAGCACTACTCGATTCTCGCCCTCACCGAGAGTGTGGCTGCCCGGCACCCGTTAGATCTAACCTTTTGTTCTGCGGTCTAGGTATATTGTTGATTAATGGTGCTTATGTACCCTATTCGTGACACGATTTCTCGTATCATTTCTCATAACGCATCCTACTTGGTTCTCGTCCTCACCAAGTGCGTTTCTTATTATCATTTCTCATAACGCATCCTACTTGGTTCTCGTCCTCACCAAGTGCGTTTCTTGTTATCATTTCTCATAACGCATCCTACTTGGTTCTCGTCCTCACCAAGTGCGTTTCTTGTTATCATACCATTTATAAACATTATAATATTTGTACATGTATTTCACCCCCGAAGTTATAAAACTTAAAACAGTTAAAAGAAAAGGGGGAGCATGAACTCACAACTTTGCGTTCCTTGCGTCGTAAACTTCACCGGATTTGCTTAATTAACGTCGTAACCTATACGCGTTTTCTTAACGTTAGTCACTAGACTTGTATCGCACAAGTACAGTCACTCTCTTTGGTGTATACATTCTTGTGTTAAAAATATTTTATATTTTTAACTAAGTATCTTACTTATATTATTTTCTCTAAAATTAATATAAGTATCTCGTGTTTTGCACTTTGCACCCGAATTATGTATCTTGTATGTTGTATGTGTATTTTTATGTTTATACTCCTCATGAGTATTTAGTGTATTTTTAAATCTTAATACACTAGCACGTATAACACATACTTTATACACTTAGCACAAAAGTTGGTGATAAAATAATATATATTTTTCTCTCAAAAATATACATACTTATATCCATTTTTATTCTTGAAGAAATCCTCATTTCTTATCACCAAAAATTAGGGAAACCTTGGTAATACTCTTAAATACATTTTTAGGGAATAAGTTTCTCAAAAACTTATATTTTTCTAAGTGTCAAAATTTATAAAAATTTTGACAGAGTTTCCCCTAAAAATGGAGGTTTCCCAAGTTTTCAAAACATGTGATTATTTTCTTTTAAATCGTCAACAATCATCAACAACAATTATCAACAATAATCACTAATTTCTCCATTTCATGAACTTGAATATTTACAAAAATGTGTAGTAACTTACTAGCACATTTAGTAAGTCTTTCCATCTCTAAAAATAAAATCATTATCTCGAAAACTTTATTTTTTAAAGAATATGAAGTTTTGCAACTTCTAGTCGGTATTTACGAAAATATTTCTTGGTTAAATCCTTTCGTTACACAAGTGTCTACACACTTTTTGGGTCTAAAAAAATGTCTTTATTTTGAGAAAGATCCGGCTTTTTAAACATGATTTCATCATACACTTGGTTCTTCAAAAATACCACTTGTAGATCCGTAGATCTACTAGTTTAGAACTCCATTTCATGAGAAAAATTGTTTTTACACAAGTTCATGTTTGTGAGTGAAAGGGTTCGTCATCTAATTATTTTTACACTAAACATAGTGCTAGTTCATGTTCCATGAACATGACCTAGCGTTGTTAGATGACGATCCGTTCCCCTACTAGCATCCAACAATAATAAATAATCATAACAAAACAAGATCCAAGAGTTTTACACTAATATTTACTCATTAACCACTTTGTTCATCATTTTTAGTAGACTTTAAACTTTGATCTCTAGTGTTCATAATTTTTACCCGTTAAATCTCTTATTAACCACTTTAAACATGAACAAGAAGATGTTTAGAGTCACTTACTACTAGCTCGTGGCTAGGGAAGAAACTAGACGAAAAATGGGTGGTTAAAAGCGTTGTGGTGAGGTCCTTGGCAAACCGTAAGCACCGGGTCTCCTCGTATGTGATCCTTCACCTTTGGTTGTATGTAAAATGCCTTGATCAATATTGAAAGATGGTGGAATGATGGTTGTGGTGTTCGGCCGTAGGCAAGACAAGGGGGAAGGGAAACAATTTTGGTTAAGTGTTTGAATAAATGAAAGTGGTGATCCCTCATGCATACATATAATACATGTCTTTTAATTATCCATTGTATAAAATGTAGGGAAGATATTAGGCAACCATTAATTAAACAACTAAAATTGTATGGGTGGTGTCCCCTAAGGGAACCGAACGGTGGTGGGGGTGGGATTTACAAATGGGATTTAAACCATTTAGTTAGTGGTATTAGTTAGGAATTAAATTAAGTTACTAGAGTGTAGTGTAATAATAACGGGTGTTAGGGTATTCGGGGACCCTAACTGGCTCAGAAAAATATAAACAATGTTATTGACAATATATTTTTTTTTGTGCTCCGGGTAAAATCCGGTTGTTCGGTTAGACACTGGTTCGTTAAAGTGCTAAATTACACTTTTTAGTGTCTTTAATGTATCCTTTTGTAACACTTTTGATTCCCGACACTTAGGGAAATATTCTGACTGAAAAATTATATTTTCTGCATAATATTCGTGTGCTAAAAGCTGAATTATTGCTGAATTATACAAAATTCTGCACTTAAAGTGCGTTTCGGGTGCTTTTTAGTACTTATTTTTGCTTCTGAATAGTATATATATTAAACCCTTGCATGTACTATTGGGTTTTAATGTATTCTTGTCGTTGGACCTAAACCTAGGCCTCAGTTCTAATGTCTGACTACCTTCTGCAGTTCTGTTGACACATTGTGTCCTACCGGTGAGTTTACTAATATTTCTGACGCAACGCTCTCATTTATGCATAAAGCAATATTTTGTAGTATACAACGTGCATGAATTCACTTGCTTAGTATGTGTTCAGACATTGCTGACAATTAAGCACATAATTGCAGTCATTAAATAATGATTAAAGTGTACGGAAATTACCGGTTTGGTGCCAGTTGTCACAGTCTCCCCCCGTTAAAAGAATTATGTCCCGAAATTCAGGCTGAACTAACTCTCGCAGGAGTCTTCTTGAATAGGTAGGGATACTTTTCTTTAAACTGGTCTTCACGTTCCCATGTGTACTCGGGTCCGTGCTTAGAGCTCCAACGTACTTTGACAAGTTTAACAGTGCTCCTCCTGGTCTTGTTGACTTTCCAGTCGGTAACCTCAACGGGTTGTTCTGTAAATCGGAGGGCGTCATCAATATGTACTTCATCCATCGGGATGATCACGTTTTCTTGTGTTGGACTCTTCTTCAGGTTGGATACATGAAACGTATCACGCACTCCATTAAGTTCTTCCGGTAACTCCAACTTGTATGCCACGGTACCAATTCTTTTCAATATTCTGAATGGTCCGATGTATCGTGGATTCAGCTTTCCACGCTTTCCAAATCTGACTACGCCCTTCCAAGGTGAGACTTTTAACAACACTTTGTCTCCCACCTCGAATTCAGCTGATTTTCTTTTCGGATCAGCGTAGCTCTTTTGTCAATTTCGAGCCGCCTTAATGCGCTCTTGGATCTGCGCAATCTTGTCGGTTGTCTCTTGTACAAGTTCAGGACCAACCATACGTTTATCTCCAGCGTCTGCCCAACATAAGGGCGATCGGCATTTGCGGCCATACAGAGCTTCGAACGGCGCGGCTTTTATGCTCGTATGATAACTGTTATTGTAGGAAAACTCAACTAAAGGTAGATGAGTATCCCAGCTGCCGCCTAGATCCATGACACATGCGCGAAGCATATCTTCTAACGTTTGTATAGTCCGTTCGCTCTGGCCGTCTGTTTGTGGATGGAATGCCGTGCTTAGATCTAATTGAGATCCAAAGGCCTCCTGAAATGATTGCCAAATTCTTGAGACAAAGCGTCCATCTCTGTCTGAAATGATTGAGATTGGCACTCCATGACGTGCCACAATTTCCCTTAAGTATATCTCAGCAAGCTTTCCAGTGCTGTCTTTTTCACGGATCGGTAGGAAGTGCGCAGATTTCGTTAATCAATCAACTATTACCCATATCATATCGTGCCCTCTCGGGGTCCTGGGTAATTTCGTTATGAAGTCCATCGAGATTTGTTCCTACTTCCACACGGGAATCTCTGGTTGTTGTAGTAGGCCGGACGGTTTCTGATATTCAGCCTTAACCTTAGCATAGGTTAGGCATTTTCCAACATAGACAGCAACGTCGCTCTTGAGTCTCGGCCACCAATAATATTCTTTCAAGTCTTGATACATTTTATCCGATCCTGGATGGATCGAATATCTCGATTTGTGGGCTTCATCAAGAATGACTTCTCATATGCCACCATAGAGTGGAACCCAAATACGCTTCTTGAAGTATAAGGCTCCCTCTTCATTTGGCACCATGTATTTCAGCATACCCCGTAGGTATTCAGCTTTACGGTTCTCTCCTTTAAGAGCTTCTCGTTGTGCATCACGAATGCGTGCAGTGAGGTTCGTTCGAATGGTCATTTCTAACGCTCGAACCCTTAGGGTCTTAACCCTTTCTTTTCGGCTCAACGCGTCCGCTACAACGTTTGCCTTTCCAGGATGGTACTTGATCTCACAGTCGTAATCATTCAGCAGCTCGACCCATCGCCGCTGGCGCATATTCAATTCCTTCTGATCAAATATGTGTTGTAAGCTTTTGTGATCCGTGAAAATTGTACATCGAGTACCATATAAATAATGTCGCCAGATCTTCAAGTCGAATACCACTGCGCCCAGCTCCACATCGTGAGTGGTATAGTTTCTTTCATGAACTTTCAATTGTCTTGAAGCGTAAGCGATGACTTTTTGGCGCTGCATAAGCACGCAACCCAGGCCTTGTCGTGAAGCGTCACAGTATACCACGAAGTCTTCAGTGCCTTCGGGTAATGATAGTATCGGTGCATCGCATAGCTTGTTTTTAAGTAGCTGGAAGGCTTCCTCTTGTTTGTGACCCCAGTCGTATTTCTTGTCTTTCTGTGTAAGGGTCGTTAGCGGTTGAGCTATCTTTGAGTAGTTCTCGATGAAACGTCGGTAATAGCCCGCTAAGCCCAAAAATTGACGAACTTCAGTTGGGGTCTTGGGAGCTTCCCAATTCTTTATTGCTTCTATCTTGGACGGGTCTACATGAATGCCCTTCTCATTCACAACGTGACCAAGAAATTGTACTTCGCGAATCCAGAATTCGCATTTCGAGAACTTTGCATAAAGTTTCTCTTTCTTCAGTAGTTCCAGAATAGTTCTGAGATGTTGCTCGTGCTCTTCTTTCGTTCGCGAGTAAATCAGGATATCATCGATAAATACAATCACGAATTTATCGAGATATGGTTTGCATACGCGGTTCATCAGATCCATAAAGACCGCTGGTGCATTCTTCAGCCCAAACGGCATCACAAGAAATTCGTAGTGCCCATATCGTGTTCTGAATGCAGTCTTTGGTACGCTTTCCTCTTGGATTCTCAGCTGGTGGTATCCAGACCGAAGGTCGATCTTGGAGTAGTAGCTTGATCCTTGCAGTTGATCAAATAAGTCATCAATCCTCGGTAGCGGGTACCGATTCTTGATAGTGAGCTTGTTCAGTTCCCTGTAATCGATACACATCCGCAGTGTTCCATCCTTCTTCTTTACGAATAATACTGGAGCTACCCAGGGTGAGAAGCTTGGCCTTATAAATCCTTTATCCAACAACTCCTGGAGTTATGTAGATAATTCCTGCATTTCGGATGGTGCAAGCCGATAGGGTGCCTTGGCTACAGGAGCAGCCCCTGGAACCAAGTCTATACGGAATTCGACTTGTCGTTGCGGAGGTAGTCCTGGCAGATCTTCGGGAAAAACATCAGGGAATTCCTTCACCACAGGAATGTCTTCGAGTTTTGGCTCCACAGCCTTCTTGTCTAATACGTGTGCTAGGAAAGCGACACATCCTTTCCTTAAGCACTTCTGTGCCTTCATACAACTGATGATTTGAAGAGGCGCGTCTCGTTTTTCTCCATGCACGATGAGAGTTTCATCATTCGCCAGAGGGATGCGAATTATTTTCTCATGACATACAACTTCAGCTTTGTTCTTGGATAGCCAGTCCATCCCGACCACTACATCGAAGCTACCCAATTGAATAGGTAAGAGGTCGATGCTGAAATTTCGTTCACCAAGTTCCAATGAGCAGCCTCTAACGACTTCGCCCGATTCAACAAGTTTACCATTGGCTAGTTCTATGGAATAAGGAATTTCTAATCTACTAGATTCTATTCCGAGTATGCGTTTAAATTCCACAGACATGAAGCTATAATCGGCGCCAGTGTCAAATAATATGGATGCAAAGTGATTGTTAATGAGAAAGGTACCGGTGACCACGTTAGGGTCCTCGCGTGCGTTCTTTGCTCCAATCACAAATGCTCGAGCCTGAGCATTGTTTCCTTCTGGGCAGTCCTTCATGAAATGATCATTGCTTCCACATTTGAAGCATCCTGGGTTCCGCCCTTTCCCGTTACCATTCTTGTTACCAGCACCGTTTCCATTTCGGTTCTTTCCTTTTCCCCAACAGTCTTCTGTTTGATGACCCAATTTACCACATTTGTCGCACCTTGGAATGCGACAAGCTCCATCATGATGATACTTACATTTTTGGCACTTAGGCATGGAGCCTTGGTATGCTTTGGTTGCAAGGGTCTTCGCCTCCTGAGACGGGTTAGCGTCACGCTTCTTGTTGTTGAAACCTTTGTTGTTGCGAGTTGCTTGGTTCAGGTTTGCATGTTTTCTTTTCTTGTCGCCGGACGACTCAGCATGCGTCTCGGTCTTTTCTGTTGGGTTCAACGATAACTTCTTCATACGAACACAATCTTCAATCAGGCTGACAGCCAGAGTTACAGCCTCAGTGATTGTTTGTGGTTTGGCCGACGTTACCATGCCACGAAACTCTGGGGCCAGTCCCCAAATGTAGCGTTTAACGCGCTTGAATTCGGGAGTCACCATGTAGGGAAGTACTCTAGACAGGTCGTGGAACCTTCGAGTATAACCATTAATGTCAGCACCTACCATGGTCAAGTGCCAGAACTCCGTTTCCAGCCTTTGGAGTTCAGCGTGAGAGCAATACTTCTCTCTCATTCTTTCCTTCAGTTCCTCCCAAGTTAAGCCATAAGCGGCATCATCACCCAGAGTTTGGGCTTGCAAGTTCCACCAAGTCAGAGCTTCATCGACAAACAACCCAGTAGCAAAAGTGACTTGTTGATCCGCGGTACACTTGCTCATGCGGATAGTAGCTTCAGTCTTCCCCGTCCAGCGCACAAATGCTACTGCACCTCCTGTGCCGTCATAGTTCATCGGCTTGCAGTCGAGGAACTGCTTGAAAGTGCAGCCTTGAGCTGCATTGCCTCCAGATGAATCTCCGTTCCCATTACGTCTAGCGTTGCTTGGGCCGCCACTGTCTTGAGTACGGTTTGCCTCGTACTGGGCGATAGCAGCGGAGATCCTTTCTTCCAGTAGAGCGTTCAGCTCTTCAGCAGTTCTTGGTAGTGGGGGAGGAGGAGGTTGATCATCATTGCGAGCATTCACAGCTTTCCTGGGTGCCATGTTCTGACAGAACATAACACAACAGGGTTAAACATTTGTTTGATATCGTCATACTAGACAGTAGTAGTATATATATTCACAGGTATATACCACATAAGTGACATCAAACAATTATTACTCTAGCAGAGTACTTAGTAGGCTTGCACTGAGGGAATCTATACGTGACAAGACTTGCTGTGGTTTCTGTGCATTGAATTCCATAATTATGTATGCATCCATAATTACGTAACTCCTTGCACAGTCCGCACAGTTCGTTTCATCCTCGTATTTCTTCCTTCAGATGGGCCATCGCTTTCAGACAAAGTCACGTATACTTGTGACATTTTACTTCTAATACATGCTAATTATCACACATAATTGCAAGTAATCTCTAGTCAATAACAGGTGCTACTCAAGTGCACTCTAAGTCTCGTAGTGTCTTTTCTAGACTCATGTAGACAGTTTCAGGCAGTGGATGTCGCGGGACGTTTTATGCAATGAAAACTCTTTGAAAAATTGTTTTCGTGAAAGGATCCTAGAGATTGTAGACTAGACTCGAGAAGGAATCCTGGTTCACTACAATCGCAGCTCTGATACCAATCTGTCACCCCCCTTTCTACGGCGGAAGCACGAGGTGTGATCATGAAAGGTTCTCATTGCATACGAAAGGTAAACATGCTATATGCACATAAAAACATCAAATACCATAATTTGAAAACATAAGTTTAGCGTTTACATCGCTAAGTCGCATAAATCATTGTCTTAAAAAGTTTACAACTTTATTTAAAGATAAACATAAGCGACATCCACGAGCATAAGCAAGACCGCGCGCACATCCATCCTAGTTACCTGAAATACATGTGAGTTTTGGAAAAACGTCAACATAATGTTGGTGTGAATTCATGCAGTTTTTGTATTTCACGTTTGTATACTTTGTATGAAAACATAGTTTGTGTATAAATCAAGTTTTCATATATAAATCAAGTATTCATGTGTACACCACGTACTTATGTATAATTCAGGTTTTTCTTGAGTACCCCACGTACTCAAGTATAATTCTCGTTTTCTTGAGTACCCCACGTACTTCAAGTTATAAATCAAGTTTTTCTTGAGTACCCCACGTACTTCAAGTTATAAATCAAGTTTTTCTTGAGTACCCCACGTACTTCAAGTATTAATCAAGTTTTAGTATGGTATGAATTTTATGTAAATAAAGTATTCCTGTATGTATCAGGATTGTTAATGGGTTGCAAAGCCATTAACATGTGACACGACATAGGAAGTCACCAAACCTTAGGCATTTAATTGGTATATTCTGAGACACAAAAGCACTACTCGATTCTCGCCCTCACCGAGAGTGTGGCTGCCCGGCACCCATTAGATCTAACCTTTTGTTCTGCGGTCTAGGTATATTGTTGATTAATGGTGCTTATGTACCCTATTCATGACACGATTTCTCGTATCATTTCTCATAACACGTCCTACTTGGTTCTCGTCCTCACCAAGTGCGTTTCTTGTTATCATTTCTCATAACGCATCCTACTTGGTTCTCGTCCTCACCAAGTGCGTTTCTTGTTATCATACCATTTATAAACATTATAATATTTGTACATGTATTTCACCCCCGAAGTTATAAAACTGAAAACAGTTAAAAGAAAAGGGGGAGCATGAACTCACAACTTTGTGTTCCTTGCGTCGTAAACTTCACAGGATTTGCTTAATTAACGTCGTAACCTATACGAGTTTTCTTAACGTTAGTCACTAGACTTGTATCGCACAAGTACAGTCACTCTCTTTGGTGTATATATTCTTGTGTTAAAAATATTTTATATTTTTAACTAAGTATCTTACTTATATTATTTTCTCTAAAATTAATATAAGTATCTCGTGTTTTGCACTTTGCACCCGAATTATGTATCTTGTATGTTGTATGTGTATTTTTATGTTTATACTCCTCATGAGTATTTAGTGTATTTTTAAGTCTTAATACACTAGCACGTATAACATATACTTTATACACTTAGCACAAAAGTTGGTGATAAAATAATATATATTTTTCTCTCAAAAATATACATACTTATATCCATTTTTATTCTTGAAGAAATCCTCATTTCTTATCACCAAAAATTAGGGAAACCTTGGTAATACTCTTAAATACATTTTTAGGGAATAAGTTTCTCAAAAACTTATATTTTTCTAAGTGTCAAAATTTATAAAAATTTTGACAGAGTTTCCTCTAAAAATGGAGGTTTCCCATGTTTTCAAAACATGTGTTTATTTTCTTTTAAATCGTCAACAATCATCAACAACAATTATCAACAATAATCACTAATTTCTCCATTTCATGAACTTGAATATTTACAAAAATGTGTAGTAACTTACTAGCACATTTAGTAAGTCTTTCCATCTCTAAAAATAAAATCATTATCTCGAAAACTTTATTTTTTAAAGAATATGAAGTTTTGCAACTTCTAGTCGGTATTTACGAAAATATTTCTTGGTTAAATCCTTTCGTTACACAAGTGTCTACACACTTTTTGGTTCTAAAAAAAATGTCTTTATTTTGAGAAAGATCCGGCTTTTTAAACATGATTTCATCATACACTTGGTTCTTCAAAAATACCACTTGTAGATCCGTAGATCTACTAGTTTAGAACTCCATTTCATGAGAAAAATTGTTTTTACACAAGTTCATGTTTGTGAGTGAAAGGGTTCGTCATCTAATTATTTTTACACTAAACATAGTGCTAGTTCATGTTCCATGAACATGACCTAGCGTGGTTAGATGACGATCCGTTCCCCTACTAGCATCCAACAATAATAAATAATCATAACAAAACAAGATCCAAGAGTTTTACACTAATATTTACTCATTAACCACTTTGTTCATCATTTTTAGTAGACTTTAAACTTTGATCTCTAGTGTTCATAATTTTTACCCGTTAAATCTCTTATTAACCACTTTAAACATGAACAAGAAGATGTTTAGAGTCACTTACTACTAGCTCGTGGCTAGGGAAGAAACTAGACGAAAAATGGGTGGTTAAAAGCGTTGTGGTGAGGTCCTTGGCAAACCGTAAGCACCGGGTCTCCTCGTATGTGATCCTTCACCTTTGGTTGTATGTAAAATGCCTTGATCAATATTGAAAGATGGTGGAATGATGGTTGTGGTGTTCGGCCGTAGGCAAGACAAGGGGGAAGGGAAACAATTTTGGTTAAGTGTTTGAATAAATGAAAGTGGTGATCCCTCATGCATACATATAATACATGTCTTTTAATTATCCATTGTATAAAATGTAGGGAAGATATTAGGCAACCATTAATTAAACAACCAAAATTGTATGGGTGGTGTCCCCTAAGGGAACCGAACGGTGGTGGGGGTGGGATTTACAAATGGGATTTAAACCATTTAGTTAGTGGTATTAGTTAGGAATTAAATTAAGTTACTAGAGTGTAGTGTAATAATAACGGGTGTTAGGGTATTCGGGGACCCTAACTGGCTCAGAAAAATATAAACAATGTTATTGACAATATATTTTTTTTTGTGCTCCGGGTAAAATCCGGTTGTTCGGTTAGACACTGGTTCGTTAATGTGCTAAATTACACTTTTTAGTGTCTTTAATGTATCCTTTTGTAACACTTTTGATTCCCGACACTTAGGGAAATATTCTGACTAAAAAATTATATTTTCTGCATAATATTCGTGTGCTAAAAGCTGAATTATTGCTGAATTATACAAAATTCTGCACTTATAGTGCGTTTCGGGTGCTTTTTAGTGCTTATTTTTGCTTCCGAATAGTATATATATTAAACTCTTGCATGTACTCTTGGGTTTTAATGTATTCTTGTCGTTGGACCTACACCTAGGCCTCAATTCTAATGTCTGACTGCCTTCTGCAGTTCTGTTGACACATTGTGTCCTACCGGTGAGTTTACTAATATTTCTGACGCAACGCTCTCGTTTATGCATAAAGCAATATTTTGTAATATACAACGTGCATGAATTCACTTGCTTAGTATGTGTTCAGACATTGCTGACAATTAAGCACATAATTGCAGTCATTAAATAATGATTAAAGTGTACGGAAATTACCGGTTTGGTGCCAGTTGTCACACCGAACACACGAGATGTACTCAATCTGTGATTCTATAAAACGTATGAAAGATACAAGCACCTCGAATCACCTTTTGCCTTTCTCTCTCTACTTTCTCTCTCTAGCTTCTCTCTCTAACACTAGAGCTCTCCAAATCTCCAAATGGCAAAAGTTCTAAATGAGAACCCTAAGGCTCCTATATATAGGCACAAGGCATAAGGAGAATTCCCCTTATTTACAATAATGTCACCTTGCCCTTTTCTCTAAATATTACAACATAAAGCTAAATTTCTTTGGTTTCTTGCTACGAATTTGAGATGACGGAGGCGATAGACATACTGCACTAACAGGAATGAGTTGTTGATTGTTGATGATGTTTTTAAAAGAAAATAAACACATGTTTTGAAAAAATGGGAAACCTCCATTTTTAGGGGAAACTCTGTCAAAATTTCTATAAATTTTGACACTTAGAAAAATATAAGTTTTGTGAAACTTATTCCCTAAAAATGTACCTAAAAATATTTACCAAGGTTTCCCTAATTTTTGTATTAAGAAATGATGGTTTCTTCAAGATACAAATTGATATTAAGTATGTATATTTTTGGGAAAAATATATATATATTTTGATCACCAAAATTTGTGCTAAGTGTATGTAGTATGTATTATATGTGATAGTGTATTAGGACTTGAAAGTACACTAAATACTCCTAAGGAGTGAAGATACAAAAATACACATACGACATGCTTAGACACGTATAAGAAGATATATTTATGAAAATATATTACTTGGACAAAATACATAATCCGGGTACAAAAATACAAGATACTTATATTTATTTTTGAGAAAATAATATAAGTAAAATGTATAGTTAAAAATATAAATTATTTTTAACACAAGAACACATATACAAAAGATAGTGGCTTGCACTTGTGCGATACAAGTCTAGTGACTAACGTTAATAAACACGTTTAGGTCACGATGCTAGATAAGCAAATCCGGTGAAGTTTACGACGCAGGAACGCAAAGTTGTGAGTTCATGCTCCCCCTTTTCTTTAACTGTTTTTGGTTTTATAACTCTCGGGGGTGAAATACATGTTACAAACATTACAATGTTTACAAATGGAATATAAAAATACAAGAAGCACTCTTGGTGAGAACGAGTACCAAGTATGATGCGCTTTGAGAATACAAAAATACAAGAAGCACTCTTGGTGAGAACGAGTACCAAGTATGATGCGTTTTAAGAAATGCCTATAAAATACTAGATCATGTGAGCATAGACTTAATACTAAAAATGCCATAAAGTCTTGGTGAAAACTAGTACCAAGCCATTAAAAACATTCATTAATTAGGGACGGGGGTTAGATCTAACGGGTACGGCCGAACCCCACTCATGGTCAAAACTAGTACCTAGTAGTGCTTCGGAGTCCTAGTCGAGGTTAATCGACACAGTCGAGGTTAATCGACACAGTCGAGGTTAATCGACACAGTCGAGGGTAATCGACACAGTAAAGGAGCCAACACTAATGCTCCCTATGTCCTCACATGCCTTAAAGGAGCCAACACTAATGCTCCCTGTGTCCTCACATGCCTTAAAGGAGCCATTACGAGTGCTCCCTATGCCTTAAAGTCCTTGTAAAACATTCATGTACATACACGCTTTTCCTACTTGTTTACAAAGAAGTCTCTCAAAGATTTACAAGAATACTTGATTTATACATGAGTACTTGGTGTACACAAGAATACTTGATTTATACATGAGTACTTGACTTATATAAAAATACTGGATTTATACAAGAGACAAACTATGTTTTCATACATGATATACAAAACACATGAACTCGCTCAACTTTATGTTGATGTTTTCCAAAATTACAAGTATTTCAGGTGACAGGATGGATCTTGGGTGCGGGTGTCGTAACTGGAAGTAGACTTCAAGTTTAGATATCATCCACTTTTGTTGAATTATAACCTAGACGAAGGTTGTGTTTTAAAACTTAAGTAACAAGTGTTTGTAATACTCAAAATTTTATGAATGGATGAACATCGTTTTGATCATGTAGTTCTTTATTACAATTGAATGCAATGATAACAAACAAGTCACACATCACACGCTTCCGCAAAAGACAGGGTGTGACAGTTTGGTATCAGAGCTTCGATTGTAGTGAACTAGGATTCCTTCTCGAGTCTAGACTACAATCACTAGAGTTCTCTCACGAAAACATTTTACAAAAAGGTTTTCATTGCATTCACGTAAGCGCCAAGATCCATGAGTCAAACACTTTTCAAAAAGAGACAAGGCAAGGACATTAGTAGGGAATACCCTCAAGATAAGGTACCAATTAAGGCATAGTCTACACGAGTTAGACTTGCCAAAGATAAAATACACTCTTGGTGATAACTAGTACCAAGTAGTGTTTTTGTCGTAAATCGACAACTAGAAAAATGACCCCCCAAAAAAAACGAGAGTTATACGTGATATAATGCATCAAATTGCTTGATTAAGCTAAGTAGCATATTTGTTATTGATATACATACATACAAATAAGTGTACGGAATAAATATTGACGTGAATACATACAAATAAGTGTACGGAATGATTATTGATGTGAATAAGATACTTTCGACTCCGACTCCTATTACTGTACGTAACTCGCACGATGAAGCTGTCGACCTCGCGTTCATTGCAAAGCTCATAGCTAGAGTGATTACCAGACAAGATTCTGAGCTTGCTTCCGTAGGAGATGGCTGCTCTTCCCTCTCGATCGTGAAGGTGCCTGACTACGGTGATGATGACGAGGCAGAGGCGGCAACCTTGAACGAATTCTTAATAAACGGGACGAGATCTCTGCGGCTTACGTGAAGCAAGATTGACGACATACTTGACCAGAAAAGGAAGATGAAGTGTTCATCTTGAAGGTGCCCCTCCAACTACTAGGAATTCTCTTTATTCCTACTTCATCTAATCATCGTGCCTATTCGCGCGTAACGACAACGAGTGTTAGCGTGTGGACCACCGCAATGGTCCTTTCCATGACAGAGGTATAAGGACAGTAGTGTCCCCTCCTTGATTGATCATCTGCTTGGACGAGAGAAAACTGGGGTAACTGTGCAAGACAATTTATTATTACAGGGGCCCACGTAATAACGACTTGTAGTGCACAGAAATCCTGGTGGACTCTGCGGGTCGAGATAATGAAAACCACACAAAATTTATCTATAGGTGTTCACACCTTCATCGGGTAGAACAATTCATAAATCAGTGCTTTAGCACGTTATAAAGTAGGAAGCCTGTCTTAGCCTACTTCGTGACTGACACTTCTACCTGTATACGAGACGTTTGAGAAAACGACATTTAAGCAAGTGAAGATGAGTAACATTCAAAAAGATCCAGCGACGTTACATTCTCCATCACCTCTACACGAACAACCCCATCTCTGGGAAAATATACACAACAATAAAGCTAATATAGCAGGAAATAACTGAAACCTAAATGACCAAGGCGATGTAACCTCGAGTTCATTTTATTACAAACAATAAGCCAAGTTGGCAAGCCTATGTGAAGACCCAGTAATCGTTTCCTCGCTCGTACATTGAGTATATACGCATGTGAAATTGGGTGATTACATGATGGCTTATGGTGCTATGTACCTCATAAACAATTATGGAATATTGTCCAACCTACTTCATACCATTTTGACAGAAGAGAATGCCGCCCAGACGAGACACAAACACCAGTACGTTGCCAAGAACAGAAGCTGAGCTTCAAGAACGAATCTCATAAGCAATTGCACGACATGAAGCCCTCCGCTCCGAACACAGCGGTGGCACTACTGGGAATAACCCTCCAACCGGCTGCACCTATAAACAATTCCTGGACTGCAAGCCATTGAATTTTGATGGCACAGGAGGTGCCGTCGCATTTGTTCGTTGGTCAGAAAAGACTGACTCCATTCTAAGAATGAGTAACTGTTCGCCCCAACAGAGTGTTACCTATATCTCAAGGTTGTTTTTGGATGGCGTACTCTCCTGGTGGAACCTTTAGGTTCAAACCCTTGGTGCAGATGCTGCTTATGCACTGAGCTGGGACGAGCTCAAGGAAATGATGGAAAAGAAATACTGTTCTAGGGCTGAAATCCAGAAGCTTGAGGTGGAGTTCTGGAATTTGAAAATGGACGGACCAAAGATTCCTGAATATGTCCAACGATTTCACGATTTGTCTAGGGTCGTCCCCTACTTAGTCAAACCGGAGTTCAAAAGGATTGAACGATTCATTTGGGGACTTGCACCTCAAATTAGGAGCTTGGTTACTACCTCAAGGCCTCCAACCATCGCAGAGGCTATCGATTTAAGCGTTGCGCTTACTGAAGAAGCTCTACGTGCGGGAAAATTTTCTGAATCTGAGAATAACAAGAAAGAGACTCATGTGGAGTCATCAGGCAACAGGAGGAGGAAGTCCTCAAACCTAAAGATGAGCACCCAAGTCAGCTATGGATGCTCTAAAGCAAACAAAAGAAAGAAAGTGAATCCGCCGCATGGCAGGAAAGCTGATGGAGCCACTAAAAAGGCTGGTGGTAAAGTTTACTCGGGGACTAAGCCAAGGTGCGGGGAATGCAATTTTCACCATGAAGGTCGATGTCTGAAGCCTAAGTGCGGAAAGTGTGGAAAAGAAGGGCACAACAAGGACGCCTGTTGGGCAAAGGACCCAGATGGAAGAGATAAGAGAGTACCAGGTTGCTACAAATGTGGTGAAGCAGGGCACTATAGGAAGGATTGCCCTAGGAAGAAACAAGCAAGGAAGAGTTTTCACGATTGAAACTCGTGAAGCACGCCAGGATCCAGATGTGGTTACGGGTACGTTCCCTATTAACCAACCCTATGCATCTACTTTTAATCAATACTGGCATCAACTTTAACCTCGCATGCTTAGAACTTAAGAAACTGCTTGGCCTAGTTTCGAGTAAAATAGACGTCCCGTATTCTCTAGAAATGGGCATATAGAAGGCTAGTTTAAGCAGGCGAAGCAATTAAGGATTGTATTTAGGGACTTAGAAGGACGGAACCTTCTGTTACCATTGACTTGAGAAGTCATATTATGATAGTCAGCATGGATTAGAGATCCAAGTATAGAGCCTGAAAATATCCCCATTATGAAAGAAGTTCCAGAAGCCTTTTCTGAAGACTTGCCAGGAACGCCCCTCCGCAGCGACAAGAGAGGTTTAAGATGAGCCTCGTGCCAGAAGCGGCACCAGTACCGAATGACGCCATACCGACTAGCTTCGTCCACGAAGCATGAGCCTCCGATATAACTGCAAGAGCTGCTAGACAGAAGGAATTAATGACATGACATCCTCAACTTGAGGACAAGACGTCCTCAACTGGGAATACAAGAAGGAAATATCCCTAAAACGACCTTTAGGACTCGCTTCAAGCATTACGAGTTCCTTGTCGTACCATTCGGCTTAAAACATGCATCAACAATATTCATGGACCTCATGAAACGAACGTGTAAGCCATACCTGGATAGATCACGATTATATTTATTAACTACATTCTTATATGGCCAACGACCAAGGAAGGTCGTGAGCTCTGCAAATTTACCTTGCAACTCTTAGAGAAAAGAACAGTTATGTGCTATGATGACGAAAAGCGGATTTCGAATTCGCGAAGTGAGGACTTTAAGATACATGGTGGATGAGAACGAAATTCATGCCACCCCTGCAACCAAGAGCTAAGGAGCTAGAGTTGCAATTACGTGACGTTTCTCGACGAAGTCTCGATTGCACGTCGATGCAACGAGACCACAACATTGCATATGCGGCACATTGATTGAGGAATCATAAGAAGAAACCTTGAGCTAGATACAGTAATTGCGCGCCGCAAAATTTGACGTCATTACCTGAAAGAAAACGCTGCACGATCTTTACTGATCACGAGGGTTGCAGCACACCGATGATCGTAAGAACTTGAATATGAACTGAGCTGCTGAACGATGCAGACTGTATGAACACGATACGTGCTTATGTGATAAACTTTGATAAAAAGTTGGAATACTCACTTGCCCTTAGTGGAGTCTTCCTACAACAGTATTTATCACACCGCCGTTTAAACCGCTTTGTGTGAAGCTTTAGATGGAACATAATGAGTCAATTCCTGTCGTGTTGAACAGAGACCGGAAATAAACAATCTACTGGCCCGAGTTGATTCAGGAAAATCTAGAGGCAAGGTCGTTTAGATATGTGATCATATCGAGACAGCCCGCAGAATACAGAAAGATTACGCCGATGAGCGGCAGAAATCGTAAGAATTTGAGACAAGAAGTATGACTAAAATGAGAGCCTCGCCTAGAGAAGGCGTAGTGTGATTTGGAAAACGAAAAGGTTGAATCCCCGATGTAGGGATCAGAACCATTATTCACAAGATGAAACTTCCAGAAAAGATCAGTAGTGATCGCGACACATTCATGTGTCTAGTCTGTAGAGGAGTCTGACTCGAGGAACAGTCGTTGTTCCCATAATTAAAATTCACGTCAATGACAAACGACAAGAATTACTATAGAACCTGTTAAGGTTTCGGACCAAGAGTCCACAATACTATAAAAACCTGTTGAAGTTTCGGACCTAGAGTCCACGAGATACAGAAAAGACATAATTGATTTACTTGAGTACGATAGAATACATGACATGAGAACACGAAGACATATTTCGAATATAAGTGACCACGTTTGATTCACAACTCCCCTGCGACCGATGGCATCGCTTGAATTTCGGGACGAAATTCTTTTAATGGGGGGAGACTGTGGTATCACTGCCTTAAAGACACCACTCATGTTGGATAGCTAGGCAGCAGAAAATATCATCAAAAATCCAGTTTCCCATTCAACCAGCAAGCACATTGACATCAGACATCACTTTGTGAGGGATTGCTATGAAAAAGGTTTGATTTCTCTGCACCGTGTTCCAACTAAAGATCAGCTGGCAGATGTGCTAACCAAAGCATTAGACACATCCACCTTTGAAAGCTTGTGTGACAACCGTCACTTTTCCGTGCATTCCGTACACTAAATAAACAGTAACCTGTGCTTTAATGACTGTGCATGATCTAGTTTACCAGACAAATAAATTTTTGATTTCCATGCAAGTGAGATCATGCACGTTTTATGCTACAAGAATTTCTTTATGATAGCGTTGCGTCAAAAATACTAGTAAACTCACCGGTAGGACACATTGTGTCAACAAAACTACAGAAAATAGTTAGACAATAGAATTGGAGCCTAGGTGTAGGTCCAACGACAAGAATACATTAAAACCCAAGAGTACATACAAGGGTTTATATATAGACTTTCCAGAAGCTAAAATACGCACTAAAAAGCACCCGAAACGCGCTTTAAGTGCATAATTTTATTAAATTCAGCTCAAATCAGCTTTTTTAACCTCAAAATATCATGCAGAATGTACGTTTTATTATCCAGAATGCTTCCCTAAGTATCGGGAATTGAAAGTGTAACAAAAAGATACATGAAGGACACTAAACGGTGCAAGTTAGCACTTTAACGAACCGGTATTTAACCGAACAACCGGACATTACCCGGAACACCAAAATTTTACTAGAAGCATTGTCTTAATGTTTCTGAGCTAGTTATGGTTCCAGAACACCATAACACCCTTAAAACATAACAACATATTAAATCCCTAAACTCTATACTTGAAAGCCTACTAGAGATTGGAAGTTACACATTACCCCCCCCCCCTTTACAGGGTGGACGGTCACCATAAGTGTGGCCCCACCAAATATTTGCCTAAATCTTATTAAATCCTTAATAATCTTGTTAAGATATGCTAGGATCTTCATTGGATTCATGTAAGATACCATAAGATCTCAAAGGACTTGTAAGAAGATATGCAAGTACCATAAGTTACATCTAGACCCCTTCCCCCTCATGCTTAAAATCGGCCATGTGCCTAATTTAAGAGATTTGGTGGATATCTTGGGATCTTGTTTAGATTATGGAAGGATTTGTGTGTACTTGAGGAGACAAGGGATCCTTTGGTTAATAACACTTGAAGAGTTATATGAACACTTAACCATCTTCCTCAACACATCACACAACTCTCACTCCCCCCTCCCTCCTTACCTCACGGCTCACCACCATCACCATACATCCACCATTTTCGTTCATCATCCATCCATTCCAAGGTTATCACAAGGTGCTAGAAGGTCACTAACGAAGCTCGGTGCAAGCGGATCTTGAAGGACCTCTCTTGAGTGCTTTTATCCACCACGTTTTCACTTGTGTTCTTCCCTAGCTTTAAGCTAGTTGTAAGCATCTTAAACACTCTCATTTACTTCTATTTTTAGTGGTTAAAAGACTTGTTATGTTGAAAATCTTAAGAACACTAAAGAATATGAACAAGAATCATGAACATAAGTCTTACATATGATGAAACCTTGTTGAAATAATATTGTTTAGTAGATATATGGTGATTGTTTGTTGATTATTTGAGATATTGATGATGATAATTATATGAAGCTTGCTAGATTGTGATTAAACACACAATCTAGCAAGATTAAGAGATGATTATGTGTTTGCACAAAGATAATCATCTTCATGATTAAACATGAACTTGAAGATTAAAATGATTTCTTGAAAAATATTCATTAAAGTGAGTTGATAACCTTACTAACCTTAGATTTGTGAATGATTTTCTAAAAAGAACCAAGTTCAAAATGTGATTTTTTAGAAGATCATGATTTTACATAAACCTATATTATTTTTGGTGGAAGAATAAGTATAAGAACACTAGAGAAACAAGAAGGTTTAATAAATAAACATTTTTGTAAAGTATGCCTACAAGTTGTAAACACCCAAATCTTTCAAGAAAGGGATTTTTGGTGAAATAAACACACTTTAAAGAGTAACTAAGTCTACTAGAGACATTGCCAAGTTACTACGAGTTTTGAGAAAGAACAAGTTCATGTTGTCATGTAACTTACTTGATTTTAACACTTGATGGATGAGGAATGAGTTGTTGATTATTGATGATGTTTTTAAAAGAAAATAAACACATGTTTTGAAAAAATGGGAAACCTCCATTTTTAGGGGAAACTCTGTCAAAATTTCTATAAATTTTGACACTTAGAAACATATAAGTTTTGTGAAACTTATTCCCAAAAAATGAACCTAAAAATATTTACCAAGGTTTCCCTGATTTTTGTATTAAGAAATGATGGTTTCTTCAAGATACAAATTGATATTAAGTATGTATATTTTTGGGAAAATATATATATATTTTGATCACCAAAATTTGTGCTAAGTGTATGTAGTATGTATTATATGTGATAGTGTATTAGGACTTGAAAGTACACTAAATACTCCTAAGGAGTGAAGATACAAAAGTACACATACGACATGCTTAGACACGTACAAGAAGATATATTTATGAAAATATATTACTTGGACAAAATACATAATCCGGGTACAAAAATACAAGATACTTATATTTATTTTTGAGAAAATAATATAAGTAAAATGTATAGTTAAAAATATAAATTATTTTTAACACAAGAACACATACACAAAAGATAGTGGCTTGCACTTGTGCGATACAAGTCTAGTGACTAACGTTAATAAACACGTTTAGGTCACGACGCTAGATAAGCAAATCCGGTGAAGTTTACGACGCAGGAACGCAAAGTTGTGAGTTCATGCTCCCCCTTTGCTTTAACTGTTTTTGGTTTTATAACTCTCGGGGGTGAAATACATGTTACAAACATTACAATGTTTACAAATGGAATATAAAAATACAAGAAGCACTCTTGGTGAGAACGAGTACCAAGTATGATGCGCTTTGAGAATACAAAAATACAAGAAGCACTCTTGGTGAGAACGAGTACCAAGTATGATGCGTTTTAAGAAATGCCTATAAAATACTAGATCACGTGAGCATAGACTTAATACTAAAAATGCCATAAAGTCTTGGTGAAAACTAGTACCAAGCCATTAAAAACATTCATTAATTAGGGACGAGGGTTAGATCTAACGGGTACGGCCGAACCCCACTCATGGTCAAAACTAGTACCTAGTAGTGCTTCGGAGTCCTAGTCGAGGTTAATCGACACAGTCGAGGTTAATCGACACAGTCGAGGGAAATTGACACAGTCGAGGTTAATCGACACAGTCGAGGGTAATCGACACAGTAAAGGAGCCAACACTAATGTTCCCTATGTCCTCACATGCCTTAAAGGAGCCAACACTAATGCTCCCTATGTCCTCACATGCCTTAAAGGAGCCAACACTAATGCTCCCAGTGTCCTCACATGCCTTAAAGGAGCCATTACGAGTGCTCCCTATGCCTTAAAGTCCTTGTAAAACATTCATGTACATACACGCTTTTCCTACTTGTTTACAAAGAAGTCTCTCAAAGATTTACAAGAATACTTGATTTATACATGAGTACTTGGTGTACACAAGAATACTTGATTTATACATGAATACTTGACTTATATAAAAATACTGGATTTATACAAGAGACAAACTATGTTTTCATACAAGATATACAAAACACATGAACTCGCTCAACTTTATGTTGATGTTTTCCAAAATTACATGTATTTCAGGTGACAGGATGGATCTTGGGCGCGGGTGTCGTAACTGGAAGTAGACTTCAAGTTTAGATGTCATCCACTTTTGTTGAATTATAACCTAGATGAAGGTTGTGTTTTAAAACTTAAGTAACAAGTGTTTGTAATACTCAAAATTTTATGAATGGATGAACATCGTTTTGATCATGTTGTTGTTTATTACGATTGAATGCAATGATAACAAACTAGTCACACATCATACGCTTCCGCAAAAGACAGGGTGTGACAGCTTGATCTCTAGGATTGGCATGCTAAACATGGAATAACAGGCACAATCCTGTTTTTCTATGAATAAAAGCATTAAAATGTTTTCAGAAAATCAAAAATCCATCCTTAAAAATAGCTAAAATTGAATTTTTCATTAGATCCTTAAAAGTCTGCCATAACCATTGTCTTGTTCAAAAGTCTGTACTACTTAAAAGTCTATCCACTGCTGAAAGTCAACCCCTGTTCTCTCATTTTCTTAATAAGCACTGTTGTTCAAAATCAGTGTTCTATCCACTGATATGCTATCCACTGATAGTAATAATCACCCACTGCCTTCATTATTACCGTTACAACCACTGATCTTGTTCCATCAGTGGTTTTCATAAAAACACTTGTCCTTCATTTCATCAGGGGTTGGCACGTGGACAGTACATAGCGGTCAGATCTTTAGTAACCGCTACCACGTCAGCATTCACCTTTTCCTTTATAAAACCCTCTTCAAAACCCAAACAGGGTTTTACTATCGAATCGAATTCACAAAAATTCCTTTCTAAAAGCAGTTTTCATCTCCTTCTCTCAAATCCTTCATCGATTTTCTTCTCAAAAATGACAAAATCAAAGTCATCTGTGAAATCCAATTCAAAATCATCTCCTAAAAAGGCCACTCAAATGGCTACCACACCCATAGAAATACCATACAAAGCTCCTCACAATTATCTGGGTCTCCTTACAAAACCTGGCACCACCGATACCTTCGATTCCATCATTGACACTATGTCTGCATCAAAGTACAAAACTTTGTTAACCGCAAATGCTCCAATTTACCTGAAAACCTAGAGAGAGTTTTGGAAAAATGTTACTCTTGAAAAACAAGGAGAAGACGTCATAGCCATTAACTCTTCTCTAATGGGTAAAGCAGTTAAAATCATACCACAATCCATCTCGGAAGTCTTTGAACTCAATGATCAGCAAGGTAAAACTTCTTTTCCCAAAAATGAGTTAAAAACTGATTTCCTTGAAAGGGGGTATGCAGATACAATAAAAAGGATACCTTACAAAAAGGTAATTTTCCACCTGCAACAAGATTTTTGTTCCATACCCAGTTAATGTGTGTTTCAAACAAAACAACTTCTTTTATTGAGATACCATTAAAGATTCAAAACCTGGGATATGCTATTCTCCAAGATGAAAATTTTAATTACTCCTAGGAAATCTATAATGATTTAGTTAAAAATGTTGATAAAAAGCCATTCTTACTTTTTCCAAGATTTCTAAGTTATTATTTTCAAAAGAAATTTGGTAAGGATGATGCTCATGTAATAAAACAAGGTGACTCTTTTCAAATAAACAGCTTAACTGCTGAAACTTTCATAAGAATGTCAACACCTTTCAAAACACAAGCAGAGGTCCCTAAGCAGAATTTAGTAGCTACCACTGCTCCTCAGGTATCTGCTGCTGAGCCTACTGCTCTAGGTGATCATAGCAGCAAAACAACTGCTTTGAAACCCACACCTAAAATCACCAAAAATCCAAAACAAAAGAAAACTCAAAATCCCCCCAAACCTACCAAAAAGGCAACTTTAGAGGATAAGATACCAGAGCAACTGCCAGTGACAGCACAAAAGTCACAAGAAACCACTACTGCTACTTCCTCACAGCAGTTGGTAGAAATATCTCAACCTTTGCCTCAAACTCCTCCTGCTTCTTCTAAAAAAGAACAGGTTGTACATATAGGGACACCACAATATGATGCTTTGGAATCACTTGCTTCCATCATCCACAGCCCAATGCCCGGGGCCAATTCTCTTTCTACACCCAACCTCACCTCCATAATTCCCCCACAGACAAAAATATTGTTGGATGCTCTTGATATGAACCAGGCACAAACCAGTCCTTCTCAATCACCTGTCAATGAGAACATACCTCAACAAGTGACTGGGTCTGATGTATCAATCATTGCTAACCCACCAACAACACCTGAGGAGGTTACACCCCTTGAGTTACAAGTAACTCTTGGTGGTAATCCAAGTGAAGCAACCACTATAAGTGCTGAACCCACTGGTTTGCATTTGGACAGTGGTTACATCAATAAGACTTCCTTGGAGGCAATTTCTTCTCTGAAAACACTTGTGTATCCAGTTTTCACTGGGTCACTAAAAAGTATCTTTCAATTTGAAGGAAGAAGTCCCCAGTTCCAAGACAAAGGGGCATCAGTGGATGATTTCTGGGGTACACTCCCTGAATCAACCACTGTTATAACCACTATAAGTGGGAAATCAGATGATCCCATTAAGTTGGGTGATGGTTTAATGTACCGAGAATTGACGGACAGAATTGACAAACTGGATACTTCTGTTGCAGAAATTAAAGATATGCTGCAACAGTTGTTGAAAGTTCATAAGGTACCAACCACTGCTGCTCCAGCTCAAGAACCTGCACAACCTGCACCTGCTGCAAATGAGTTATGGAACTTATTTCAACCACTGCTCCAACAACAAAGACAATTGGCTGATCAGCAGCATGAGATACATGTCCAAAAGCTGAGAAACATGATGGAGTCCAGGTTTAAAGATACCCAAGTTGACATCAAGGCTATAAAGGCCCACATCCTGAACACCACTGGCACTGCTCCTCCCACTGCTCTCTTTATTGATAACCCACCACCAGATAATGCCAAAAAGGGGGAGAAAATCAAGCAGTGGAAGAAGAAGGGAATTGAAGATGGTCTTTATATTGAACCAGAAAAAGATAGCATGACTAAAGACATTCCTTTGCCAGATGGTAGTAAAAAGATTGATGTTACCACAAGTGCACTTGCTGAAGCAAAAGCAAGTGTAAAAAGGGATAGAGTGGCTAAGGATAAAGCCAGGTGGGAACAGGAGAAAAGAGCTTTTATGGAACTGAATGTGTAGGGTCCTTCTGAACCTATGGATGATGAAAATCCTAAGGATGAAAAGAAGAAGCCCATTAGACAAGTGAGGCAACCCAAACACACACCATCCAGACCCACAAAGCATGCTTCCAAACCACCTTCCAAAGGCTCCAAACATCAAACTTCCACCCAAACAGCTGTTGTAACTCCTGCTATATCAACAACTGCTGATACTTCAGTAGTTTCAACAACTGCTAGCCAAACACCTGCCATCACTTCAACACACACCACAACCACAACCACAACCACAACCACAACCACAACCACAACCACAACCACTGCCTTACCACACTACCAAAAATCATTTCACCACCTAAAAAAACTTCACCACCATCATCACCTCCTGCTAAAAAGCAGAAGATAACATATGTTACAACATCTGTTGTAATGGCAACAGTGGTTGAAACACCAGTTGTTTCAACAACTGTTAGTCAGCCACCTTCCACCACTCAAATCACCACTTCACAACCATCCAACACACCACCAGCCTCTCCTAAACAAAAAAGGAGAAGGATAATTTTTCCTGATGATGAGTCTCCATCACCATCACCAACATCTTCACAACCTCTTTCACTTGTCAATATTCCAAACCCTGTTCCTCTCTCCTCAGCCCAAGTTCAACAACAAATCACTGCCATCACTCCTGCAGGATTTCAATATCCTCTCGAACTTATAGCAGTCAGAGAAGAGATTAAATCTTTCTACTATGAGGATGATCCTGCTAAAAGGAGTTCGCCATCAGTTGAAGAATATCCTAGGCCTAACAACATTGAAGAATACTTGGAAGTTAAGGCTCAACAGGCAGAGGATATCTCCAAAAGAAACTCACAAGGAAAAACTGACAAAGAAATTCAACGGCATTATCAATTTCTACTCACACAAGTCAGATCCTTGGAGCAGTTTGCTAAGAATGTTTGTTAACAGATATCAGAAAGAGCAGATGAGTCATTGAGAAAATATTACCTTGACAACATTATGGCATACAAGAAATACAAGGGGGGAAAATATATGTATAAAGATTGGACCATTCCTGAGCTTGAAAGTGAAGCAGCCAGGATTCAAGACATGATTAAAAACAAGGTCAAACACACTCCTCCTGATTGGGCAAAGTACAAAAAGAATGTACCTGAAAAGACATTGGAGCTGAAGAGAATGAAAGAGGAATTGATCACTGCTGAATTTGGGTCAAAGAATCAAGTGATGAGGTGGAAAGAAGACAAAGTCAGGGTCACTTATAAAAAGTTGGAGGAATTAAGGAAGAAAAATCCAAAAATTCCACAAAAACCTGACTATCCTGAAGCAGAGGTTTCAACAAGACCACCAAAGCTGCAAATCAGGAGATCCACTGCTCCAGCTGGTGCTGCCATCCATAAAAGAAGACAACAAAAATAGTTGGATGCTGAAACAGTGGAAGAATTAATGGCAGGAGATGACCTTGTAAAAGAGGGTATTAAGAAGATGATAGCAGAAACTCTTGGATTGAATCAACCTGCAAGCACTGCTCAGTCAGTCATCACCAGGCCAGCATCACCAAACTCCTCATCTAATAAAAATCTCCCAAGAAACCCACCAGACTCAAAAGTACTAAAGTGGAAAACTGACAAACAGACCCATGTACTGACTGTGATCAAGTCTAGTGGATAAGTGAAGAAAATAACAAGGGAACAATCACTTGGCCTAAGTATTGAAGATTTGCAGGATCTCCTTGATCTTCCGCTTTGCAGGGATGAAGATGACACAGATGCCTTAGACTTTGAGTTACAACTCAAAGGGCAAATAAGGGAACTGTTGATGAGGCAATAAAGATCTACAAATAATGAAGGGTTTTGGCATTATCTGTTCTAGGGGGAGATTGTTGGGATTGAACCCTATCAGAGGAACAGATAATTAAAGCCAAAACCGGATCAGAGCAGTGGATCCAGAATAAGCAAATGTTATGTATACAAGTCTCTCCCCTTGAAAGTGGTTTCAACATCTGATGACCTCCAATCCACTAATCGTTACAACTGCTGACTTACAACTGCTGATCAAGTCAAAGACTGATGAGGACTAAAGCCCTGCTGTTCAATCTACTGCTATGGGTCAAGCACTTCTGAATATGTCAAGTACTGCTGGAGTCACAATAGTGGAAGGATTCAGCAGTAGTTTAGTTTATTTTTATGTAATGTATTGTAATCAGTAGTTAGCATAAGCAGTGTTTGTATTAGATCAGTTGTTAGAGTTTGTTAGGAGGTTAGATGTCACTTTCATGGTGACGTCAGCAAAGATGCCACAGTGGTTTGTCCGTGCCTATAAATAGAACAGTACCCTATACTGTTCTATTAGCTCTTCATCATTTTTCTTCCTGTACGAACAAATCACTGTGAGCTCAGGCTGAGGGGGAGTTTGTTACATGCATGCATTGTAATCGTTGATGAAATAAATTTAATCATTCGGTTCTTTGTTGAAAATGTGTGTTGAAAGCAA
The DNA here is from genome assembly GCA_030545235.1 of Helianthus tuberosus. Taxonomy (NCBI): domain Eukaryota; kingdom Viridiplantae; phylum Streptophyta; class Magnoliopsida; order Asterales; family Asteraceae; genus Helianthus; species Helianthus tuberosus. Next base: position 2,556,532 of record JARYGA010059779.1, read on the forward strand.
TTCTCCTATTTGATTATGTGCAAAGTTTGTTTCCATTTATATTCTGCTGCATTACTTGTTCATCTTTCATTTTATTTTAAACACAAAACATAATCAATCCAAACTCAGATCCTAACAAAGAATATGGGATATCATGAAAGATTATGTAAAAATTGGGAGTATCAAGTTATGTTATGTTCTAATAGGACGAAGGTTGTTAACTAAGCCGAAAGTAAATTGGTGGGATTAAACAGGTTGAATAATTATGCATAAGTAATGTAACGAATAAGAAATTTGTATAGATTAAGGACCCGAGGTAAGAATTTCTAGTTAACTATGTAAGGATTTGTTTTATGGACAATCAGGAATAAGTTTCAAGTGGTAAGGATGTAAAACGATCGAGTTACGAGAGTTTCGACAATAAAAGTGAGGACTGAACTAGGCATCACCATAGCTTACGGTGCCCACCGTAGGCTACGGTAGGTGCTGGACAATCCTTTTCCACCGTAAGGCAGTCCCAAGTCATCGTAGGCTTTTGAGGACCACCGTAGGCAACGACAGTCACCGTAGCTTACGGAGGAGGCTGTCGCGCCCCGCGAGAAAGGTAGCCAAGGCTCTCGCGGCCCGCGAAAGACCTTGTTGCTGGCATTTTGTTTGATTTTTGTTGTTTTGGACATGGGACTTGTTTTAAATGATTTTCAAGGTCTCGTAACTTATGTTAAGGTTGGTTTCGAATATAGGTGATGATAAGGGCCTTCGGATAGTGAAGTGTTGGATTTACCTTCGTGTTGTAGAAGAAAATCTATAAGTAAACGTGTCTAGAAAACAAGTAAGTATGTGGGTCGATAAGTACAAAACTTATATTATGGAAAGTTATGAATATGACATGTTAGCATAGTTCATGTGAACAGAAGTGGTAAGCAAGAGCTCATATGTATGTATGCATGTATGAATGTATGCATAACTATAGAGGTATATGATTATGTGTACGTAGGTAGGAGTGTATGCATGTATGAATGTAAGATGTTACGAACGTACGTAGGAATTAGGAATGTACGCATGTATGTATGTAAGTTGCTATACAAAGTACGTAAGAACGACTCCAATTCGTGTGGGCATTGAGAAATACTAATAATGTGCTTTGAGATTGGAATGTGATGCAGGTGTGAATTCGTCGGATTTATGAGGAATTGAAGCTGAACTTGGATTAAGAGAATTTAAAGAGGATGCCGGAATGAACCTAAGTTTATATTAGGGATTGTTATATGATTTCCTATTATTTAGAATAATGCCGTATGAATGCCAAAGACTAACGGTTAAGTTGTATATGATGTCCACAGGTATCACATGGATTTCCTCTATCACTAACGAAGATAAATGGGCGAAGATCGAGTTAAAAATCAAGGATTGTACGGAATAACGGTCACATAGTTTGAATTATGTAACAATTTAAAGTATTAATTTAAGTGTAAATGTTGTGAATTACTTCTAGAAAATGTATGACATTTTGTAATTGATCCTTCACGTAAGTAATGTTTTTATTAAAGAAAGCAATGCTGAAGGCGCTAGGCGCTAGTCGGGCGGTGAGGTACCGCCTAGCGATTAATCGGGATTTAAAGGGATTAATCGGGATTAATCAGAATGGACTTTTTATGTATATTTTTACAAAATTATATAAATATATAGTTAACTTTATACTTTTTATATACAAATTTACAAGTTTGGGAACCACATGTAAAGTTGTGAAAGATAAAGGGGGTTAAATGTTAAAATACCCAAACTTAATTAAACCTAACCCACATCTCTTTCATTACACGCCACTTTTCCCCCTCAATTCAGACATGGCGCACAATAGAAAGAAGACCTAGCCCCAATTTTGGTTCCAAACGAGGTAAGAACTCATTCCATTAGATCGATTTGGTGCAATTTTGACCGATTAGGTCTGATTTTTGATTGATTTTCCCAGATTTTGTTTGTGTCGGCTGTAAATGATAAGATAAAAATAGGTTATAACTAAAACTTGGGCTTTAAAGGTTTCAAAATTTGGGTTTATTGGGGCAAGAAACATGGGGCCGATTAGTCCGATTTTCACCAACTTTGTCCGATTTTCACCGACTTTGACCATAACCGATTTTTTAACCGACTAGCTAAAAATTAGGCAGTAACCCATCGACTAGCGCCTAGGCACCGATTAATCGGCCGCCTAGGCCGATTTCTGCAACATTGAATGAAAGAAAATTTAAGGCTCGTTTTTCCGCTGCGTCGTTTTTAAGATGTTACGTGTTAGGGTGTTACACACGCGAACAAACAAACGGATTTAATTTGATTAACTTTGCAAAACACGGGACTTGTGTGTCATTCTATAAATTTATGTTGATAACTTCTTGTCTAAGTTTGAGAATCGGAAAACTTGGGAGTACCTTTTGTGCATTTGCTAAAGTATTGTTTTTAAAAAAATATAATAAAACCAAACCCAACCCTAGATCGCACATTCCCCAGATGTCGACCTCTCTCCCCCTCTCTCTACTAATTCTCTAGAAAACTCAAGAAAGAAGCTAGGAAAACTTTTCATTTTCGGGTTCTTGATCTTCATCTCTATCGTTCTAGGTAATCCCTCTAACATACACTCATAACTTGTTATTCATGGCTGTGTTTCTTGATTCTACATGAATTCTTGATCTTGTTCTGACTATTGATGCATGATAACATGGATGCTATGTGTTAGGGTTTGCTAGAATCATGTATTTCAATGTGTAGATGATGATACTTGCTAGTTAGTAACTCTATGATCATGTATGCATGCTAGGGTTTTGATTATGTATGATCTTTATAATGAAACTTGATGCTAAATTCGTATATGGGATGTTGTTGGGGCTTTGATTGCTGAAAATAGGGTTTATAGTGTCATAAAGATGTTTTAATTGAAAGCTGAATTCAAACAGAATCTGATCAGAATTTATAGCCAAATTGTATCGGCTGTAATGGGGTCCAAACTTAACAAAAACATGCAATTTCTGAACCTATAATGTGCTTCCAGGAAATATCTTTCAAACCCCACTGGAGTTGCATTTTTTCGACACCGTTTAATATTTTAATTGAATTATTTCGTAACAAAAGTCCAGTCTGCGTTTTCTGTCAGAATTTGCAGCCCATTACGAATGTCATAACTCAATATAGGAATAGGGTTATTGGTCTAAAATTTTTACTGTAAGTACTGCCAGGTGATTCCAAAAATCTCCAACTAGAATTTCGTCAATCGTATAAAAGAGGAATTTCAAATGAATTTTTCCGTAAGCTGCAGTCGGAAGTGACGAATCTGATTGCAGCTTAGTAAATGAATTTTTACGAATTTTTGGTAAAGATTTAAACCTTCAAAATTTAACACAAGGCCTACCACTCCGAGAGGTACGTCACGTAAAAAAATCATAATTTTTGAAGACTTGTAAACAGGTTAAACGGGTCACCCAAAACAGCCTATTCTCAGTGATTTTTCTATGCAGTAAAGCATGAATGCATAACAACCAAACTTGCTACTTTTAGTATCCATGCTTGTTTGATAATTGTATAGATAGCATATTTAATATCGTAGAAAGGTTGTGAACATGGTTAGGGAACCATATGATAGACGTGCTATGTGATTGCTTGTTTGTGTGCTAGTTGCTAGACATGTGTAGGACTTTCGTGCAATGTCTAAATAAAGTCTAATATACCATGGTAACTATTATAGGGCGTGGTCGGTCGCTCTAGATTACATACACTTAATCTAATCTGCCGAGCTAATCTAAGGTGAGTTCACACTTTTCTAAAAAGCATGTAATTCCCGGTGGTTTGGGAATGGAGCAAACAACAACCATCCCCCTTAGATGGGATGCAACCTACGTATTCTCCTTAGGTAGAATACGGGAAACCTCACCCCCTTGCGAAGGACGAAACCGTTAATTTACTATTTATTTAACATGTCTTAAACGGACTAGATAGAAACTCTACCTGAAAGTCCCTACACATTTTAACCGATTAATTGTTGGGCCAATGGCGAACGGGATTAGTTAAATAGCGCTATTAGGTTTGACAAGCCTCACACCGTGTCGCAGAAGATGGGCGTGGACTAATATACTTTGGCACTTAGTCAATGACGATAGACATTGACTCGGGGCACTAAACATAACTGCAATCAGTAGTTGGTATGGTATGAGTTTAGTAGTTTAAAACAATGGGGTAGCTCCCCATTACATGTTTTCTAAAGAACAGAGTAATTTAACAAAGACTACGTTTTTGGAACAACACTAAACAACTGTGAACTCGCCAACATTTTTGTTGATACGTTACTACATGCTTGCAAGTCATTAGGTACTTACTGGAGCTTGCACGGAGGACTGGTCGTTGTGGCAAAAGAACCTTTATTGGGTTCTTATGAAACTTTATGAACTTTTAAGCTTTTGAATTTGGACTTTAGACATTATGCTTCTGCTGACACTTAAATTTGGTTTTGGATATTTGCTTTCACAAACACTAATCGTATTGATTGCGATGGACTTTATGTACTTTAACTTATTGTTCAATATGATTGGTGGCATGATCCTGGTCAGTCACACGCCTCGCGGTAATAATCCGCATGTGGATTTTGAGGGTGTGACAATGTTGAAGCTTGGAGACTTAAGTCATTGTCTCAAACTCGTTGGAAAAGTCGTCTCGAGAGTGTTCATGCAATTAAAATGCAAATTGTCGATGTACAAGAAGCTTTACTTAATTATGTTGTAATTGCAAGTAAGGCAAATTCACTTGCAGAAAAAGAAGTTGGTGAATTTGACATTTTGGTATCAATAGTCATCTGGTATCAAGTATTAAACCATGTGAATATAGTGAGCACAAACAAACAGAAGATATGCATCCCGAGAATGTTATTAAAGAAATAAACAGATATCTTAAGTACTTCAAGGATTATAGAAAATCTGGTTTTTCAAAAGCGATTGTTGAAACTAAGGAGATTTCTATTGAAATGATTATTAATCCGATATTTCCACAAAAGTTTTTGAGTTAAAGGAAAAAATGGTGAGAGTTCAAGTGTCCAAGAAGTTCCATTTACACCTTAAGAAAATTTTAGAGTAATTATTTCTTATATATTGTTGGTCAAGCTATTGCTTCTCTTGTGACAAGATTTGGTGAATTTAAAAACTATGAGAAATTATTTTGTTTTTTGTTTCCACATAACTTAAGAGGAATTGGAGATAAAGATCTTAAGTTGTCCTGTCATTTTCTTGAAAATATGTGAAGTTTAATGGAAGATTAAATATTTGATGGTGATGATCTTTATATAGAGTTGAAGTTCATTGACACATTAGAAACCAGTGATAGCAACCCTATAGATTTTTTGAAGCATTTGAAAGACCCTGATTATTTCCCATATGGATGGGATTATTGTTGACTATTTCGGTCATAGTGGCATCTTCAGAAGGGAATTTTTCGAAATTGAAGTTATTGAAATCCTTTTACAATCCACAATGTCCCAAGAAAGACTTAGTCGATTGGTGATGAAAGCTATCGAGAATGAAATCTTAGAGAGTATATGAACCACGAAGAGGTGATCAATCAATTTGTTATTAAGAATGCTAAGAAAGCTTCAAGAATCATCGGTAAGTTATTACGATATGTCATTCGAATACTATATTATTTTCTATCTTTATTGTTATAGTGATACGCTTAAAAAATAGTTTATACAATTCGTTAGGGGGCCGAAGGTTTTTTTTTTCGGCTCATACAAGGCACTTAAATCCTTAGGACTAGCTCTAGTCAATATCACACAGCTAGCTATGTGATATTAGACCACATTAAGTGAGTTTGAAACATATGATCTATAAAGAGGTTTTCTAGGTCAAACAGCAGGGAAAGCTGCCACTTAGTTATGTTATAGGTTTTTAAAACGTTAAGCAACAACGAAGTTAGCGTTTTCAAGATTCTCCCTTCTCAATAAAGATCCAACCTTTCATATATGATGTGAAATAACTTGAAGATAGCAAGGCTCTTAATTATGGATTTTGCTTCTATATAAATTTTATATAGTGTTTTTATTTCCATTGGTTTCAAGATTTTGTTTTAGTTAGTTTTTTAGGTTTCTACTTAAGTATTATACTTGTTTAAGTTCCCGTGTGTTACATGGGTAACGTAAAGTAAATCATATAATATTTAACAGAGTTGACATAAATTTGAAATGAAAGAGATGTTCCAATATTTGTGAACCGAAAAATGCATGCGAAAATGAATTAATGTTGTCCTGTGTGTTGGGTTTCACATACTACATACATAGAACAACCAATATTTATGTTTTATTACTATAACTTTGTATTAAAATATATAAAAGTATCGTTATTGCATCAATTTCTAATAGTTTAAGTTCCTGCGTGTTGGGTTTCACCTACATGAAATATACATATCCATCAACTCAATCGATTTTACTTAGACAAGAAATGAAAATTATCCAGCTAGAGTTCCTACTAAATCTACAAGCTCTTCTAGTAACTTTCTTTCCTCCATAAAAGCACAAGACTGCATAAGAATAATCGAAAAATATCGAATAAATCAAGCCATTTTTCTGTTTTTTATTTACAAATACAAATGAGTTAAACTTATTTACAAAAAAGAAAAATTATTACAAATTCACCCTTTTGCCTGTTATGCACAATGAAGAAGATAAAGGTACCTCAAATCTTCAATACATTTATGCATATCAAATGATTTGACAAAGAGAGAGGAAATAATCATATACATGATAACAACAACTACAACTTCCGCCACCATCGGCGTACAAAACAACCCAGAACCCCACTCTGATTTCTCGCGTTTCACTTTCAAACCAACCACCAAACATATTATTGATATATGGATTCAACAACATATTATAAAGATTATAGAATAATAAATCAAAACTATATGTGATATATTCATAACTCATATTAGCCTTAGCTTTAACTTACCAGCTCTAGCTCTGGTAGCCATGATGAGGGCATATCCATTGCTTGAATATGCCAGTTCGCTGTTGGTGTGCGTTAGGTGTGATATGATTTTCTTAATATTTTGAGCCCATTTTACGCATTAATCAAGTTTTAAATTTATAAAACACGATATTCTACTAACACTAAACACACACTTGGGCAAGTGCACCCATTGTGAGCGTAGTATAGCGTTGGTAAGATACCGAGGTCGTCCAAGGACACAAGAGCATTTAGTACCGGTTTATCCTCAACGTCTAATCAAACTAAATTTTTTAGAAAAGTTTTGAGACATGAAAAATAAAAACTAAAAATGCAAAAATAAATAAAATAAAAGCAGATAGACAAGATGAATCACTTAGATCCGACTCGCCTTCAATGTATCCTTTGATGATTTTCGCACTTTCGGACTTTTTAAGAGATTATCTTAGTTATATAGTAGGCCCCTCTTTTGAAGGTGACGTTACCCTCAACCCAGTGGTTTGAGTCAGCAGGGATACAATCCCAAAGGGTCGGAATATTGAAAGATAATTAATTAAGTTATTAATGCGAAAAGTGGTAAGCCCCTCTTTTGAAGGTGACGTTACCCTTGGCTAAGTGGTTTGAGTCAGCAAGGATACAATCCCAAGAAGTCGGTTTAATGTATTAATAATAGTTTACATATGAGGGGTTCAAGCTATTCGCACCCCCGCCATCCAATACCAGTGGGTATTGAAGGAGGTCCTAGTAAGCTTGAACTAAGTCCTTGCAGGATCTATACACTAAACAAGGCAAGAACCTTACCAAAGCATTCCCCTAACCCCCGACCAGGTAGTCAACATGCTTTTATATAGACCGTAAAAAACATGAATGATGTAATCTTTTACTTTATATAGACAGTAAAGTAACGCCAAGACACCACGGAAAAATGATAGGAAGAATTCACCTTCAACATAAGAAACTAGTTATTAAAGTCATTAATACAAAACCAAATAAAAAGTTCCGAAAGATTAAAAATCAAAAGTAATACAATAAAGACTTGTCTTCACCAAGTGATGTAAGAGGCTTAACCAAACATGGCCTTTGATTGGCAAGAACCCTTACAATCAATCTTGGATCCCGAGACTACTACACACTCTAAAGATGGATGATGGATGATGGTGGTGGGTGTTGATGTTGTAGTGGTGGTGGAGTGGTGGCAAAGTGGAAGAGTAGTGGTTTCCCAAGGGATGCTTTTGAAGTGAGCCAAGCACCCCTATTTATAGCCTGCACAGTACTCTGGCCACGGCCCCGTGTCCAGCGGGAACGCCCCCGTGGCCAGCCTTTTCTCTTCCTTCATTAATTACAAGTGTCAGCAGAGGGTCCCACACAGCCCCGTGGTTAGCATCGTATATGTACTATCAAGATTTGGTAAGATTCTGCGTATCTTTGCGTTGACCACGCCCCGTGCTGAGCTGGGCACGCCCCCGTGGTGGGCGTGGAAGCTTCTACAAGTTTGTCTTTTCTGCAGGTTCCTGACCACGCCCCGTGTTCGGCTGGGCATGGCCCCGTGGTCAGTCTTCTGATTTCTTGTTTTTAGTTTGGGGATGCTGCCGAGGGGTCGGGCATATCACGTTTATTCCTTCTTTTTGTATTTATGTTGGTTTTGGCTGCTTATTTGCTCATTTTGTTCGTTTAAGCTCATTTGGTCCTGTAAATTCAAAAGAAAGACAAAAACACGCTTTTTCCAACATTAGTACTAAAAAGGGGTTAGTTTTATGCCTCATTTGATGTAATTTATATGTTACATTTTGCACACATCAAATACCCCCACACTTGAATCTTTGCTTATCCTCAAGCAAAACTCTTTAATATGTGGCTTACACACCCAAATGGAAGAGGTGGAGGAGAAGTTTTGGGCTCATCTTGAGTGTCGGGAATCCAAGATCTTTTTTGAGTTTTATTTTTATTTTATTTACAATCCTATTCGTCATGAATTATTTAGAACATTTTATAAGAAAAATTACTTATTCGGGCATAACATGCCTCTTTAAAATTCCATTTATATACAAGTTCACATACCTCACGGGAGATCACTCAACACTCGGCCGAAGATGTATTTTTGTGAAACACTCGGGACCGACATGGAACTTACTTCTACCATAGGTTTGCCAAGCGATCAAACATCATCCATTTTAACTATAAACCTTCGTAAACATCAAGAGGACTTTGGGGAAGAGTTAGGCTTGGGCTAAGGGTAGGTGGTTTTGGTTAGTGGTTAGTAAAAATGGCGAAAAGCGTAAAAAGCGTAGGTCGTCGTAAAAATTTTTGTTTTTGTGATTTTTATTCAAACTAAGTATATTCAAACAAAGTTTCTTTTGGGGAACTTGTTTGTTTATTGCAAGACTTTCATTTTTTTATTGCGTCACAAGATAACCGAGCTTTTTACTAAAACAAATGGGTTGAAAAGAAAAAGGTTTTGGTAGGTAAAGGGTGTTTGTTTTGTGGGGTTTGAAATGAAAAGGTTTAGGCTCAAAGGGGTTAACTAGGGGGATTTTGGGTAGGTGATAAAAAAATGAAAAATAATGGTGTTGAAAAGAAAAAGGGTTAGTCCTAATGTCTCTATCATTTACTTACTTGGGTTCAAGTTGGTAAGGACCGAGAATGTATCGTCGTGGCAAGTTCTAGAGTCGTAAGAACCAAGCGGCTATTCACACAAGAAACGAAAAATGAGCATTTAGTTTAAAGATATATGCGTGTATGCTCAATAAAGGCTCAAAACTCACTTGTTGTGGGAATGGGTTTATAATGTGATCAAGTATATATAATCAAATTTTAATTAGATTTGTCATGCCTTTTCATAATTTTCTTATTTGGTTCTTTTTATCACGACGTTATCGGTTGAATTTTTAAAAATATAACATTTTTAGAACTTATTATTCCCAAATTAAACCAAGACAAGTAAAAAATGAAAATTTTCAAAAAAATTGGGGTGATTAGCAGTTCCAATAGAGTTTTGTGTATGGCTTGTTATTAGGACTTGCAAGATTCAAGGTTTTAGCATCCCCCCCCCCACACACTTAAATTACACGTTGTCCTCAATGTGTCCCAAAAATAAGTTTTTAGGTTGATTGAATGTGTAAAAAGGTGTTAAAAAACAAGGTTTGGTGTTACTGGGCACCTAGCCACGGCCTCGTGGTCAGAGTGCAAGTAACATAAACTTGGCCACGGGGCGTGCCTGGTAGCCACGACCCCGTGGTGAGCAGGGTTCAGACAAAATAGCAGTTTAGGGTGTGGGCACAGGGGCATGTTCACTGACCACGGCCCCGTGGTGGCACTCTGCAATTGATGATTACAGGTTTTTGTCTTTTGGTTCGGGTTTCCGGGCTTATATAGCACTAATACTTAGTGCATCCAAGCTTCCTGGGTACCTGTTTTGCTAAACACTACACCATACATAACATAACAAACATCCCAATTTTACCAAAGTTCATCATTCGTCATCACACATAAAAAGAAAATAAAATGCAGAAAATAAAAAGTGTTTAGGAAATTAAATTGTTCAAACCATGGCACGCAAGCTAGAAATTGTTTGTGGGATAGAAAGGGTTAACCTGGGACATTGCATCCGTTATCACACCACCTCCAATGCCTCTGCTCAGTCCATATCCTCCTCCTCGTCTTCCTCTCCCTGGTACACCATATGCTCCCGGATGTAGGTGATCTCATCTTGCATAGTGGAGATGTTGCGCTCCATTGCCCCGACCCAGGTAAAGGTGTTGCTAGCCATATTGTACGTGTTGCGGGTACACAGTAAGTTTTCCTTCCCCGACCATGGACCTTTACGGAATGATTTTGGCATGCGTTGAACATAGGTCTTGAAGAGGCGGTAGATCCATCCCCTGAAGAAGATTGGTGTCGGGGAGGAAGCCAACTGATTCAGATGCATGTTCCTTAGGAGTAGGTGAGTGACATCGAGAGGAGCGCGGTTGTGGATGCAATACAAGACCATAAGATCACGCAAGTTGCCAACACCGGTGCTATCACGCCTTTGACTTAGAGAGTTGCTAAGGACCCTGTGAATGTAGCGGTAGAGGGGGTCCCGCAACTGAGAGCTCTTTGTGACACTTAGATCATATGCACCATCCTCGATTTGAGCCCATGCCATTTGGCGCATGTTGTTTGGGAGTTCACGGAGACCACCCGTGTTCTCCTCTTCACCGGACTCCTCCTCGGTGAACAGACCCACATTCACTCCAAACTGTGCGATGGAAATTGAGAGCACCTCTCCCACACATCTGAATTGAACCCCTTCTTCGTCAAATGGCTCGGCTTTTGCTTTGAACATGAAAAAACTGTAAAACTCCATGCTATACTCATGAACCGCATGGAGTCTTATGCCATGGGCCACCCGTAGTAGTCCCGTGACTAGCTTGTTGTACCGGTCTAGTTTCCCCACAGCTTCCTAGGTATCGAGGCATGCTTGTTTTGGTGTTTCTTCGGGCCTTGTTTGAAGAATGTCATAGCGGGCTTGGTAGTCCCACTCTGTTGGTTTGAATTTGGTGAACTTGTTGGCCATCTTTGCAAAACACAAAACAATCAGCATGTTACGATAAATTTTCGAAGAAAACTAAAAACAGGAGGCTGGACACGGCCCCGTGGCCACTGGACACGCCCCGTGTTCAGCTTGTTTCTCCCGGACATGCCCCGTGCTCGCTGACCACGACCCCGTGGTCAGGGTTCTGTTTCCCCAAATCTTCATTTTTCGACTCGGTTTCGAAAACTTGAAAATTTTTGGTTGAGTAGGGGCGGTTTACCCAGAAAATGAAACCCTAAGTTCCGTTTTTCCAAAAACAAACCGTTTACCCCATCAATTTTATCTTTTTTTGGTTCAAAAACAAGGGTTTGAGGTTTATGCTTGAAATCAGGCAAATCTACAAACAATTTCAGTTGATTCACTTCCTATAACATGCAACCACACTAATACTACTAGATCTAAGTAAAGATTTGGGGTTTGGTTCAAGTTCAAGAACCCTAGATTTTTCTCCAAATTTTTTATGTTAATCTACATGAAAATCGTTAAAATAACTACAGAAGATGATAGAGTCATACCTTGTTGATGTTGAACGGAGAAAAAACGTAAAAATATGCAGAGAATCGCGGAGGAACCAGAGAGTTTTCGGGGAAACGGGTCGTGGTGAAATGAGAAAATGAGAAGACAAAAGGGGTTTTATTCCCGACAGTAGCCGAACACGGCCCCGTGCTCGCTGGGCACGGCCCCGTGGGCGGCTAAAAACTCAATTTTTTTATAGTGCACGTGTGAGTGACCTGTTTCCCGAAACTTGGTTTAGATATCTTACCGATTTTTTAAGCTTTCCCGAAGTCCACTACAAACAAGACATGATGTTAGTACACAAACCTTCGTTTAATCATTCTTCGACCGCTTGTAGCGAGATCTCTTCCTCATCATCCTCAATGAATCCTTGATAAAGCTTAAGCCGTTGTCCATTGACTTTGAATGGAATTCCATTTCGAGATTTAATCTCAATTGCACCGTGTGGAAAAATATGGGTGATAGAAAAAGGTCCCGACCACCTAGACTTTAATTTTCCAGGAAATAATCGAAGTCGTGAATTAAACAATAGAACTTGATCTCCTTCTTGAAATTCATTAGGTTTAATATGTTTATCATGCAAGTTTTCCATTCTTTCCTTATAAATTTCGGAGTTAGAGTATGCTTGATTTCTTAATTCGTCTAGTTCATTTAATTGACAAATCAATTCTTTATGGCGGTTTCAATGTCTAAGTTTACGTTTTTAATGCCCAGTAGGCCTTGTGAGCTATTTCTACTGGCAAATGACAACTTTTTCCATAGACAAGCTTATATGGGGTGGTACCTATTGTTGTTTTATACGCGGTTCGAAAAGCCCATAAAGCGTCTTCTAACTTATCGGCCCATTCTTTTTTATTTAATCCTACGGTTTTTTCGAGTATTCTTTTTAAACCTCGATTAGTCACTTCGGCTTGTCCGTTTGTTTGAGGGTGACATGCAGTTGAGATCCGGTGATAGACCCCATATCTTGTTAAAAAAAATTCAAGTTGATGATTACAAAAATGGGTACCCCTATCACTTATTAATGCTTTTGGAGTTCCGAAATGAGAAAATAGTCGTTTCAAGAATCTCACCACAACTCTTCCATCATTTGTTGTCGTTTCAAGAATGCCATTTTGTGGCATTTCATTTTTGGAAGAAATATTACCTGATCGTTGGCATGCATCACATGTCTTGATAAGACTTTGGGAGTCTTTATAAATGGTTGGCCAATAGAATCCTGAATCAAATACCTTTCGTGCGTTACTGGAGGCTCCATGATGTCCTCCGTATGGACCTTCATGACAATGGCGGAGAATTTTTCTTGCTTCACTACCATGTACACATCGTCGGATAAGTTGGTCGGCACATATTTTGAAAAGATAAGGATCCTCCCAAAAATAATGCTTTACATCGGCAAATAATTTTTTTATTTGATGATGTGACCATCCTTTTGTGACTATTCCACTAGCTAGGTAGTTGGCGTAGTCGGCGTACCATGGTTCTTCTCGGTATTCCACCATTTCTAAGGATTCCGTTGGGAATTTTTCATTGATGAGCTCGTCCCTAGTTGCTTCCAAAGCTGGATCTTCCAAGCGGGATAGATGATCTGCAGCGGTGTTTTATGCTCCACTTTTGTCTTTTATTTCAATGTCAAATTCTTGGAGGAGTAGAATCCATCTGATTAAACGTGGTTTGGCGGCCTGTTTTTTAAAGAGATAATGAATGGTTGCATGGTCTATATAAACTATCGTTTTAGAAAGAACAAGAAAAGAACGAAATTTATGAAAAACAAATACTACAGCTAGTAATTCTTTTTCAGTTGTTGTGTAATTTTCTTGTGCATCGTTAAGTGTTTTACTAGCATAGTATATTGGGTGAAAATGCTTATCTTTTCGTTGTCCCAAGATAGCTCCAACTGCAAAGTCACTTGCATCGCACATGATTTTGATAGGTAATTTCCAATCAGGCGCTATCATGATTGGTGCATTGACTAGCATTTCTTTTAGTGTTAAAAATGCTTGGTTGCAATCCTTGTCAAAGATGAACGGCGCATCTTTTTCAAGTAATTTTGTTAAAGGTCTTGAAATCTTTGAAAAGTATTTGATAAATCGTCTATAAAATTAGGCATGCCCTAGGAAACTCCTGATGGCTCTAACGGAGGATGGGGGTGGTAATCGGGAGATGGTGTCTATTTTAGCCCGATCAACCTCCATTCCTTCGCTTGAGATTTTGTGACCGAGTACTATTCCCTCCGTTACTATGAAATGGCATTTTTCCCAATTAAGGGCGAGGTTAGTTTCCTCACATCGGGATAGCATTCATTCATGGTTATTGAGGCCTTGGTCGTATAAATCTCCAAAGATAGAAAAGTCATCCATGAAGACTTCCATAGTCTTTTCTATCATGTCATGGAAGATGGCCACCATGCAACGTTGGAAAGTTGCGGGGGCATTACATAGACCAAAAGGCATGCGTCGATAAGCAAAAGTTCCGTAGGGACATGTGAATGTTGTTTTTTCTTGGTCTTCGGGAGCTATCGGTATTTGAAAGTAACCTGAAAAACCATCTAAAAAACAATAAAATTTGTGACCGGATAATCTTTCTAACATTTGATCAATAAAAGGTAAGGGAAAATGATATTTCCTTGTTGCCTCATTTAATAACCATAATCTATACAAACTCTCCATCCGATGACGGTTCTTGTTGTTATTAATTCATTTTTTTTCATTAGTGACCACCGTCATACCTCCTTTCTTGGGAACTACTTGGACGGGACTCACCCAAGGGCTATGGGAAATTGGGTAAATAAGTCGGGCGTCAACTAGTTTGATGACTTCATTTTTAACCACTTCCTAAACATTTGAATTTACTCTACGTTGTAGTTGTATTACCGATTTATAGTCATCATTCATTAAAATTTTGTGCGTGCACATGGAAGGGCTTATTCCTTTAATATCTACAAGCTTCCATGCAATCGCGTTTTTATGTTTTTTCAAAAGTATAATTAATTTGTCTTTTTCTAAATTAGTTAATTTTGAAGAAATAATTACAGGTAGCTTACCATCCTTGTCGAGAAAAGCATATTCCAAACCTTTTGGGAGTTCTTTGAGCTCAAGTGGTGGGTCTTTAGGAGACTCCTTAGTCGGTTGCTCATTTTGATCAAGGACCAAAAAGGTTTGTTCAATGGCGACCTCTTCTTCGACAAAGTGGTCGATTTCGTCTTCCGTATCGGGTGGTTCATCTTCATCTTCAATTAGGGGGTCGTCATTGCCAATTGGATATTTCATTGATTGGTCAAGATCGCCATACTTTTTTTCGGCCCCTAATTGAATGGGTAGGTTGTTTTGCTTCCGAATGATCAAAGCTTGATGGGTTTTAACAAAAGGTTATCCCAACACAAGTGGAGCGTCATCAAGAATGACGAAGTTGGTTGGGACTACCGTTTGATTTGTTTGTACTAACACATCCTCAACCACTCTGTCGCAACACTCGTCCCCTATTTACCCGGGAACGGGCGGCCGCGGCCAGTTTTAGTAGTATCAGTGTTTATCAGTTTGGCAGCGGAAATTACATCATAACCGTAGTTAGGAAATATTTTATCAGAGTAAAATACCACACTTTTATAATATTAAACACGTGGAAAATTCCCAAGTTTTCAGTGCACACATTTTCATAGGGATAAACCCTACTTTATTTAAATAAAAACATCTCTTTATTTAGGTAACTTTTATAGCCACTTTTCCAAGCCTTCAGTGTTGTCTAGCTGGCTTCTATTTGGCTTTCATATTTTGTTACCTGAAACGCGTTTAAAAACATTTTGTCAGTGGGAAATACTGGTGAGTGAATCCCAGTTTAATCAAGATAGGTAAATCCGTTTACAACATTGAGGGCGGTCGCGCAATTACATTTGTTTATTTTCTACTTTAATTACCACCCACGGTACTGTCAACCCGACTTGTGGTCATGTTACTACTCACAGTGTAGTAACAAACTTTGTATACAAAACCTCAACATACCGACGATAATTATAGAATACAAATACTCAATCACTGTTTATTATAATGTGAATCATTTGAGGTTTTGTAAAAACAGTTTGCAAAAAGGTTTACAAAAAGGAGATTACTCACATTGCTATCTTAGGGTTTTCCTTTGTGATTTCCGGGTGATTATCTATTAATTACACAATGCACACGCGTTAGTATAATAACCCAATATTTATATTAGTAATACCCTCCCCGAGACAGAATTCCAACGACTACGCCGGGCAGAACCTCGACAGCCGTTACGGAACCCTAGATCAATCTGGCAGCGTATCTAATACGTAACCGGGGGTTATGATACTTACAACGAGGCAGAACTTCGTTATTTAGGTGGGTATTATGCCCGGGTATAGCTTCTACTATTCAGAATTTGAGAGAGAAAGTTGTGTGTGAGCATCGAAAAATGAAAGCTGATCGATCTCATTTATAGGGCTAGAATAGGGGGTCCTCGCGGCCCGTGTAAGCCGAAGGTAACACCTTCGCGGCCCGTGACGTAGGCTGGGTAGGCCCTAGCTTGGCCCGGTCACCGCTCTAGCCTCGACACGTGTTGACACGTGGTGGCTTCCGGGTTATGCCGCATGTCTCCTCGCTCGCGGCCCGCGTAGGATGAAGAACAAGTCTTCACGGCCCGCGAGAGACTATATAATTTGATTTTTATTTAATTTTTGTAAAAATAAAGATATTTAGGGTCTGTTTTCGTATACGGGGTATATTTTAAGACGTCTAGGGACATTCTAAATATATTAGGGGTGTCAGAAAAAGTATTGGAGGGTTGTTATATCCTTCCCACCTTGCTTTAGAACTCATCCTCGAGGTCTACTAAAATAGGTGTGGATATTTCTTCTACATTTCTGATTCAAGCTTCCAATGTATTCTGGTCCTCTCTTGGAGTCCCATTTCACTTTGACTAGAAGTAATCTCTTGTGTTTGAGATTCTTGACCTTCATGTCCTATTCTTCTGGCAGTTGTAGCTGATAGGCTACAGGTCCTATTCTTCTAATGATCTCAAAAGGTCCAACATACCTAGGGCTTAGCTTTCCTCTTTTGATGAATCTTACCACTCCTTTCCAAGGAGAAACTTTCAATAACACATTGTCTCCTACTTGAAATTCCAATGGCTTTCGCCTGTTATTAGCATAACTCTTTTGTCGATCGCGTGCTGCCTTCAATCGTTCCTTGACTTGAATGATCTTTCCGGTTGTTTCTTGTACTACCTCTGGTCCGGATAATTGTTTTTCTCCAATCTCTGCCCAACAGACTGGAGTTCAGCACTTCCATCCATAGAGTGCTTCGAATGGTGCAGCATTGATACTGGTATGATAGCTGTTATTGTACGGAAATTCTATCAATGGTAAGTGATCGTCCCAATTACCTCCAAAATCAATTACACAAGCTCTAAGCATGTCTTTCATTGTCTGAATTGTCCTTTCGCTTTGTCTGTCCGTTTGAGGATGATAAGCGGTGCTTAGATTCAACTTGGTTCCCATTGCTTTTTGGAAACTTGTCCAAAAATGAGAGGTAAAACGGTTATGTCTACCAGAAACAATTGATAAAGGAATTCCATGTAATGAAACTATTTCATTTACATACAATTTGGCTAGTTGTTCCATACTGAAAGTTTCCTTCATTGGTAGGTAATGAGCTGACTTAGTTAGCCTGTCTACAATCACCCAGATTGTATCATTACATTTTTTTGTTTTGGGTAATTTGGTAACAAAATCCATTGTAATCAATTCCGATTTCCAAACTGGCATCTCTAACTGCTGTAATAAACCTGAGGGTTTCTGGTGTTCAGCTTTAACTTGTGAACAAGTTAGACACTTAGAAACATAAGCTGCTGTATCCTTTTTCATTCCTATCCACCAAAAATTCTTTCTTAAATCCTGATACATTTTATCACCTCCAGGATGTATCGTATACTTAGACTTATGGGCTTCTTCTAATATATGGTGGCGTAGGTTTCCTAATTTGGTTATCCACATTCTTTTGTTATGGAATCTCCAAATTCCATATGTTCCTTGTTCTAGTTCCTTAATCATTCCTTTCAACTTTTCAGTATCATCCTTGATTACTGATTCTTGTGCTTCTTTAATCTGGTCATTTAAATCTACTTGTAGATTTAATTTAAGAGAACGCACTCTTTTTGCCTTTTCATGATACTTTCGACTTAAAGCATCAGCGACTACATTTGCCTTTCCTGCATGATATTGGATATTACAATCATAATCACTAAGTATCTCCATCCAGCGTCTTTGCCTCATATTCAACTCCTTTTGCCCGAAAACGTACCTTAAACTCTTATGATCTGTGAAAATGGAAAGCTTACTACCGTAAAGTTAATGTCTCCAAATTTTCAGGGCAAAAATTATGGATCCAAATTCTAAATCATGGGTTGAATAATTCTCTTCATGATTCTTAAGTTGTCTAGAGGCGTAGGCTATAACCTTTTGACGTTGCATCAACACACATCCATAACCTAACTTAGAAGCGTCACAATAGACTACAAAGTCTTCAGTTCCTTCTGGTAACGCTAGTATGCGTGCGTTGGTTAATCTTTGCTTAAGAATTCTAAAGGCTTCTTCTTGTTTTGGTCCCCATTCAAACTTAACAGATTTACAGGTTAGCTTAGTTAAGGTGTAACATCTGTGCTTGTAATCATTATGAATAGTTCAATTATCAATAAAACAATGTTATTTGATCCCATTGTTTGTTTGGTTGTGTTTTACATTTTTCATGTTTTGACTTTTATTCAATTTTAAACTCTATATCGCTTTCTGGAGAGTTATACGCAAACTGGTGCGTAAACGTAATCAGTTTAATGCGACAAATACTCTGGAACATCAACATATACTTAACATACCTTAAATAACCTTTACATAACTTAGAAATAAGTTTTGAAGGCTTTGGTATGTCAAAAACAAGTTAATTCGCTTACAGGGACTAAATTTGACAAACTGCGAAAGTATGCCAATTTGAACTATAACAGACATTCCGGAACATGACCATAAGTTAAAAAATACCATAAATATCCTTCACATAGCTTAGAAATAGGCTTTGAGGGGTTCGGTGTGCTAAAATAAACTTTTGGGTCATTCAGGGACTAAAAGTGTCAAAAAGTGCATAAGTTTGCACTTTCGCGCATAACTTACGTTCTGAATACATTCGGACATCCAAAAATTTATGTAAGCACTAAAATATTTTATTTTAGTGTTTGGCATAAGAAAAATCCATTCGTCACGCCATTTGGATCGTTTTTCGCGCTTATGCGCATTCCGTCGTAATTAACCGAACAACGCAATCGTACGGCCAAACGAACCGACATCCGAGATATTTTTGAGCACATTTTAAGTTTCCTATACTTTAAATTCATTTTAGAGCTTTGAAATGGGGTTAACGGGGCTTAAACGTGTCAAAAGTGCATCAAATAGCAAGTTTGGAGCTTCAGGGGCCTGTTCTGCCATTTTTCAAACTTTCTGGTCTGCAGGTCCTTGCGCACCTCAACGTTTTTAGTGTTACGATGCGCAAGCAGGGGTCAGATGCAGAAACTTGTTTTTAACAGCCTGTTTCCAGCCTTTAAACCCTCCAAACGCCAATGCCACTTCTCAATAACTGGTGGTGGGAGCAAAATGAGTTACCATAACATTCCGACAAGTGTACGGGTGAGATCAAGGCACGTTATTTGATAAACGATCCTAACGGTTGTCCATTTACTATAAATACCCACCTCAACTTCACTCATTCCTCACAAATCTGATCAAAAGTGCTTTAAGTTGAAGCCAATCACTTCATACCTGAGCTACTCGATCAAGATTTACTAGCGGGGACCCTTTGTAAGTGTTCCTTCGTTCTTTTATCGCTTTTCTAGTCCGAAAGTCGAACTATGTTGACTTTATGCATTGACCAGTTTATGGTCGATGCGAAGTTCGTTTGAACTTCATAACGTGAGCGTGATCACGATGGTTATAGTCCCTAGTGACTATACCTACTGATTACCACGTTATCTAGGCTCAGTGACGAGCCGTAGTTTCGGCCAGAATACGTATTCTTGCGTATTTTGTAACCAAACTACTTATAGGTATCAAAACCGTTTGTTTTGATACCAAACTTGTTTTCTAACTTAGTTAAGCATGTTTTAACATGCTTAGCTCGTCACTTTTAGTTTAGTGCTTATATAGGGTCGTAAGGTAAGCGATCTAAACAGTCGCTTATACTTTCGAACCCGACCCATTTGGTCGATCATTAGGATCCGACCAAGCACATTAGGTGACCATAGTATATAGGGAATAACCTTCCGAGGTTATACCTTATGGTCGCTTCGTTTAAGTAGTTGTACGATAGGTAGTTTATATGCCTTAGGTAAATTACCAAAATGCCCTTTTAACGCCAAAATTCATTTTAAGCATATGTAACATAACTTTTGGTATCTAAACTGATTTAGTAACAATATTAAACATGTTAAGGCATATTTTACTTGTCATAGGACTAGTTAGGCGGTCCGAACGCGTTTCACGCGAACGACGCGTTAAAGTAGCATAAGCTACCTAAACGGGTCGTAATGGGTCGTAAGCACTTAGGTTAGGTTTCATTTAGTATGTAGGCTTTGTTAAACCATACTACCTGAGTTCCCATACTCATTTGGTTTACGAGCCCTCATTCTATCCGATCTTCCGATTTAGGTCCGGTTTATTAACATAGTTACCTATATTAGGTGCCGTTTGATATCCGTGATCTCTAGCATTGTTTGGTTGTTACTCAAGGACTACTAAGCAATCTCAAGTAAGTACATAGACCCCTCTTTTACTGTTTTCCAAACGTTTTGGGGTGGAACACATGTGCCTACTTGTTACTTTCATGCTTTCCATGTTTTCACATCATATACTTGTTATGTTCATTAGTACATTTATAGTACATGATTTACATTACATTATTTTGCTATGTATGTCCATTGTGTTCATACTTAGTACATTGTTTTACATTACATTTCATGCTATGTATGTCCATTGTATGCATACTTAGTACATTGTTTTACTTTACATTTCTGCTATGTATGTTGACTGATAGCATGCTAGCACATTGATTTACATGACTTTTCTGCTTTGTATGTTAACTTAGCATACTTAGTACATTGTTTTCATATGACATGTATACAACTGCTATAACATTTGGTTTGCACAAACGAGACTTATATACGTTCATTAACATTAGCTACGCCGCTCGGTAGTAAGTACTGGTACCATAGGACTTGACAAATCCCATTCCTGACATCCCGGGTTTGTTTGGATGTAAGGAATGACTGAATCCGAAAACATTTCTTTTGATAACCTTGACTGAAAGGGTTATCCGACTGTCTCAAGGCTTGAATGTATGTGTTAACTTACCACATAAATGTTTGTATCAATGTAACATGCATTACTTTGCAAAACATAACTTTTTGATATATTCAAAATACTTTGTTTTGTACATTTCTACATTTGGATTATGTGACAATACTTTACTTACAATACATAACATTTGATACACATTACTCGACTACTTTTGGACTATTAACATTTGATATGGGTTATACAAGGACTTTTGACAATTGGTTTAAACATAGACTTATTACATTGGTGGTTTGTTTAAGTGACTTAAGTAACGAGATGTGAGTAATATGATACAAGCATGGTGGATACGCCGCTGGTACTTCCTATATATAAGTGTTTGTATTATATTACATATCATAGCGGTATTTAAATCATTCAATTTGGACTTATACATTTTACACAAGTAACACGATTTTCACAAGACTTTGGTTTACAAACAATTTACTTTATACAACTCATTTTACTTGGTTATACATTTAACCATACATTATTCTTTTATTTATACATATCATTTGATCTTATCGCTTTTTAAATGATTTACAAAACAAAACAATTTACAAGGTTCATGACTAACTTTTGCTAAACAACATTTTCTTAAATTTAAGTCATGAATCCTAATTTCACAAAACCTATGTATCTCACAGGCATTTTTATGCTGACGTACCTATTTTCACATGTGTTTTCAGGAGCTTTTGCATAGGATGATGATCGTGACACTAGGGCGGACCTGTGCCTTAGAGACTTAAAATAAAGATAGAACTAGTTTAATTATGTTCTGAACTCTTTATTTCCTGTTTAAGACAATGTAACTCTTATGTTGATAAATAAAGTACAACTTTGAATGCC
Source organism: Helianthus tuberosus (assembly GCA_030545235.1). Lineage (NCBI taxonomy): Eukaryota > Viridiplantae > Streptophyta > Magnoliopsida > Asterales > Asteraceae > Helianthus > Helianthus tuberosus. The sequence goes on from JARYGA010059779.1 coordinate 2,578,796, forward strand.
ATGGTTATGAAACAATTAATTCTGTTACAACACTCCCCGACGTATTCCGCCACGTTTTGTATGTTATACGTGGTCGGGGTGTGACAGAAGAGTTGGTATCAGAGCCAATGGTTATAGGGAATTAGGTTATTAGTAATTCTTTAACCTAGACTATAACCTTTCTAGGACCCTAACACAAGTTATCTCGTGCTTAGATCTTAAAACATGCACATCACCTATCCTTAGGTGATTATCAAAACAAAAACCAAATTTTCCGAAAGGATTTTTGAAAAACAATCTTCTGTTTTTGAATGATTTATTACAAGGTTTTGAACCCTCTATTGTATGGTTTTGAACCCCTTTGAGTTTTCAAAATCTCGTCAAGGTTTTGGGTTTTAAATAATGTGAACACGTGCAAACTAGAAGGGTGAATGCCTGTACCCTGGGTTTTCTGTCTAAGGCTAGAGTGTTCGTACAAATCCACATAATCGGACCAGTCACTCTTACCTGGGAACTCTTGGGGTGAGTGTTCACTTATAGGCGAGCATGTCTTCGCGATACATTATTTTTGACCCATTTACTTTGATTAGTCAATGTGTGTCGTTTGTTTGCTTTGTGATGCGAACAAATGACCACCATCTTTGCTGTTGTCAATTTTTGTTTCATCTCATTCTTTTCATCCAATCATCTCACTCGTTTCCTTTCATGTTTTCCTCTTTTAGAATGCCTCATCGACGCGAAAACCAGATAGCGACTGCCGAACTGGCAGAAATCATTGCGCAGCAAATGGCTGCTCAATTCCCATACCTCTTTGCTCAATGGAACCAAGCCAACAACAACAACAATGCTCCATGCAAATTCAAGGATTTTAACTCAGCTAAACCACTCAAGTTTAGTGGTTCTGAGGGAGCGACTAGGCTTCTTCAATGGTTCGAGAGCATTGAGAATACTTTCCGCCACGTGCAGTGTCCTGACAATCGCAAGGTCGAGTTTTCTTCGAGTGTGTTTCAGAAGAGGGCTCTCACATGGTGGAACGGGGTTATGAGAGACCGTGGTGCAGAAGTTGCTCTAGCACAAACTTGGGCTGAACTTAGGGACCTTATGATAAGGGAGTTCTGTCCTCGTCATGAACAGCGAGCATTGGAGAAAGAGTTTGATGACTTGAAACAAGACAGTGGCGAGCACAGGGCATATACTGATAGATTTGAGGAGTTGAGTCTGCTTTGCCCAACAATGGTTACCCCACTCGACAAGGCTATCAAAAGATACATCGACGGCCTACCTGACTCAGTGCAAGACATCATTACTGGTAGTAACCCTGCCACACTCCGTCAGGCGATCGAGTTAGCAGTGACATTGACTGAGTCGCAGGTTCGAAAGGGAAAGCTGCATAAAAAGGGTGACAAGGGTAAGAAGCAGGCGTCTGACAAGGGGGATAGCAAGAAAGGTCAAAACAAGAATGGAAAGAATTCTGGTTCATCAAAGGGTTCTAGGAAGCGGAAGGCTTCCCAAAACTATGTCGTTACTGCACAGGCCCAAGCTGCACCAAATCAGCCTGCGCAACCACTAGCCAAGAAGCCATATCTTGGCACTGCACCTTTGTGCAACAGGTGTAACGGCCATCACCTACCACATCTCCAATGTCGTCATTGCACTAACTGTGGGAGAATTGGCCATCTTGCCGCTACTTGTCGCATTCCTGTTAACCAGAACCAGGCAGTTCAGAACCAAGCCCAACAAGTTGCTCAGCCTCTCGCTCAGCAACAAGGTCAAGCTGCACGACCTCATTTTCCTCCTGGTTCGTGCTACAATTGTGGGGATCTGACCCACTACAGAAACCGGTGCCCAAGGCTAGCCAACCAGAATCAAAATCCAAATCAGAATCAGGCTCAGGCTCAGGCTCGAGGTCGAGTCTTCAACATGAATGCACAAGAGGCACAAGCAGACAATGAAGTGGTGAACGGTACGTTCTTTATTAATAATCAACCTGCATCTGTTCTCTTTGATTCGGGTGCCAATAAGAGTTTTGTGTCTTTATCTTTTGAGCCATTGCTTCGCGTGTCTAGAACGAAACTAGGTAAACCTTTGACAGTAGAAGTTGCTAGGGGTGAACCCATTATTCTTGATTCTGTTCTTCACAACTGCCAGTTGAACCTTAACGATCATCTTTTTCCTATCGACCTCACGCCTATGCAACTTGGAAGCTTCGAAGTTATTGTGGGTATGGATTGGTTAGCCAAGCATCGCGCAGAGGTAGTTTGTTTTGAGAAGATTGTTCGTGTGCCACTTTCGACAGGAGAGATCCTACAGGTGCATGGTGAGAAACCTGCCGGTGGTCTCAGACTCATGTCTTGTTTTAAAGCTCGGAAGTATCTGCGAAAGAATTATGTGGCCTTCTTGGCACATGTCACAGCAGATAAAGGCAAAGGTATGTCTATCCAAGATATTCCCGTTGTTCGGGATTATTCTGAAGTATTCCCTGAAGATTTACCTGGTCTACCTCCAGCACGCCAAGTCGAGTTCTGTATTGATCTCGTACCTGGAGCAAATCCCATTGCCAGAGCTCCACATCGTCTTGCACCGTCTGAGATGCAGGAGTTGGCTAAGCAGCTTCAGGAACTCTCTGACAAAGGTTTTATCCGTCCTAGCTTTTCACCTTGGGGTGCTCCCGTTCTTTTTGTCAAGAAGAAGGATGGATCATTTAGGATGTGTATCGATTATCGTGAGCTTAACAAGCTTGCCATCAAGAATCGATATCCCCTACCTCGCATCGATGATCTCTTTGATCAGTTACAAGGTGCTTCTTATTTTTTGAAGATTGATCTGCGATCTGGATATCATCAACTTCGGGTGCATGAGGAAGACATTCCCAAGACAGCGTTCCGCACTCGTTATGGGCATTACGAGTTCACATTCATGCCATTCGGTTTGACTAATGCTCCTGCTGTTTTCATGGACTTAATGAATAGGGTCTGCAAGCCTTATTTGGATCAGTTCGTCATTGTTTTTATTGACGACATCTTGATTTATTCTAAGACACGAGCTGATCATGAGCAACATCTTCATCTTACTCTGGAACTCCTAAAGAAAGAGCAACTTTTCGCCAAATTCTCCAAGTGCGAATTTTGGCTTAAAGAAGTTCAATTTTTAGGACATATTGTCAACGAACAAGGTATTCATGTAGATCCCTCCAAGATCAGTGCGATTAAGGATTGGGATACACCTACTACTCCTACTGAAGTTCGTTCTTTTCTTGGTCTAGCGGGTTATTACCGCCGCTTCATTGAAAACTTCTCAAAGATTGCAGTTCCTCTAACTGCTCTAACTCAGAAGAACAAACCCTTTGATTGGGGATTCAAGCAAGAGGAAGCTTTTCAACACTTGAAGCAGAAACTTTGTGATGCGCCTGTTCTGACTTTGCCTGAGGGCAATGATGATTTCGTCGTTTATTGCGATGCATCTAAATTGGGTCTTGGCTGTGTTCTGATGCAAAGGAACAAAGTTATAGCGTACGCATCGAGGCAGTTGAAGATACATGAGAAGAACTACACCACTCTTGATCTTGAGTTGGGTGCAGTTGTCTTCGCTCTTAAGATCTGGAGACACTATTTGTACGGTACAAAATGTGTGGTTTTCACGGACCACAAAAGTCTTCAGCATATCTTCAACCAGAAAGAACTCAACATGAGGCAACGACGTTGGGTCGAGCTTCTAAACGACTATGACTGCGAAATTCGCTACCATCCTGGTAAGGCGAATGTCGTAGCCGATGCATTGATTCGTAAGGAACGTACTAAGCTTCATTGTGTTCGTGTTCAATCTGTTATTCAAGCTCGATCCGATATCCAAGCCCACATTTCTCAGGCTCAACAATCTTGTGTTTCACAAGGTTTGATGGATAAGGAGTTTCCCTATCACATAACCCCTGATCTCGAACTGAAGGACAATGGATCGTATTACTTCATGGACCGTTTGTGGGTCCCAAGCCAAGATAACCTTCGCACCTTGCTTATGGATGAAGCCCATAAGTAGGGCTGTAAACGAACCGAACGAACACGAACGAGGCCTTGTTCGTGTTCGTTCGTTAAGGAAATAAATGTGTTCACGAACGGTTCACGAACACTTACCGAACGAGATTTTATGTTCGTGTTCGTTCATTAAGGAAATGAGCGTGTTCACGAACGGTTCACGAACACAAATAAATTTGGCGAACACGATGAATGATAAAGGTGGATGGCCCAAAGAGTAGCACTAGAACTTGAATCCCTTATTATGGAACGGAGGTAGATCATATTCGTCGATGTAAATAATGAGAAAAGAAAGGGAAATGGTGCATAAACAAAGTGAAAGAGGGTTTTCTAGTTTAATTGTTAGGGTAATGATATAAATAAAAATTTAATAGTATAAAAAATATAGATAAAATATATGAAAGTTCACGAACATAAACGAACGCAAATGAACGAATGTTCACGAACACCTTACCGAACGTTCACGAACACAATTGAACGAACGAGACCTTTGTTCATGTTCGTTCATTTAACTAATCGAACGGAATTTCTTGTTCATGTTCGTTCGTTTATTAAACGAACGAACATAAACGAACTTCCCGCCGAACGGTTCACGAACTGTTCGCTGAACGTTCGGTTCGTTTACAGCCCTACCCATAAGTCTCGTTATTCTATTCATCCTGGCTCAGATAAGATGTATAAGGATCTTCGTATTCAGTATTGGTGGCCTGGTATGAAGAAAGACATTGCCTTATATGTATCAAAATGCCTTACTTGTCTTAAGGTTAAGGCTGAACATCAACGTCCTTCTGGTTTATTGGAGCAACCAGAGATCCCAGATTGGAAATGGGAAAACATTACTATGGATCTCATTACTAAACTTCCGCGCACAAAGAAAGGTCATGATGCCATCTGGGTAGTTGTTGATCGTCTTACTAAGTCAGCGCATTTCTTGCCAATCCGTGAGGATTTTTCGGCAGACAAACTTGCTAAAATCTATGTGGATGAAATTGTAGCTCGACATGGTGTTCCATTGAACATCATTTCTGACAGAGATGCTCGTTTCACTTCTCATTTTTGGAGAACCATGCAATCTGCTATGGGGACCCAACGTAATCTGAGCACAGCTTATCATCCGCAAACGGATGGTCAATCTGAAAGAACAATCCAGACTCTAGAGGATATGCTTAGAGCTTGTGTGATCGATTTTGGTGGTAGTTGGGATTCACATCTTCCGTTGATTGAATTCTCCTACAACAACAGTTATCACTCCAGCATCAACATGGCTCCTTTCGAGGCTCTCTATGGTCGAAAATGTCGTTCACCAGTCTGCTGGAATGAGATCGGTGAGGCCCAGCTTACTGGACCTGCCCTCATTTTAGAGACAACTGACAAGATTAAGAAAGTTCGTGATAACCTTCAGACAGCTAGAAGCCGTCAAAAGAGTTACGCGGACCCAAAACGCAAGCCCTTGGAATTTCAAGTCGGTGATCGAGTATTACTTAAGGTCTCACCTTGGAAAGGTGTGATCAGATTTGGAAAGAAAGGAAAACTTGCACCTAGATACGTTGGACCATTCAAGATCGTCGAAAGAATCGGTAAGGTAGCCTATAGACTTGAGTAACCTCCTGAACTTGGAAATGTTCATCCAACCTTTCACGTGTCCAATCTCAAGAGGTGTTTAGCTGATGAGCACCTCCACATACCGCTTGACGAAATTCGTGTTGACAAAACACTGAAGTTTGTTGAGAAGCCAATGGAAATCATGGAACGTGAAGTCAAGTGGCTTAAACGCAAGTGCATTCCTTTGGTCAAAGTTCGCTGGGAAGCTAAACGTGGACCCGAGTTTACTTGGGAACGCGAAGATCAAATGAAGGTGAAATATCCGCATCTTTTTCCACGAGTTTCCTCTAAATAAATTTCGGGACGAAATTTCCACAAGTAGGGGAGACTGTAACATCTGTGCTTGTAATCATTATGAACAGTTCAATTATCCATAAAACAATGTTATTTGATCCCAATGTTTGTTTGGTTGTGTTTTACATTTTTCAAGTTTTGACTTTTATTCAATTTCAAACTCTATATCGCTTTCTGGAGAGTTATACGCAAACTGGTGCGTAAACGTAATCAGTTTAATGCGAAAAATACTCCGGAACATCAACATATACTTAACATACCTTAAATAACCTTTACATAACTTAGAAATAAGTTTTGAAGGCTTTGGTATGTCAAAAACAAGTTAATTCGCTTACAGGGACTAAATTTGACAAACTGCGAAAGTATGCCAATTTGAACTATAACAGACATTCCGGAGCATGACCATAAGTTAAAACATACCATAAATATCCTTCACATAGCTTAGAAATAGGCTTTGAGGGGTTCGGTGTGCTAAAATAAACTTTTGGGTCATTCAGGGACTAAAAGTGTCAAAAAGTGCATAAGTTTGCACTTTCGCGCATAACTTACGTTCTGAATACATCCGGACATCCAAAAATTTATGTAAGCACTAAAATATTTTATTTTAGTGTTTGGCATAATAAAAATCCATTCGTCACGCCATTTGGATCGTTTTTCGCGCTTATGCGCATTCCGTCGTAATTAACCGAACAACGCAATCGTACGGCCAAACGAACCGACATCCGAGATATTTTTTAGCACATTTTAAGTTCCCTATACTTTAACTTCATTTTAGAGCTTTGAAATGGGGTTAACGGGGATTAAACGTGTCAAAAGTGCATCAAATAGCAAGTTTGGAGCTTCAGGGGCCTGTTCTGCCATTTTTCAAACTTTCTGGTCTGCAGGTCCTTGCGCACCTCAACGTTTTTAGTGTTACGGTGCGCAAGCAGGGGTTAGATGCAGAAACTTGTTTTTAACAGCCTGTTTCCAGCCTTTAAACCCTCCAAAGGCCAATGCCACTTGTCAATAACTGGTGGTGGGAGCAAAATGAGTTACCATAACATTCCAACAAGTGTACGGGTGAGATCAAGGCACGTTATTCGATAAACGATCCTAACGGTTGTCCATTTACTATAAATACCCACCTCAACTTCACTCATTCCTCACAAATCTGATCAAAAGTGCTCTAATTTGAAGCCAATCACTTCATACCTGAGCTACTCGATCAAGATTTACTAGCGTGGACCCTTTGTAAGTGTTCCTTCGTTCTTTTATCGCTTTTCTAGTCCGAAAGTCGAACTATGTTGACTTTCTGCATTGACCAGTTTATGGTCGATGCGAAGTTCGTTTGAACTTCATAACGTGAGCGTGATCACGATGGTTATAGTCCCTAGTGACTATACCTACTGATTACCACGTTATCTAGGCTCAGTGACGAGCCGTAGTTTCGGCCAGAATACGTATTCTTGCGTATTTTGTAACCAAACTACTTATAGGTATCAAAACCGTTTGTTTTGATACCAAACTTGTTTTCTAACTTAGTTAAGCATGTTTTAACATGCTTAGCTCGTCACTTTTAGTTTAGTGCTTATATAGGGTCGTAAGGTAAGCGATCTAAACAGTCGCTTATACTTTCGAACCCGACCCATTTGGTCGATCATTAGGATCCGACCAAGCACATTAGGTGACCATAGTATATAGGGAATAACCTTCCGAGGTTATACCTTATGGTCGCTTCGTTTAAGTAGTTGTACGATAGGTAGTTTATATGCCTTAGGTAAATTACCAAAATGCCCTTTTAACGCCAAAATTCATTTTAAGCATATGTAACATAACTTTTGGTATCTAAACTGATTTAGTAACAATATTAAACATGTTAAGGCATATTTTACTTGTCATAGGACTAGTTAGGCGGTCCGAACGCGTTTCACGCGAACGACGCGTTAAAGTAGCATAAGCTACCTAAACGGGTCGTAATGGGTCGTAAGCACTTAGGTTAGGTTTCATTTAGTATGTAGGCTTTGTTAAACCATACTACCTGAGTTCCCATACTCATTTGGTTTACGAGCCCTCATTCTATCCGATCTTCCGATTTAGGTCCGGTTTATTAACATAGTTACCTATATTAGGTGCCGTTTGATATCCGTGATCTCTAGCATTGTTTGGTTGTTACTCAAGGACTACTAAGCAATCTCAAGTGAGTACATAGACCCCTCTTTTAATGTTTTCCAAACGTTTTGGGGTGGAACACATGTGCCTACTTGTTACTTTCATGCTTTCCATGTTTTCACATCATATACTTGTTATGTTCATTAGTACATTTATAGTACATGATTTACATTACATTATTTTGCTATGTATGTCCATTGTGTGCATACTTAGTACATTGTTTTACATTACATTTCATGCTATGTATGTCCATTGTATGCATACTTAGTACATTGTTTTACTTTACATTTCTGCTATGTATGTTGACTGATAGCATGCTAGCACATTGATTTACATGACTTTTCTGCTTTGTATGTTAACTTAGCATACTTCGTACATTGTTTTCATATGACATGTATACAACTGCTATAACATTTGGTTTGCACAAACGAGACTTATATACGTTCATTAACATTAGCTACGCCGCTCGGTAGTAAGTACTGGTACCATAGGACTTGACAAATCCCATTCCTGACATCCCGGGTTTGTTTGGATGTAAGGAATGACTGAATCCGAAAACATTTCTTTTGATAACCTTGACTGAAAGGGTTATCCGACTGTCTCAAGGCTTGAATGTATGCGTTAACTTACCACATAAATGTTTGTATCAATGTAACATGCATTACTTTGCAAAACATAACTTTTTGATATATTCAAAATACTTTGTTTTGTACATTTCTACATTTGGATTATGTGACAATACTTTACTTACAATACATAACATTTGATACACATTACTCGACTACTTTTGGACTATTAACATTTGATATGAGTTATACAAGGACTTTTGACAATTGGTTTAAACATAGACTTATTACATTGGTGGTTTGTTTAAGTGACTTAAGTAACGAGATGTGAGTAATATGATACAAGCATGGTGGATACGCCGCTGGTACTTCCTATATATAAGTGTTTGTATTATATTACATATCATAGCATTATTTAAATCATTCAATTTGGACTTATACATTTTACACAAGTAACACGATTTTCACAAGACTTTGGTTTACAAACAATTTACTTTATACAACTCATTTTACTTGGTTATACATTTAACCATACATTATTCTTTTATTTATACATATCATTTGATCTTATCGCTTTTTAAATGATTTACAAAACAAAACAATTTACAAGGTTCATGACTGACTTTTGCTAAACAACTTTTTCTTAAATTTAAGTCATGAATCCTATTTTCACAAAACCTATGTATCTCACAGGCATTTTTATGCTGACGTACCTATTTTCACATGTGTTTTCAGGAGCTTTTGCATAGGATGATGATCGTGACACTAGGGCGGACATGTGCCTTAGAGACTTAAAATAAAGATAGAACTAGTTTAATTATGTTCTGAACTCTTTATTTCCTGTTTAAGACAATGTAACTCTTATGTTGATAAATAAAGTACAACTTTGAATGCCATGGTTATGAAACAATTAATTCTGTTACAACACTCCCCGACGTATTCCGCCACGTTTTGTATGTTATACGTGGTCGGGGTGTGACATAAGGGAATGGCTATTCTAGAAAAATCTCGAATAAACCTTCTATAATAACCGGCCAATCCTAAGCAACTTCTAACCTCGGTTGGTGAATCAGGGGTTTTCCATTTAGTAATTGCCTCAATCTTTGTGGGATCCACATGATTTCCTTCATGGTTGATTAAATGCCCAAGAAATTGTAATTCTTTTAACAGAAATTCACACTTCGAAAACTTTGCATAAAGATTTTCTTTTCTTAATAAACTTAGAAGTGCATGCAGATGCGTTGCATGTTCCTCTTTACTCTTAGAGTAAATGAGAATATCATCTATAAACACAAATATGAATTTATCCAAATATGGCTTACATATTCGGTTCATCATGTCCATAAGCTGGGGCATTGGTTAAACCAAATGGCATGACAGTAAATTCATAATGGCCATACCTTGTTCTGAAAGCGATCTTAGGAATGTCCTCTTCCTGTACCTTTAATTGATGATATCCTGATCGTAAATCGATCTTAGAGAAAAATCGAGCTCCTTGCAATTGATTAAATAAATCATCGATTCTCGGTAATGGGTACCGACTTTTAATCGTGACCTTGTTCAATTCACGGTAATCAATGCGCATACGCATCGATCCGTCTTTCTTTTTAACGAATACGATCGACGCTCCCCATGGTGATGAACTTGGCTGTATGAATCCTTTCTCCAATAATTCGTCAAATTGTTTCTTCAATTCTTGCATTTCTGTTGGTTCCAAATGGTAGGGTGCTTTGGCAATTGGTGTTGTTCCTGGTAGCAGATGGATTCTGAATTCGACTTCCCTATCCGGTGGTAGTCCTTGTAATTCTTCTGGAAATACATCTGGAAAGTGAGATACTACTGGAATATCTTTCAGTTCTTTTCCTTTAGTGTTAATGATTATGGAAATCAAATACACTAATGATCCTTTTCTTACATAACTGGTTGTTTTCATCACAGAGATGAATTTTGTGGATCTAGATGGTTTATCTCCTTTAATTGTGATTTTTTCACCCTTTGGTGAATTTACTTGGATTGACTTTTGATCACATAGAATACTGGCTTTATTGGCTATCAACCAATCCATTCCTAATACTACATCAAATCCTGCCAGATTCATTGGGTAAAGGTTTGCAATAAAATTTTGATTTAAAAATTCTATTCTTGCTCCCTGCAAGATTTCAGAAATCTTAACAGTTTCCCCATTTGCTGTTTCTACTAGGCACACTTGTGGGAGTTTAGTTAATGGTTGATTGAGAAGTTTGCAAAATGAAGTATTAATAAAACTTTGGTTTGCACCAGGGTCAAATAATACTTTAGCAAAAACATCATTAACTAAAACCATACCGGCAATCACGTCCGGAATCATCTTTGCTTCTTCTGTCGTCAGCACAAATGCTCTTGCATTTTTAGTATTCTTGTTGTTCATGGCTGGAGCTAGTTTCGGACAGTGTGGCTTGATGTGCCCTTTTTCTCCACAGTTGAAGCACACTCCATAACTAGGATTCTTCCTACAATCTTCTTCCTTGTGTCCTGGTATCTTGTAGAAGTTGCAGTAAGTGGAGCATCTTCCTGAATGCTTCTTCTTACAGGCCTTACAGTAAGGTGCAGAGGTAGAACCTATATTTTTCCCACGGTTAGAATTTCCATAGCGGAAATCCTGGGTAAGCCTTTGAGCTAGGTTTCTCCTCTGGTCCTCTTCTCGTGTACGCACTAATTCATCTATCAAGGTATTTGCTAGTTCTACAGCTTCTTCTATGGTTTGGGGTCTAGCTGCCTTGACTACATGTTTAATCTCGCTGATTAATCCCCATATGTAACGGGAGATTAATACTGGTTCCGGGGATGCAAGGGTTGGCACTATTCTAGCATATTCAAAGAATAAAGTAGTGTAACCCTTACTATCCACTCCAGTCATTCTAAGGTTTAAGAACTTATTTTTTATCTGTTCTTTTTTATTAGGAGGGCAGAATTTCCTTTCCACCATGTTCTTGAATTCCTCCCATTCCATATTGTAAACCCTGTCATTTCCCCTAGACTGGAGGATAGTGTTCCACCATTCTAAGGCTGAGTTCTTAAACAAATTGGAGGCAAACATTATCTTATCCTCTTCCGCGCACTTGCTTATTTTTAAGACTGCTTCAGTCTTTTCTATCCAGCGTAGAGTTGCAATGGGTCCTTCATTGCCCGAGAATTCTATTGGTTTACAGGACCAGAATTCTTTATAAGAACAACCATAAGACATGGTTCTTCTTCTTTTGGGAATGGGCACTTGAAGTATGGGTCCATTTTTTATGTTGTGTTCAGGTTCAGTAGGTCGTTTACTGCCATTATTACTTTTGTTATCTGCTTCCTTAACCGTTTTGATAATATATGGCATTGCGTCTATAATTCCTTGTGCCACTGTGTGTTGGATGGCACTGTTATCCACTTGGTTTCCATTATTATTGTTATTCTGGTTATTGTTATTCTGGTTTTCCTGGTTCACTTCGTTGTCCATCTGAATTTTAAACATTTGCCACATATTAATATTACAAAATAATATTTAATGCAAACAATCACACAACACGCATATTGATCAAAATCGTCGAACATTGCGACCTTTTACTCTATTTTATATATTATGCTTCTAGTACAAACTAGAACTGAAATCTAAATTACAATACTATTATGCATCCGTAGCTATTTATCAATATATATATATATATATATATATCCTTTTTTTCAAACATACACACATTATATATATATATATATATATATTATTACTATTAATGGTACGGGTTCATCCAAAATTCCATGTTACGCTCGTTATATTTCCAGACGAGCCTTTCACCTATTTGTCGCATTCTTTCACTTCCTTCTAAAATCTCCTCACCAAAGGTTCGGAGTTCTTGCACATTTTCAGTGCTCATGGGTGGTGCAGGGGCTGGTATTGGGTTTGGGAACTGGGGCATGGGTTCTTCGTAAGGATAAGGGTTCTCTAGAATTTCCCTGATGTATTGGTCATTATCATAATAGGGATCTAGAGGGTCCAGGTCTGGGTAAGCTGCTAGGTTTGGCATGGATTCGTCTGGTATTGGGTAGCGTTGTTGGTAATCCCTATGGTCGTCAAACCATGGGTCATAGTCTGGGTCTGAGGGATGGGGTGCTGGTATTCTAGGTATTTCTGTTGGGTCAAAGGCAGGTGCCGGGATTTGGTTTTCTGGGTTGGCTTCAATTTCCATTGGTTGTGTGGGAAACAATGGTAATGGCTGGGGTGCTATGAGTTGTTCTAGATTCGGGTCAGCGGCTGTAGTTGCTAGGATATGAAAATTTGCTAGACTCCTACTGAGCATATCCTGAGTGTGAGCATTCGTTTCTCTATTCGCGACTGCTAAAGCACGCTGCTGCTGAAGTTTTCTCATTCTTTTTCTACGTTCATGGGCTCCTCTGCTGAACCATCCTCTTTTCTTAGGAGGGAATGGCTCTTCAGATTGTGCCTTGAACACGAAAATCCCATCTTCGTTGTCAGCCGAATACCCTGAAAGGGTAGGCTGTGAAGAGGTGCCTTCGTCCCTAGGTGAGCTGGACAAGTGACGGTAAGCGCCTGAAGGTCCTTGGTCGCTCATACTGTAAACTAACAAATAGTCAAATAACACACAACAATAATATACAGATATGCACGTAGTTCCGTAAATAATTTCCTAACAAAATGAATAAATTTTGGTGTCAGCAGAACACTTCTGTGGCTAAATCAGTGGCTTAGCTCTGATACCACCTTCTGTTGCAACCCCCGTCTCCTATTTACCAGGGAACGGGCGGCCTCGGCCAGTTTTAGTGGTATCGGTGTTTATCAGTTTGGCAGCGGAAATTACATCAGGACCGTAGTTAGGAAATATTTTAACAGAGTAAAATACCACACTTTTATAATATTAAACACGTGGGAAATTCCCAAGATTTCAGTACACACATTTACATAGGGATAAACCCTACTTTATTTAAATAAAAACATCTCTTTATTTAGGAAAACTTTTATAGCCACTTTTCCAAGCCTTCGGTGCTGTCCAGCTGGCTTCTATTTGGCTTTCACATTTTGTTACCTGAAACGTGTTTAAAAACATTTTGTCAGTGGGAAATACTGGTGAGTGAATCCCAGTTTAATGAAGATAGGTAAAACCGTTTACAGCATTGAGGGCGGTCGCGCAATTACATTTGTTTATTTTCTACTTTAATTACCACCCACGGTACTGTCAACCCGACTTGTGGTCATGTTACTACTCACAGTGTAGTAACAAATTTTGTATACAAAACCCAACATACCGACGATAATTGTAGAATACAAATACTCAATCATTGTTTAATATAATGTGAATCATTTGAGGTTTTGTAAAAACAGTTTGCAAAAAGGTTTACAAAATGGAGATTACTCACATTGTTATCTTAGGGTTTTCCTTTGTGATTTCCTGGTGATTATCTATTAATTACACAATGCACATGCGTTAGTATAATAACCCAAAATTTACATTAGTAGTACCCTCCCCGAGACATAATTCCAACGACTACGTCGGGCAGAACCTCGACAGCCATTACGGAACCCTAGATCAATCGGGCAGCGTATCTAATACGTAACCGGGGGTTATGATACTTACAACGAGGCAGAACTTTGTTATTTAGGTGGGTATTATACCCGGGTATAGCTTCTACTATTCAGAATTTGAGAGAGAAAGTTGTGTGTGAGCGTCGAAAAATGAAAGCTGATCGATCTCATTTATAGGGCTGGAATAGGGGGTCCTCGCGGCCCGCGTAAGCCGAAGGTAACACCTTCGCGGCCCGCGACGTAGGGCGGGTAGGCCCTAGCTTGGCCCGGTCACCGCTCTAGCCTCGACACGTGTTGACACGTGGCGGCTTCCGGGTTATGTCGCATGTCTCCTCGCTCGCGGACCGCGTAGGATGAAGAACAAGTCTTCTCGGCCCGCGAGAGACTATATAATTTGATTTTTATTTAATTTTTTGTAAAAATAAAGATATTTTGGGTCTGTTTTCGTATAAGGGGTATATTTTAAGACGTTTAGGGACATTCTAAATATAATAGGGGTGTCAGAAAAAATTTTGGGGGGTTGTTATACACTCCCATTGATTTTATTATTTTCCGATTAGAAAGAAAAATTTGTATTTGAAGTGGAGAAAAATCACTAATACTTAACTTTTCGAAAATGTAATTTGGCATTATATTAACACAAAGATCTTTATCGATTGTAATATTACTAATAAAGATGTTTTGAAAGAAACATGGAACCGGTGTATTGTTAGTTTCAAATGGATCATCTTTTATTAGCATAGTTTGATAGTTTGTTAACTTAATGCTCACCATTTCGTCAATTTTAGTGTTAGTGTTTAACTCTTTTGAAAACTTAACATGAGAAGGTACCAAACAATGGTTTCGAAAGAAGGTGTTAAGAGATTAATTTCTTGAAAAATTGACTCTTTTTGAAGATTAGCATTTTCGGGCTTACCTTTTTCGTTGTTTGGTTCATGCGTCGGTTTTTCACTTACTTGTTCTTCCATTTTTACCTCTTCTACTATTACCTCTTTAGGACAAACTAGCTCTTCCCTCGTGCGGGATTCTTTTATATAGCGTTCGATAGTTTTGATGTGTTGTATTATTCTTTCGGCTTCGGGGAGGATAGTTGGTGGTTCGTCAAATTGAGTTGGATAAGTGTCCCAAAGGCTTGAGTGCGGAAGTTCAAACCTTGGTCCTTCATAATACCCATATGAGGTAGATGGTTCATACCATTGTTCCTCACAGTGATCATATGATGTAGATGATTCATACCTTGGTTCCTCAAGGTATGAGTATGAGGTAGAAGGTTCATACCTTGGTTCCTCATGGTAGGTGTATGAGTTGGATGACTCGAAAAGGTCACAATATCGTACCGAGTGAGGGTTACCGCAAATGGTACAATATTCTTCTTCGTAATTATCCTCTTAATAGTAGTAATTATAATCTTTTGAGTATTGATCCATAAGAATCACTCAGCAGATCACAAAAGAGTCTCGGGACCAGAAAACAAAGTTAAAAACTGAAACAGAGGCTCACCACTGCCCCATGATAAGTGAGCACGGCCTGTGGTCAGAGTTTGTATCTGGGCGTTTTGAAAAATGCTACTGGTTTTGTGCAGCACGGGGGTGTGTTCAGTGAGCACGACCCCGTGTTTAGACTCCGTGTCTGGGTGTTTTTAGAAATGTTTTGCTGTTTTTATGCAGTACGGGGAGTGTTCAATGAGCACCGCCCCGTGTCCAGACTACTGTTATGTAAAATTTCTAAAGTTAAAAAGAATGCGCGCGCAGTTTTGAAAAGGTTTTGAAAAATGATTAGGCCGTCGATTTTAAGCTTTCTTAAAATCCTTGTGTCCCCGACAATGGCGCTAAAAACTTGGTGTGCCTTAAGTGTGATATGATTTTATTAATATTTTGAGCCCATTTTACGCATTAATCAAGTTTTAAATTTATAAAACAAGATATTCGACTAACACTAAACACACACTTGGGCAAGTGCACCCATCGTGAGCGAAGTATAGCGTTGGTAAGATACCGAGGTCGTCCAAGGACACAAGATCTTTTAGTACCGGTTTATCCTCAACTCTAATCAAACTAAATTTTTGAGAAAAGTTTTGAGAGATGAAAAATAAAAACTAAAATTGCAAAGATAAATAAAATAAAAGCAGATAGACAAGATAAATCACTTGGATCCGAGTTGCCTTCAATGTATCCATCTCGCTCTTCAAGACAGATTCGTGAACGGTTTGATGATTTTCGCACTTTCGGACTTTTTAAGAGATTGTCTTAGTTGTAGTAATAGGCCCCTCTTTCGAAGATGACGTTGCCCTCAACTAGTCGTTTGAGTCAGCAGGGATACAATCCCAAAGGGTTGGAATATTGAAAGATAATTAATTAAGTTATTAATGCGAAAAGTGGTAAGCCCCTCTCTTGAAGGTGACATTACCCTCGGCTAAGTGGTTTGAGTCAGCAAGGATACAATCCCAAGAAGCCGATTTAATGTTTTAATAGTAGTTTACATATGAGGGGTTCAAGCTATTCGCACCCCCGCCATCCAATACTAGTGGGTATTGAAGGAGATCCTAGTAAGCTTGAACCAGGACCTTGTAGGATCTATACACTGAACAAGGCACGAACCTTACCAAACCATTCCCCTAACCCCCGATCAGGTAGTCAACATGCTTTTATATAGACCGTAAAAACATGAATGATGTAATCTTTTACTTTATATAGACAGTAAAGTAACGGCAAGACACCACGGGAAAATGAGAGGAAGAATTCACCTTCAACAAAAGAAACTAGTTATTAAAGTCATTAATACAAAACCAAATAAAAAGTGCCGAAAGATTAAAAATCAAAAGTAATACAATAAAGACGTGTCTTCACCAAGTGATGTAAGAGGCTTAACCAAACATGGCCTTTGATTGGCAAGAACCCTTACAATCAATCTTGGATCCCGAGACTACTACACACTCTAAAGATGGATGATGGATGATGGTGGTGGGTGTTGGTGATGTAGTGGTGGTGGAGTGGTGGCAAAGTGGGAGAGTAGTGGTTTGCAAGGGATGCTTTTGAAGTGAGCCAAACACCCCTATTTATAGCCTGCGCAGCACTCTGGCCACGGCCCCGTGTCCAGTGGGCACGCCCCCGTGGCCAGCCCTTTCTCTTCCTTCATTAAATGCAAGTGTCAGCAGAGGGTCCCACATGGCCCCGTGTTCAGCGGGCACTGCCCCGTGGTCAGAATCGTATCTGTACTATCAAGATTTGCAAGATTCTGCGTATCTTTGCGTTGACCACGCCCCGTGTTGAGCTGGGCACGCCCCCGTGGTGGACGTGGAAGCTTCTACAGGTTTGTCTTTTCTGCACGTTCCTGACTACGCCTCGTGTTCGGCTGGACACGGCCACGTGGTCAGTCTTCTTATTTCTTGTTTTTACTTTGGGGATGCTGCCGTGGGGTCGGGCATGTCACGTTTATTCCTTCTTTTTGTATTTATGTTGGTTTTGGCTGCTTATTTGCTCCTTTTGTTCGTTTAAGCTCATTTGGTTCTGTAAATTTAAAAGGAAGACAAAAACACGCTTTTTCCAACATTAGTACTAAAAAGGGGTTAGTTTTATGCATCATTTGATGTAATTTATATGTTAAATTTTGCATACATCAACTGTAAATACAGACAGAGTTTCCATTAGATATGTCTAACATATAAGATGAGTATGCATATGCTACACTTTTTCTAAAAGATTAACAATGAAAAGATGTATCCTAAGGATTGAGGAGCCTAAGGAGTAGAAATATACCATCTTTTCTTCATTTTAAAAAGTTCAGACATAGTTAGGGCAGATTTATAAAAATAATATATTACCATTTGAGAACCATCGACCAACAATAACATTATTTACTCAGGGCAATAATTTACATAATATAAATTTACAACATCGTTGTGCATTGAAGGGTTGTACTCAATACTTAGGAAAGTTTTCAAAAAAATTGATATTACAATTTTAACCCAAAACTATTTGTTTTTTTTTTTTACTTTTTACCCAAAAAATTTTCATCTTTTGCAGTTTAACCTCATAACTTTTTTACTTTCAACTTCGGTCCCCTATACTTTTGATAATTCGCATTTTTTTTGTTTTACGTGTTTCATTTTAAATTTTGTGAGTTAGTATGGCGCAACGTGCCTATGTGGTTCAACGTTTTTACGTTTCGTTTTATGCTTCGTTCTAATTTGTGTGAGTTAACACGGCGCAACTTGCGTGTGTGAGTTAACATTTTGTCATCTATTTTTTATTCCCGTTTGACAGGTTCGTCGCAATGCACGGCTCCTTGTTAGATAAACAGAACTCAGAAGGGTTTTTCATTATTTAATTCTTTGGGTTCCTTAGTGTGATTTATGTATCTATATATTGTATCCTCTCAATCAATTGTAAATCATTCACTTTCCAAAGCTGTTATGGTATCAGCCATTCCCTAAGTAATTGAGTTATCATGGCCTTCCTTCTTCCCCCTGTTTCCTCTTCCCCTACGCCTCCCTTCATCTTCTTCCACTGATCATGGCATCCTCTTCTGATAACAGCCCAACTATGCCCAATCTCGCACCGCTACTTGCACTAAAACTATCCGCAACCAACTATCTTTATAGGCAACAACAGATGTTGCCGATTCTGTCCCTCCATTCTCTCTCATCCCATGTTGACGGCTCTATCTCTGCCCCTCCCCGAACCATCACAGTTTCTGAGAAGCCCGTTGACAACCCGGATTATACGACTTGGTTGCGTGATGAACAACGTGCAATTGTTGTCCTTAATGCCTCCCTCACCGAGGAAGCATTATCTGTTGTTATTGGACTTCCCATGGGTCGCAAGATATGGCTAGCTCTTGAGAATGAGTTCTGTAATGCATCAGTTGAATGAATCCAAAATATTCGTGACAATCTCCGGTCACTTCAGAAAGGCGATTGCACCGTTTCTGAATTAGGCCGCTCGTTCAAAGCGTTGTGTGATCAACTTTGCGCCATCGGGCATCCTGTTGACCCGATGGACCAACTGCACTGGTTCCTTTGCGGTCTTTGACCAAGTTCTGAAAGTTTCTTCACATCCATGCGGTCCGTTCACCCTTTGCTCAGTTTTACGGACTTGGTGGTTTGTGCGGAGAGTCACGACTTGTTTATCAAAGCCCTCCATGGCCCCGCCTGTAACAACCCGCTTTTCGGAAGTCAAAGTCAAGATTGAAGTCAAAGGAAGAAAAGATTGCTAATTGCGATCTGTCACTCCTTGCTCATCTACTGTTTTGACTTCTTTGACTTGTAATCGAATCTATTAATTATTTGCTTTAGTTGTATTATGTGGAGTATCTATTAATAATAGAGGTTTAATCGCTATTAATCGCTAATCGACTTATCGCTATCGCATCGCAACTCGAATTATGTGTTCTGGATATTGTTTGACGTGTGTGTGCTATTTATGTGCTACTTGTGCATGTTATGTTCATGTTGAGGTATTAATCGCAATCGCAATCGCAATTATATCGCATCGCAATCGAATTGCAAATGCTAAACGCAAGTTATTTATAGTGATTGTATGTTAGATAAAGTAGTTAGGTTATTTGTGTAACTATTGGATAATACTATCGCATCTCTCACTCGAATCGCATCACAACACACAACACGCGAATCAAAACGACAAAACTCGTCGCGCCGGACACCTGGATCGAATGGCCAACAGATCGAGTGGCCATCCGATCGGATTGCCATCCGATCGGATTGTCATCCGATCTAGTTGCCACCCAATCGGACTGCCACCCGATCGGACTGCCATCCGATCGGTGACCTGCTCGACACTTCATCACTTTCCTTTTTGGTAAACCCTATAAATACCCTCCTATCACATCATTTGTGATGTGACAGCTCCTCACTCGAACCAGCCGCACTCAAGCACTCATTTCTCTCGATTTCTCTCGATTCTTGTAAGTTTCCAACCTAAATCTTGTACTTATATGATCTACACACACTTCTACATCATTTTCACCTTTGAATCTTAACTTTTAACCGTGAAATCACCGGATGTGAGGTGTTCTAGGGTGATGACATCATGGAGTTCTTATGAACTTCAAGTTTTGACTTCATTCCACTAAGAACAACTCAGATCTGAAGGATTTTCACAAGATTAAACAATGTTTTCGCATAGATCTACACAAATTCATGGTTGAAAGGATTGAAAGAAATTTTTCCAACTTTCTTTCAACTCTTTTACACTCAATGCACTCAAAACCGATAGAATCGGACCTCGTTCAGATCTTCTACTCTTTCTTAGTGATGGGTTACTTCAAGATCTGAATTCTATCTGAGAGGCAACTGATTTCGGGTTTGAACATGAACAACCGTCTCGAACCGTGAACCGTTCGGACTAGGGTGGTTCCTGTTCGTTCGGATCACTTGGGTCAAGATGGGGTTTCTGTTGTTTAAGCAAGTTATCATAACGTCTCATTCAAAACTGCAAAATCTTCAAAACAATCAAGTGTCAAAGACGATCAGGTCGTTTGGACGGATTGTCGTCCGATCGGATTACCATCCGATCGGACAGCCATCCGATCAGCTTACACTTGGTTTCACACTTAAATATTTTCCAAAGGTTTCAAGGGACTGGACGTCGAACGGATTGCCGTCTGATCGGATTGCCGTCCGATCGGATTGCCGTCCGATCGGACGACCATCCGATCGTAAGACATTTGGGACTTTGGTACTTGATCAATTTCAAAGAACTATAGTTCCAACGGATTGCTATCTGATCGGATTGCCATCCGATCGAGTGACAATCCTGTTGTGAACTTGTTTTCACTAAGTGTCCTGCCAATAGGATTGCTATCCGATCGGACTGCTGACCGATCGATCGACCTGAAGGGTAGAGATACTTCTCTATTTTCAAAATGCTACAACGAAAACTTCAAAGCCATCATACACAAACACATCCTTACCAAGCAAGGTGTCAATCCAATCGAATGGCCATCCGATCGGATGACCATCCAAACGGATTCACATCCGATCGGATTGCCATTCGATCAGATCACCATCCGACACTTGGTTACTTTACACCATTTTACGCGCCGCTTATCGTTTATGTTATCGTTAACTGTTCAGACTAATCTCTCTCAGCGCTCCCTTCAATCCAAGAGAGTGTTTAATTGTTAAATACAATCTGTGAGTATACTCGATCCCTTTTTGCTTTATGCACTTTTGGGTGTTAGATACGTTACTTATTCTAAATCACATCGATCACACAACGCAACACTATTTATACGCTGACCTTTAATGCATGTTATACGTGACTCGATGAATGCCTGTTTGTTATGTTTACACATTGATTGCTATCTACCTGCCTTAGCAACGATAGTACTATAGTTTGGACTCAGCACCTGTTCACTGAGGGGTTATTAAGGACAATACTTCACGTGTTCGCAGTGGTGAACATGTGATGCGCACTCGCTTCTCGCAGTCAAATCACAGTCATTGGTATTGATAGGATCTTTGTCGATAACTTAAATGCTTCACATTATACGTTGTACATGCTGGTTATGCGTAAACGATTTCGAACTCTATTATACTATTATCAAACTTGTATGCTCACCTTTACACTATGTGTATTGACCTTTATTTTAACGTATGTGACAGGTGTTTAGGATGCTACCTGCTAGGATGCTTGCTATGTGGAATCGAGTTAGGAAGAGTCTAGAAACAAACGAACAATTTATTTGAATCTGAGTTGTCGGAACATGTTTGTTTTGAGAATATCTATGTCTGTAATAATTAGATTACTTAATGGGTTATGGTATGGGACATAATATTAACTATTTGGTAATTTAGTTGTTATGGAATTTCTCTCGAGAATCTGTTTCGCTCAGTGTCATGCCCCGATGTTTCCGTCATCGGTTGGGGTGTGACAGATTGGTATCAGAGCCATAACTATAGGGAATTAGGCAAGACTCGACCTAGTCAGGGTCGATGTCTCAGAACGACCTAGTCTATAGTCTAAGTACCAACAGACCGACTTGTGCATGCCCGGTAGTGGTTTTGTACGAGCTTACTCGCTATTTCTCGCTCGAACTCGTTGTACACTACACACTTGCGTGAACATCGCATACTACGATTCCGCGCAAGATCAGCCTTTCCTAAGGCTGATTACACACTCAAACGGATGACCTGGTTAAGATTAGGTGTGAAAACCGCAAACTCTCGACCAGATTACTCGTTCAAATTGCTATTTTTACTATAAACAGGAGAAATTGCGTTGAAACAGGAGTGAAATCCATACTTCGATGCATATCTCCTTATCTATCTCGTGATTTCATCACACAAGCAGGAACGTAGTCGCTAAGTTAGGGGTGAAACCCGAACCTTGATGACTCGTTCTACTCTTTAATGTGGTTTTACAAAACTCTCACCAAAGTCTCGACGGACTCCAACGACTTGGGTCACACTGTAACTGGAAGGATGCGTGCCGATCGCTCAAATCGAAGCGAGAGCATAGTCCCGAAGGCCAAAGTGTGCACTTACGAGTCCTTGTAAATAGTCGAACCACTTTGGGTAGTCAATGTCTACGCACACCCAGGACAATCTACTTTTGGCGGCAGCAAGCCAGACCTGCCAACTTTGTGATTTATCGATTTTATGTGGATTTTATGTGTTTTATGTGATTACGATTTTGGTGATGTATTTGCTTTCGCTACTCGCTTTGATCAACACGCATCACTCGCACTGCACATCTATCTCAAAACGTTAGCAAATCGTTGCTATTCGTGGATGATCGCATGCTATGTTAGTCGCTTATGCTATACTACTCGATAATCGTATATCGCTATTCTCGAACGTGCGAACTTTGAATGATAGGTGAATACGTGCACCATATAAATGGTTTATGTGTTCTGACTGCCTTATGTGCTTCTGTGCCTTACATGCTTATGTGTTTCTGTGCCATATGTGCTTATGTGTTTATGTGCTTATGTGATTCTGTGTCTATGTATGGATGTGTTCCTGAGCTTTATGGTAAATTGCTAGACTATACTAGGAATAATCGAATAGCGTTTTGAATCCTATGGCGCTGTCTGTTGCAGACAATGTCATCATTCGGATCATTCCATTCCCGTTCAGCTCGACGCAATCATGATGACAAACGCATCGCCTCTCTGGTCGCTAAGCAGATAGCGAAAGTCATTCCCCGGATTGTTAGTGAGTTGAATGAACATGCTAGCAAATCTTCTGAAGAATCCAGGACTGATGCTCCTAAAGCTGCTTTCAGCTTCAACCAGTTCAAAGCCTACAGCCCGAAAGAGTTTACTGGCGAAGATGGCCTACGGCCATGTTCCAATGGTTTGATTCTATCGAAGTCACCCTGCGCCAGAGTGGCTATCCTGAAAATCTTCTCACTCTGAACGCAACTGGCGTCTTCTAATCCCGAGTGCTGGATTGGTGGACGGCCGAGAGAAACAAACGCGGAAATGATGCAGCTTACGGGCTAACATGGGATGAGTTGAAGGACGTGATGATGCAAGAGTTCTGCCCTCCCCATGAGCGCCAAAAGCTGGAGGATGAATTCTGGCACATTAAGCAGAAGGATGGTGACAACGTTGGTTTGATTGCGCGCTTCAAGCAGTTGAGTATTATCTGTCCTAGCCAAGTTACTACGCCTGAAATCACCATCAAGAAGTATATCCGTGCTCTTCCGGATTGTGTGGCTGATTTTGTTCAAGCTGCAAAGACGACGACAATTGAGGAAACTTTCCTACTCGCTGCTGAGATCAACGACAAGCGAGTCAAGTCTAGTTTCTGGGATAAAGCTCCCAAGAATCTGCATCAAGCTACCACTGCTTCAACCGCTGAAACCGCCGCCGCTCCTCAGTCATCCAAGCTCTCGAGACGCAAGAGAAAGAACAACAGTAGTTCCAGCAATAAGAACTGTGCGATCACTGCAGCCCCGCTCCAAACAGTACCAGCACCCCAGCAACCTCAACACCGCCAAGTAGCGGCACCAGTTACCAACGCACCGCCGGCAAAGCGTGTGTATACTGGTCCTCACCCGGCTTGCCCTACTTGTACCTACCACCACCCTGTGGGAATCGCTTGCAGATACTGTGCGCATTGCAACATGTACGGCCACTTCACCGCCAACTACCGTACAGGTCCACGTCAAACCCCAGCTCCAACCCAAGGTCAAGCTCCTGCTCAACAAGCTCTACTTGCTGCTCCTCAAGGCCATCAAGCGGCTCATGCACCCGCGGTCAATGCTAGAGTTTGCTATGCGTGTGGTGATCCCAACCACTTCGTTAACATGTGCCACAACAGCAGCAGCCCCAGCAGCAGCCTCAGCAAAAGCAACAACAACCAGTAGCCTGCGGACGTGCATTCAACATTAACGCCCGTCAGGCTCAAGCCAATAACAATGTGGTCAATGGTACGTTCCTTGTGAATGGTATATATGCTACGTGTTTATTAGATACTGGAGCAGATAACTGTTTTGTATCGTTTGAATTCGAAAAGCTCCTCAATCGTAAGCGCGCTCATCTCCCTTCAACGTTCGATATTGAAGTTGCCACCGGAAGGACCATCGTCGTCAATTCTGTCCTTCGTGATTGTACTCTCGAACTCAATTATCACATTTTCCCTATTGACCTTATTCCGATGCAGCTCGATAGTTTTGACGTCATAGTAGGATGGATTTTCTTCGCGAAAATCGTTCTGAAGTTATTTGCTTCGATAAGATGATTCGCTTCTCGCTCGCTAATAGTGATCAATTGTGTGTTTACAGTGAAGTCGCATCGAAGAAACTCCAACTCATGTCGTGTGTCCAGGCTAGCAAGTATCTCCGCAAGGAATACCAAGCTTTCTTGGCACACATTGTAGTAGCGGAGAAGGAAAAGAAAGGTAACCCTGGAATGAATGATGTTCCCGTTGTTTGTGATTTCCCTAATGTTTTTCCCGATGAGTTACCCCGCTTACCTCCGAGTCGTGATATCGACTTTCGTATCGACCTCATTCCTGGAGCAAACCCTGTTGCTAAAGCGCCGTATCGTCTCGCTCCTTCTGAAATGCGCGAACTTTCGAGTCAGCTCCAGGAACTACTTGATAAAGGCTTTATTCACCCTAGCACCTCTCCACGGGGCGCGCCTGTCCTTTTTGTCAAAAAGAAGGATGGATCGTTCCGGATGTGCATCGATTATAGGGAGTTGAATAAACTGACCATCAAGAATCGCTATCCCTTGCCTCGAATCGATGATTTATTTGATCAGTTACAAGGTGCTACGTGTTTCTCGAATATCGACCTACGCTCAGGCTATCACCAGTTACGCATTCAAGAGGATGATATTCCCAAAACCGCTTTTCGAACACGCTATGGTCATTACAAGTTCGTTGTCATGCCTTTTGGTTTGACCAACGCTCCCGCCGTTTTCATGGATCTAATGAATCGAGTGTGCAAACCCTTCCTTGATCGCTTCGTGATCGTATTCATCGATGATATCCTGATCTATTCCAAGTCAAAAGTCGAACACTCGCAGCATCTATGTTTTGTTCTTGAGTTGCTCCAGGGAAACCGTCTCTATGCCAAGTTCTCCAAGTGTGAATTTTGGCTAGAGGAGGTCCAGTTCTTGGGTCACATTGTCAATAGTCAAGGTATCCACATCGATCCCGCGAAGATCGAAGCTGTTAAGAGTTGGGTTACACCCAAGAATCCGTCTGAAGTCCGTTCTTTTCTCGGACTGGCAGGCTATTATCGCCGTTTTATCGAAGGTTTTTCTAAGATCGTTGTGCCACTTACCTCTCTTACGCATAAGGATAAACCTTTTGTTTGGGGAACTAAACAAGAGGAAGCCTTTCAAACTCTCAAGACTATGCTTTGCAATGCTCCCGTGCTATCACTGCCCGACGGAAACGACAACTTCGTAGTTTACTACGATGCCTCGAACCTTGGTCTTGGTTGTGTCCTCATGCAACGAGATAAGGTTATCGCGTACGCTTCTCGACAGCTCAAGATCCACGAGAAGAACTACACCACACACGGCCTTGAGCTTGGCGTAGTTGTTTTTGCTTTAAAGATTTGGCGACACTACCTTTACGATACCAAGTGTACGATCTTCACCGATCATAGGAGCCTACAACATATCTTTGACCAGAAGGAACTGAATATGCGTCAACGCCGGTGGGTAGAACTACTCAACAATTACGACTGCGAGATCCGTTACCATCTAGGCAAAGCAAATGTCGTTGCCGATGCTCTCAGTCGACAAAACTACTTGCTTAGCGTTCGTAATTCCCAAGCCCAGTTTAATCTCGAAGCTCTCATCCGTGACGCTCAGCATGCTTGTTTTACCGAGCGAACTTTGAAGAAGGAAAGGATTCTAAACGATGGCGCCCAACTCAAGAATAAATCAAACGAGATCTTTCATTATTTGGACCGAATTTGGATTCCTAAGCGTACGAACTTGCGACAACTTCTGATGGATGAAGCCCACAAATCTCGATATTCTATTCATCCCGGTGCTGATAAAATGTACCAGGACATGCGCTACATGTACTGGTGGCCGGGCATGAAGAAGGATATCGCAATCTATGTTTCGAAATGCCTGACCTGTTCTAAGGTCAAGGCTGAGCATCAAAGACCCTCTGGCTTACTCGTTCAACCCGAGATCCCGATGTGGAAATGGGAGAGTATAGCCAGGGTCTTTATAACGAAACTTCCGCGTACTCAATCTGGTCATCATAGCATTTGGGTTGTGGTTGACCGTTTGACCAAGTCAGCTCACTTCCTGCCGATATGAGAAGACTTTAAGGTAGAAAAATTAGCCCGAATCTACACCGAGGAGATCATTTGTCGACACGGGACGCCTCGTGACATCATCTCTGACCGCGATGGTCGGTTTACCTCGCGTTTTTGGGAAACTTTTCAATCTGCTCTCGGTACTACTCTTAATCTAAGTACCGCTTTCCATCCCCAAACCGACGGTCAGACTGAAAGAACGATTCGCACCCTTGAAGACATGCTCCGCTCGTGTGTTATAGATTTCGGTGGTAATTGGGACGTGCACTTACCTTTGGTCGAATTCTCGTACAATAACAGTTATCATTCTAGCATACAAATGGCATCATATGAGGCTTTATACAGAAGGAAATGTTGATCGCCTATTATGTGGCACGAGATTGGAGACGCACAAATTACCGGTCCCGAGCTGTTGCAAGAAACTACAGACAAAATCTTCCAAATTTGAGACAATCTATTGAAAGCTAGGAGCCGACAGAAAAGTTACATTGATAGACGCCGCAAGCCCCTTGAATTTGATGTTGGCGATCACGTACTCCTAAAGGTTGCACCTTGGAAGGGGGTGATCAGATTCGGCAAGAAAGGAAAGCTCGCACCTCGATATGTTGGACCCTTAAGATTCTGGAAAGGATTGGAAAAGTGGCCTACAGACTCGAACTACCAAAAGGACTGAGTAACGTCCCCCGACTTTCCACGTTTCGAACCTCAGAAAGTGCTTGGCCGACCAGGAATTACACATCCCTCTTGAGGACTTACAAATGTACGAAACATTACACTTCGTGGAAAAGCCTGTCGAGATCGTGGGACGAGAAACCAAGGTTCTCAGACGCTCACGCATTCCCATTGTGAAGGTTCGCTGGGAAGGCAAACGCGGTGCCGAGTTTACCTGGGAACTCGAAAGTGACATGAAGGCGAAGTACCCGCAACTGTTTGTTACGCCTGCTTCTTAAATTTCGGGACGAAATTCCCTAAAGTAGGAGAGGCTGTAACAACCCGCTTTTCGGAAGTCAAAGTCAAGATTGAAGTCAAAGGAAGAAAAGATTGCTAATTGCGATCTGTCACTCCTTGCTCAACTACTGTTTTGACTTCTTTGACTTGTAATCGAATCTATTAATTATTTGCTTTAGTTGTATTATGTGGAGTATCTATTAATAATCGAGGTTAAATCGCTATTAATCGCTAATCGACTTATCGCTATCGCCTCACAACTCGAATTATGTGTTCTGGATATTGTTTTACGTGTGTGCGCTATTTATGTGCTACTTGTGCATGTTATGTTCATGTTGAGGTATTAATCGCAATCGCAATTCTATCGCATCGCAATCGAATCACAAACGCTAAATGCAAGTTATTTATAGTGATTGTATGTTAGATATTGTAGTTAGGTTATTTGTGTAACTATTGGATAATACTATCGCATCGCTCACTCGAATCGCATCGCAACGCTCAACACGCGAATCGAAACGACAAAACTCGTCGCGCAGGACACCTGGATCGAATGGCCAACCGATCGAGTGGCCATCCGATCGAGTTTCCACCCGATCGGACTGCCACCCGATCGGATTGCCATCCGATCGGTGACCTGGTCGACACATCATCACTTTCCTTTTGGGGAAACCCTATAAATACCCTCCTGTCACATCATTTGTGATGTGACAGCTCCTCACTCGAACCAGCCGCACTCAAGCACTCATTTCTCTCGATTTCTCTCAATTCTTGCAAGTTTCCAACCTAAATCTTGTACTTCTATGGTCTACACACACTTCTACATCATTTTCACCTTTTAATCTTAACTTTTAACCGTGAAATCACCGGATTTGAGATGTTCTAGGGTGATGTCATTATGGAGTTCTTATGAACTTCAAGTTTTGACTTCATTCCACCAAGAACAACTAAGATCTGAAGGATTTTCACAAGATTAAACAATGTTTTCGCATAGATCTACACAAATTCATGGTTGAAAGGAATGAAAGAAGGTTTTCCAACTTTCTTTCAACTCTTTTACACTCAATGCACTCAAAACTGATAGAATCGGACCTCGCTCTGATCTTCTACTCTTTCTTAGTGATGGGTTAGTTCAAGATCTGAATTCTATCCGAGAGGCAACTGATTTCGGGTTTGAACATGAACAACTTTCTCGAACCGTGAACCGGTTAGACTAGGATGGTTCCTGTTCGATCGGATCACTTGGGTCGAGATGGGGTTTCTGTTGTTTAAGCAAGTTATCATAACGTCTCGTTCAAAACTGCAAAATCTTCCAAACAATCAAGTGTCAAAGACGATCAGGTCGTTGGGATGGATTGTCGTCCAATCAGATTCCCATCCGATCGGACAGCCATCTGATCGGCTTGCACTTGGTTTCACACTTAAATATTTTCCAAAGGTTTCAAGGGACTGGACGTCGAACGGATTGTCGTCCGATCGGATTGCCATCCGATCGTATGAAGTTTGGGACTTTGGTACTTGATCAATTTCAAAGAACTGTAGTTCCAACGGATTGCTATCCGATCGGATTGCCATCCGATCGAGTGACAATCCTGCTGTGAACTTGTTTTCACTAAGTGTCCTGCCAATCGGATTGCTATCCGATCGGACTGCCGTCCGATCGATCGACCTGCCGTCCGATCGATCGACCTGAAGGGTAGAGATAGTTCTCTATTTTCAAAATGCTACAACGAAAACTTCAAAGACATCATACACAAAAACATCCTTACCAAGCAAGGTGTCAATCCAATCGAATGGCCATCCGATCGGATTGCTATCCGATCGGATTACCATCCGACACTTGGTTACTTTGCACTGTTTTACGCGCCGCTTATCGTTTATGCTATCGTTAACTGTTCAGGCTAATCTCTCTCAGCGCTCCCTTCAATCCAAGAGAGTGTTTACTTGTTAAACACAATCTGTGAGTATACTCGATCCCTTTTTTGCTTTATGCACTTTTGGGTGTTACATACGTTACTTATTCTAAATCACATCGATCACACAACGCAACACTATTTATACACTGACCTGTAATGCATGTTATACGTGACTCGATGAATGCATGTTTGTTATGTTTACACATTGATTGTTGTCTACCTGCCTTAGCAACGAAAGTACTATAATTTGGACTCAACACCTATTCACTCAGGGGTTGTTAAGGACAATACTTCACGTGTTCGCAGAGGTGAACATGTGATGCGCACTCGCTACTCGCAGTCATTGGTATTGATAGGATCTTTGTCGATAACTTACATGCTTCTGTAACACCTCGAAAATTCATGTCCAATAATATATCAACACGTGTCATGGACTTTAAACGTGTAAAGAACTGATTTAGAAGGACTAAAGTTGACAAACAAGGAAAGTATGTGAAGATAAGGGTTCAAAATGTCAACAATGGATAAATATACTTTACAATAACCCTACACGATGTTTATACCCTTAAACGAATGAATCATGGATCATACGAAGCTAATTGTGGAAGAAAGTGAGAGATTACAAACTGCAGGGGTTAAATGTGTCAACATGTTTAAAGTGTACCTCTGAGTGACCTTTTAGCAAACTCGAGGCTTTGTAACGATTAATTATACTCACTAGAATAAGTGATAAAAATTTCACAAGGTTTCGATAAAGTATGAGAAAGTTATGATAATATTCGTATACGAGGGGTTAAAAGCGTCAACGTTGGAATTTAAGATTTTTCGGTGATCATATGAATAACCGGGGACCTAACAAAGTTGGTTTATGACTTGGAGTCCTTAAAAGTCAAGTTAGAGGGCCAAAAGTGCAATAAAACAAGTTAAAAACGAGTTTAGAAGGACCAGGGACCAAAATTGCAATATTTGCAAACTTGTTAACCGGAGCCAACCTTCACACGGGCCGCGTAAGGCTTGCCCAGGACCTTACGCGGGCCGCCTGGGACTGCCAGCATCAGAAAATCAAGCCAGGTGCCTGTTTCAGCAAGTTACACCGACTTAGGAAGCTTGTTTTCGATTCTATGGGCTTGTTTGATGGTTTATAAGGGCCTAGGGACACTTGGGATGATCAGGAATCATCCCATAGACCTATTTGTCATGATCTTGTGCAATCAAAAGCCCTATATAAAGAACCTATTGTTGCATCATTTGATCACATTCACTTGCAACTCTCACAACTTCATTCCTGGAGATTTTTGGAGCTCAAGTGCACTTCCTAGTGATCCTTAGTCGTGCATAGGACCTTGGTAAGTATCATTAACTTTCCTTAATTCAGTTTTGCTTAGTTATTTAGTCTAATGTCAAACCGTCATAATTAAGATTTGACTTCGTCATTAATCTTAATTTGTCCAGTCAAATTTCAAATTGAAAGTACCTATGAGTTGGTAATTATGTGGGCAATAAACCCTTAAAAGGGCACCCTCTGATTCCCACTCTAACTAGGTCAATTGTCGGGTCAAAGTTAATCTCAAAAGTCAACAGAAAGCTTATTTTCAAATTAATGCATAATTAGCAATGTAGAAGCTATGAAACCTGTTTTGTCATTAATATAACTTGGTAATTAATGTAAGAACATGTCTAAACATGTTCAACTCGACAATTTTCAGTTTAAGCTCGGTTCGGAACCGAAAGTCGCAAAAGTAGACTTTTGCTTTGACTTTCAGTTCTGATCCATTAGAGCATAGTTTAGAAATGTCTTAGAGCCTTATTAGGACCAGGTTTCATATAAGTATAACCCTATGTGATTATACAACTTGGTTCATTAGTTATCCGATTCATATGCATATTTCTGTTAAATGCCTAAATGTTGACTATTATGCCCATATGACCTTAAAATGTGATTTTTTGAAAATGTAAAAGAGTAGAAACCTTAGTTACTGAATTATAATCTTGCACCTAAAATTTGACATCAGTTTGAGGTCTAGATTAAGAGTTATGCTCATTAGCGTAATTAGAAAGCTTTTTAGTAATTAAATGGCGTAATTAGCATATAGCCTATCTAAGCCCAATTTTTTATACCAAACTTTTTACCCACTGATATAAAATAATATTTTGGAATTTTTGGAGATTTTTATTTATTTTTAGGCTAAGCATAACATAGAGTTTTAAGCTTGATTCGGTAATTGCCGGTTATGCCCTTTTAGGCTATAAAATGAGTTTTACCATTCCTTTTGATACCAAACCTTTTTTCTACTGATCCAATATGATAAATAGAATATTTTAAGCCTTCTGGAATGATAAAATTATCAGCTTTGCTTATAAAACCCGGAAATCGCTTAAAACCGCCATTTTACGCGTTTTAAGCGCATAGTATGTATTAAAACCATTTTAGATATGTAAGACTTGATACCTACTGATGTTTTAAGTAAATTTTTATACTTTAGCAGTAAGCAAAAGTTTTAAACTCAGATTTCCATATTTGACCTTTAAACCTTAGGTGAAATTACCAAAATGCCCCTTCGGTGCATAGTATGGTTAGAAATGATAAATTTCACATATAGGTTATACCCTACTGATATAACTTAGTAAATTAAGTATTTTTACTGATTACATCAGACCTGAAACTCATATTTATATTTAAACTCTTTTATAACCTTTAAAATGACCAAAATACCCCTACGGGGCGTAATTTGAGTTTAAATCCGTTTTGGGCATAATAGAAGATATCTTACTGATGTCACAACATATTTAAGGCATATTAATTTAGGAAACTTGTATATGACTCATATGGTTACCCGTTACGCACTTTTCGCGTTCGGATCGGCTTATGTAACTAGTTTGCATAATTTAGCCGAAACGGGTCAAACCATATCGTTTTCATCTCAAAATCCAGAATGTGTTTAGTTTACCCATATTAAACAAGTGTCCAAGCTTGCTCGGTCAAAACCACATTCTAAACCGGTCTTCGCTTTATCATGCGTTTGAACCTTGTCTTCCTTTTGAAAACTAACCGGTCTAAGTCTAGGCTTAATTAAAGACCCGTTAGGATTCTAATAGGTTATTAAAAACCTTCGTTCCAGATTTAGGAGCCCAGTAAAAGCTGTCTGTACTTGCTTGGTGGTATACGGCTGGGATAAATTGTATAAATTTGCTTAGGTAAATACTCTTAACTTATTTTCCCTATACGGGCTTGGGATACGGTATTATAATAATACCGCTTGGTCGGGTATGTAGTCATTTAAATCGGATTGTGATTAATGTATTTACATAACCTGTTTTAATCTGTATTATTTGGTGTATGGCCTTTGGGGGTTAAATGACCATGTCCCGGATATCCTTGGCATCATTCAAAGAAATGGCCACACGGGGTGTAGGCGTACACCTGACAGTTGCATATGTAAAAACTGGTAGTCCACTTAAAGGAATCAACCTTGTGGGTATTATACATGTGGCGTGTCAGTTAATCTAGACCGGCCCTACAAACCGGCCCTGACGGACGACAAATAAGTAAAAATGTATACAAGATTATTTTTAAACAATTGTCCCAAGTTAAAAAAGATATTTTTGCCTAAGTGCATTCAAATTAATTTTCAAACTCTTTTCAAAATGAGTCAGTTAAGTTGTATTTACCAGTGTAAACTGACGTATTTTCCAAAAAGGCTAAGTGCAGGTACTATACTCCAGGCATCAATAATCAAGTCTCGCAAGCTCTAGATGTTAAAGTCTGTTGAACAATTTCCTTTTTCTTTCGATCCGCCTGTGGATCTGTTTCAACTATTTTGTGAAACTTAATATTACAATTTATTCAGTTGAAATAAATCTATCTTTTGCTTCCGCTGTGCATTTAAATTTGTGTTGTTTGACTATGATGATATCAACTACGTCACGATACTCCCCACCGGGCCCACCGGTAATACGTGGAAATATCGGGGTGTGACAGGTTGGTATCAGAGCCAACACTGAGTGAATTAAACACTAACCTTTTGTGTTTAATCTCAGTTACACAATTGCACATTCTTTGATTCTCGAGTCTAGACAAAGAACTTAGGACTAATCCTAATTCGTTTTATTTTGTCCTTATTTGTTTCCTTTGTTATTTTTCTGTTTAGCCCCTGCATGGGCAAGTCATTTCAGTTAGAAGTCCCGTTTAGGGCAACCATGTACTTGTTAAATTTTAATGGAACGGTTAGATTAAAATAACATTCCTATTTAAGATCTACCATTATAATAAAATGGCAAAATCTAAAAAGGACAAGACCTAGCCACGTGTCACCTTAAGACAGGGCCAAGATGGTAGTTCCTCAATTAGATTCAGATCCATATTAACATCTCAATTTAGGATTGTTCTGCGTTAAATATTAAAAAGAATCTTAAAGGTAAAACCTAGCCTAAATATCGTTGCAGACATGGCCAAGATGGTAAAACCTATTCAAAAGATTCAAATCCTTGTTAACATTAGTGGCAAAATGTGATTCGATAAAATCGCATAAGTCATCCTTAAATTGGATTACTCCAATTTTCCTTATTAAAATAATCATCCCTCTAAAGATGAAGTGCCTATGGGCTATAATTGACGTCCTCTGAGACTAAAGACAGTGGTAGCCTACAACTCCCTGTCAAGAAAAGGTAACAAACTTTGATTCAAACCTTAATGCCTCGATTCCATAAAATTTGGGCTTATAAATTAAACTTGTCTACGTGACTAGGCCTTTTTGTGCTATTGTTAAATTATAACTAGGGATTATAATAAAGATCCTGAATATGTATATACTTAACAAATTAACCAAAAATAGTTATTAAAACCATGGTTAATAAATAGTCAAGAACGATAGTACTGTATAGGCTTCCAAATAAACCTTGTCCTTATTTGATTTTATGTAGCAATTAAAGCTACATGGCTAGGTCAGAAGAGGCAAACAGTCATCCGGTGGAAAACCATGAAAATGCTAAGATACATGTGACCGGTGCGGAACTACAAGCACTGATAGATAATGTTGTTGCAAAAGCTATGGAGCGACAGTATAATGAATCTAGTGGGACGCATAGTAGAACCTCATCGGTACCCCACTCTAAATCTGTCCCTAAAACTCATTCTGAAGCTCACAGCAAGCCACCCTCTAAGAAAGATGAACCAAAGAAGGAGGATGTTCAACACTCCTCAAATCAACACAGTGTTCCATCTAAGAGAATGGTATTTGACAGGGAACCACGTACCAAGTCCTGTACTTATAAGTACTTTGTCTCCTGCAAACCCAGGGATTTCACTGGGGAGAAAGGAGTGATTGATTGTATGACCTGGTTGGATGAAATGCACACCGTGGTTGATATCAGTGGTTGTGTTGAAAGAGATGTAGTGAAGTATGTATCCCAATCATTCAAGGGAGAGGCACTAGCATGGTGGAAGTCTCTCATTCAAGCTGCTGGAAAGATCCCACTATATAATCTGACATGGGATCAGTTTGTTGCTCTCATTAA
This sequence comes from Helianthus tuberosus, assembly GCA_030545235.1. Taxonomy (NCBI): domain Eukaryota; kingdom Viridiplantae; phylum Streptophyta; class Magnoliopsida; order Asterales; family Asteraceae; genus Helianthus; species Helianthus tuberosus. The sequence continues at coordinate 2,614,106 of JARYGA010059779.1, forward strand.
AGAGAATTATTGCCCGCAACATGAGGTTAAAAGGATTGAATCAGATTTCTTATCGTTGGTAATGAAGAATTTAGATTGTCAAGCTTACCTCACCAGTTTCAATACCATGTCTAGACTGGTTCCATATCTGGTAACCCCGGAACCCAAAAGGATTGCACGCTTCATTGGGGGTTTAGCCCCAGAAATTAAAGCCAGTGTTAAGGCTTCAAGACCTGCTAATTTTAGATCAGCAGCTGATCTATCTCTGTCTCTTACCTTGGATGCGGTCAGGCTAAGATCGCTCAAGAATTCTGAAGAAGGTAAGAGAAAGCGTGAGGATGATAACTCACGAGGGTCGGAGAAGAAGCACAAGGGAAACACTGATTCCAAGAAGTTTGAGTCTGGAAAGAATAGTCAACGAGCAGAGGAGAAGCCAAAGTGCACGACTTGCCAAAAACGCCACTTTGGAAAATGCAGGCTTGAGACCAAATCTCAGTCAGGACGACCTGCATGTGGGTTATGCAAGTCTAAGGAGCACAAGACAGTAGACTGCCAGAAGATTAAGGATGCTAGGTGCTACAACTGTAATGAAAAAGGGCACATTAAGACCAACTGCCCTAAATACGCCAAGAAGCCTGATGAGGTCAAGAAGACCAATGCAAGGGTCTTCCGTATGGATGCACGAGAAGCTGTTCAGGACGATAATGTGATCACAGGTACCTTCCTTATAAATGATGTCTATGCAAGAGTACTTTTTGATTCAGGAGCTGATAAGTCATTCGTAGATAATAAGTTTTGTGAGTTGTTAAGATTGCCGGTTAAAACCTTAAGTGTGAAATATGAGGTGGAATTAGCTGATGGTACCTTAGAAACCGCCTCAACCGTGTTAGATGGATGTTTCATATCCATTAGGAACCACTCTTTTCCATTGTCCCTACTTCCTTTGAAGTTAGCCGGTTTTGATATAGTTATAGGCATGGACTGGTTATCGCATAACCAAGCCCAGATTGTTTGCAACAAGAAGCAAGTGGTGATCAAGACTCCGTCTGGTGAGCCACTTACCATTCAAGGAGATACCCGGTATGGACTGCCTGAGCAAGTGTCTATGCTCAAGGCATCGAGGTGTTTGAAGAACGGTTGTGTCATTTACATGGCTCAAGTGACTATTGATGAGCCAAAGCCTAAGATTGAAGATATCCCAGTCATTTCTGAGTAGCCAGAAGTTTTCCTCGAAGAACTACCTGGTTTGCCACCAGATAGGCAAGTAGAATTCAGAATTGACATTATTCCAGGAGCAGCACCTATTGCAAGGGCACCTTACAGGTTGGCACCAACAGAGATGAAAGAGTTGAGGACTCAGCTAGACGAGTTGTTGGCAAAAGGTTTCATTCGTCCTAGTTCATCTCCATGGGGAGCACCAATCCTGTTTGTGAAAAAGAAGGATGGGTCGATGCGTCTATGCATCGACTATCGCGAGCTTAACAAGGTCACTATCAAGAATAGATATCCGTTGCCCAGGATCGACGATCTGTTCGATCAATTGCAAGGGGCAAGTTACTTCTCTAAGATCGATTTGAGGTCAGGCTACCATCAACTGAAGGTTAAAGATGAAGATGTACACAAGACTGCATTTAGGACTCGTTATGGTCATTACGAGTTCCTAGTGATGCCTTTTGGGCTCACTAATGCACCAGCAGCATTCATGGATCTCATGAATCGCGTCTGCAAGCCTTACTTAGATAAATTCGTCATCGTCTTCATCGATGACATTCTCATTTACTCGAAGAGCCAAGCTGACCATGAGAAGCATCTTCGATGCATTCTGAAACTGCTTCATCAAGAAAAGCTCTATGCCAAGTTTTCGAAGTGTGAATTCTGGCTTCGTGAAGTCCAATTCCTTGGACATGTTGTTAGTGAGCGTAGTACCAAGTAGATCCCGCTAAGGTTGAAGCTGTTATGAATTGGCAAGAGCCAAAGACGCCTACAGAGATTCTTAGCTTTCTAGGTTTAGCAGGATATTATAGGCGATTTATTAAAAATTTCTCAAGGATTGCTACGCCCTTAACTTCGTTGACACATAAGAATGTTAAGTTTGACTGGGGGCCTAAGCAGCAAGAATCTATCGATATTCTGAAGCAGAAGTTAAGCAACGCTCCAGTATTGACGTTGCCTGATGGAATTGTTGAATTTGTAGTTTATTGTGATGCATCGCACACAGGTATGGGATGTGTGCATATGCAGAAAGGCAAAGTTATTGCCTACGCTTCTCGACAATTGAAAGTGCATGAGAAGAATTACACCACCCATGACTTGGAGTTGGGTGCCGTTGTATTTGCACTAAAACTATGGAGACATTACTTGTATGGAACCAAGTGCGTGATCTATTCGGATTACAAAAGCCTTTAACATCTGTTCAATCAGAAGGATTTGAACATGAGGCAGCGACGTTGGATGGAAACCTTGAATGATTATGACTGTGAGATAAGGTACCATCCAGGCAAGGCAAATGTGGTTGCCGATGCCTTAAGTAGAAAGGAAAGGGTGAAACCCATAAGAATCAATGCCAAGAGCATTGAATTAAAGAATAGTTTGAATGAAAGGTTGTTAGCTGCGCAGAAAGAAGCTGTACTAGAAGCTAACTATCCTGATGAAAAGCTAGGAGTAACTGAAGAGCAGTTATCCTATGGCAAAGACGGAATCCTAAGATTAAATGGACGAATATGGGTACCGAATTATGGAGGACTTAGGGATGTGATCCTCCAGGAAGCCCACAGTTCTAAGTACTCCGTTCATCCTGGAGCTGACAAGATGTACCAGGATCTGAAGGCAAATTTCTGGTGGATAGGCTTGAAGAAGTCTATAGCTACCTATGTAGCCAAATGTTTGACGTGCGCTCAAGTCAAAGTTGAACATCAAAAGCCGTCAGGTTTGCTACAACAGCCTGAACTTCCCACCTGGAAGTGGGAAATGGTGACAATGGATTTTATCACCAAATTGCCAAAGACAAAGAAAGGAAATGACACTATATGGGTCATCGTAGATAGACTGACTAAGTCAGCACATTTCCTACCCATTAAGGAGACCCATAGCTCCGACATATTAGCCCAGTTGTACGTAGATAAGATTGTATCTCTCCATGGCGTACCAGTGTCAATTATCTCTGACAGAGATACTAGATACACATCTCATTTTTGGAAGAGTTTCCAACAATCTTTGGGCACGCGCTTAAATTTTAGTACGGCTTACCATCCTCAGACGGATGGACAGAGTGAGCGTACGATCCAAACTTTGGAAGACATGCTTCGTGCATGTGTGATTGACTTAGGTGGTAGTTGGGATAACCACCTGCCATTGATCGAGTTCTCCTATAATAACAGCTACCATACAAGCATTCACGCTGCGCCTTTTAAGGCATTATATGGTAGGAAGTGCAGAACGCCTATTTGTTGGGCAGAAGTAGGAGAAGCTCAGTTATCAGGACCGAATATAGTCCTTGAAACGACGGAAAAGATTGTCCAGATTCGTGATCGCCTGAAAGCTGCCAGGGATAGGCAGAAGAGTTATGCTGATAAAAGGCGAAAACCCCTAAAGTTTGAGGTAGGTGATAAAGTTCTGCTTAAAGTATCACCCTGGAAGGGAGTGATGCGATTTGGTAAGAAAGGTAAGTTAAGCCCAAGGTATATAGGACCATTCAAGATCATCGAATGTGTAGGAGCAGTGGCTTATAAGTTAAACTTACCTGAAGAGCTCAGTGGTATTCAAAATGTATTCCACATCTGCAATCTAAAGAAATATCTAGCTGACGAGTCGCTAGTCATGCCACATATGGATGTGCACATAGATGAGAGCTTGAAATTTGTGGAGAAACCTTTACGATTAAGGATCGACAGGTTAAGAATCTTCGAAGGAAGCATGTGCCAATTGTGAAAGTTAAATGGGATGCCCGTAGAGGTCCTGAATACACGTGGGAGGTAGAGTCCACAATGAAAGAAAAGTACCTTCATTTATTTCAGTAAATCTCGAGGTCAATATTTCTTTTAAGGGGGTGAGGATGTAACACCTCGAAAATTCATGTCCAATAATATATCAACACGTGTCATGGACTTTAAACGTGTAAAGAACTGATTTAGAAGGACTAAAGTTGACAAACAAGGAAAGTATGTGAATATAAGGGTTCAAAATGTCAACAACGGATAAATATACTTTACAATAACCCTACACGATGTTTATACCCTTAAACGAATGAATCATGGATCATACGAAGCTAATTGTGGAAGAAAGTGAGAGATTACAAACTGCAGGGGTTAAATGTGTCAACATGTTTAAAGTGTACCTCTAAGTGACCTTTTAGCAAACCCGAGGCTTTGTAACGATTAATTATACTCACTAGAATAAGTGATAAAAATTTCACAAGATTTCGATAAAGTATGAGAAAGTTATGATAATATTCGTATACGAGGGGTTAAAAGCGTCAACGTTGGAATTTAAGAGTTTTCGGTTATCATATGAATAACCGGGGACCTAACAAAGTTGGTTTATGACTTGGAGTCCTTAAAAGTCAAGTTAGAGGGCCAAAAGTGCAATAAAACAAGTTAAAAACGAGTTTAGAAGGACCAGGGACCAAAATTGCAATATTTGCAAACTTGTTGACCGGAGCCAACCTTCACACGGGCCGCGTAAGGCTTGCCCAGGACCTTACGCGGGCCGCCTGGGACTGCCAGCATCAGAAAATCAAGCCAGGTGCCTGTTTCAGCAAGTTACACCGACTTAGGAAGCTTGTTTTCGATTCTATAGGCTTGTTTGATGGTTTATAAGGGCCTAGGGACACTTGGGATGATCAGGAATCATCCCATAGACCTATTTGTCATGATCTTGTACAATCAAAAGCCCTATATAAAGAACCCATTGTTGCATCATTTGATCACATTCACTTGCAACTCTCACAACTTCATTCCTGGAGATTTTTGGAGCTCAAGTGCACTTCCTAGTGATCCTTAGTCGTGCATAGGACCTTGGTAAGTGTCATTAACTTTCCTTAATTCAGTTTTGCTTAGTTATTTAGTCTAATGTCAAACCGTCATAATTAAGATTTGACTTCGTCATTAATCTTAATTTGTCCAGTCAAATTTCAAATTGAAAGTACCTATGAGTTGGTAATTATGTGGGCAATAAACCCTTAAAAGGGCACCCTCTGATTCCCTCTCTAACTAGGTCAATTGTCGGGTCAAAGTTAATCTCAAAAAGTCAACAGAAAGCTTATTTTCAAATTAATGCATAATTAGCAATGTAGAAGCTATGCAACCTGTTTTGTCATTAATATAACTTGGTAATTAATGTAAGAACATGTCTAAACATGTTCAACTCGACAATTTTCAGTTTAAGCTCGGTTCGGAACCGAAAGTCGCAAAAGTAGACTTTTGCTTTGACTTTCAGTTCTGATCCATTAGAGCATAGTTTAGAAATGTCTTAGAGCCTTATTAGGACCAGGTTTCATATAAGTATAACCCTATGTGATTATACAACTTGGTTCATTAGTTATCCGATTCATATGCATATTTCCGTTAAATGCCTAAATATTGACTATTATACCCATATGACCTTAAAACGTGATTTTTTGAAAATGTAAAAGAGTAAAAACCTTAGTTACTAAATTATAATCTTGCACCTAAAATTTGACATCAGTTTGAGGTCTAGATTAAGAGTTATGCTCATTAGCGTAATTAGAAAGCTTTTTAGTAATTAAATGGCGTAATTAGCATATAGCCTATCTAAGCCCAATTTTTGATACCAAACTTTTTACCTACTGATATAAAATAATATTTTGGAATTTTTAGAGATTTTTATTTATTTTTAAGCTAAGCATAACATATAGTTCTAAGCTTGATTTGGTAATTGCCGGTTATGCCCTTTTAGGCTATAAAATGAGTTTTACCAATCCTTTTGATACCAAACCTTTTTCTACTGATCCAATATGATAAATAGAATATTTTAAGCCTTCTGGAATGATAAAAATATCAGCTTTGCTTATAAAACCCGGAAATCGCTTAAAACCGCCATTTTACGCGTTTTAAGCGCATAGTATGTATTAAAACCATTTTAGATATGTAAGACTTGATACCTACTGATGTTTTAAGTAAATTTTTATACTTTAGCAGTAAGAAAAAGTTTTAAACTCAGATTTCCAGATTTGACCCTTAAACCTTAGGTGAAATTACCAAAATGCCCCTTCGGTGCATAGTATGGTTAGAAATGATAAATTTCACATATAGGTTATACCCTACTGATATAACTTAGTAAATTAAGTATTTTTACTGATTACATCAGACCCGAAACTCAGATTTATATTTAAACTCTTTTATAACCTTTAAAATGACCAAAATACCCCTACGGGTCGTAATTTGAGTTTAAATCCGTTTTGGGCATAATAGAAGATATCTTACTGATGTCACAACATATTTAAGGCATATTAATTTAGGAAACTTGTATATGACTCATATGGTTACCCGTTACGCACTTTTCGCGTTCGGATCGGCTTATGTAACTAGTTTGCATAATTTAGCCGAAACGGGTCAAACCATATCGTTTTCATCTCAAAATCCAGAATGTGTTTAGTTTACCCATATTAAACAAGTGTCCAAGCTTGTCGGGTCAAAACCACATTCTACACCGGTCTTCGCTTTATCATGCGTTTGAACCGTGTCTTCCTTTTGAAAACTAACCGGTCTAAGTCTAGGCTTAATTAAAGACCCGTTAGGATTCTAATAGGTTATTAAAAACCTTCATTCCAGATTTAGGAGCCCAGTAAAAGCTTTCTGTACTTGCTTGGTGGTATACGGCTGGGATAAATTGTATAAATTTGCTTAGGTAAATACTCTTAACTTATTTTCCCTATACGGGCTTGGGATACGGTATTATAATAATACCGCTTGGTCGGGTATGTAGTCATTTAAATCGGATTGTGATTAATGTATTTACATAACCTGTTTTAATCTGTATTATTTGGTGTATGGCCTTTGGGGGTTAAATGACCATGTCCCGGATATCCTTGGCATCATTCAAAGAAATGGCCACACGGGGTGTAGGCGTACACCTGACAGTTGCATATGTAAAAACTGGTAGTCCACTTAAAGGAATCAACCTTGTGGGTATTATACATGTGGTGTGTCAGTTAATCTAGACCGGCCCTACAAACCGGCCCTGACGGACGACAAATAAGTAAAACTGTATACAAGATTATTTTTAAACAATTGTCCCAAGTTAAAAAATATATTTTTGCCTAAGTGCATTCAAATTAATTTTCAAACTCTTTTCAAAATGAGTCAGTTAAGTTGTATTTACCAGTGTAAACTGACGTATTTTCCAAAAAGGCTAAGTGCAGGTACTATACTCCAGGCATCAATAATCAAGTCTCGCAAGCTCTAGATGTTAAAGTCTGATGAACAATTTCCTTTTTCTTTCGATCCGCCTGTGGATCTGTTTCAACTATTTTGTGATACTTAATATTACAATTTATTCAGTTGAAATAAATCTATCTTTTGCTTCCGCTATGCATTTAAATTTGTGTTGTTTGACTATGATGATATCAACTACGTCACGATACTCCCCACCGGGCCCACCGGTAATACGTGGAAATATCGGGGTGTGACAGCTTCACATTATACGTTGTACATGCTGGTTATGCGTAAACGATTTCGAACTCTATTATACTATTATCAAACTGTATGCTCACCTTTACACTATGTGTATTGACCTTTATTTTAACGTATGTGACAGGTGTTTAGGATGCTACCTGCTAGGATGCTTGCTATGTGGAATCGAGTTAGGAAGAGTCTAGAAACAAACGAACAATTTATTTGAATCTGAGTTGTCGGAACATGTTTGTTTTGAGAATATCTATGTCTGTAATAATTAGATTACTTAATGGGTTATGGTATGGGACATAATATTAACTATTTAGTAATTTAGTTGTTATGGAATTTTTCTCGAAAATCTGTTTCGCTCAGTGCCATGCCCTGATGTTTCTGTCATCGGTTGGGGTGTGACACCGCCTCTCCTGCAGTTGCTTTTTCTGCTCTGTCACAGAACTCACCTTCAGGTCGATCTACTGCTCATAGTGGCTCACAAAATACTCTCGCCCAACCTAAGCCAACCACCCCAAAAATAACACTACTGGACACCGAAGCTCGAACAGGTCTCAGACCTTCTCTTCCAACCGAAATCGGCGTCCACCAACCTGTCAACTTTGTTGAGCCCAGGGTCATTATGCAACCCAATGCTCTAAATTAGCAACGTTTGCTACATCTGTCACACCCACGGATGAACAACTTGCTCAGCCGTTTCATGCTCAATGTGGGATAAATTCGTCCATCCCTGACTGGACTTGTGACACAGGTGCTTCTGACCACATGGTTACTAATAATAATAGTGTGCCAAATTCATCTCTGACCTCAGGTAACAAACGTGTATTTTTTGGCGATGGGCAATCGTTACCTGTTTCTCATATTGGTAAAACTAAACTCCTTGGTTCCCTTGATCTAAACAATGTTTCAGTTGTACCAAATCTTACCAAAAAACTACTCTCAGTAAGTAAATTAACGAAGGACAACTTTGTTGATGTTCTGTTCTCATATCCTAACTTTTATATTCAGGACCATCGAACCAAGCAGATTCTAGCCCAAGGAAGCCAAGAAGGCGGACTTTACGTTCTTCACAATAATCATGAAGCGTTGGTCTCTAGCTCTTCGTGTCTTAAAGCCTCCTTTGAGTTGTGGCATTCACGTCTTGGACATGCCAATTTTGATGCTATTAATATACTAAAAAAACTATGGTTTTTTTTTTGTCATTTACTTCAGTTTTACCTAAACCGGGAATATGCTCCCCTTGTGAATTAGCCAAATCTAAACGACTACCTTTTGCTAATAACAATAAACGGGCTTCTACACCACCTGAGTTAATTCATTGTGATCTATGGGGTCCATCCCCAGTTAAATCGGTTGACAATTTTTCATATTATGTGGCCTTCATTGATGACTTTTCAAGGTTCATGTGGATATACCCATTATGGGCCAAATCACAATTGGTTGATGCTCTATCTATATTTATTCCGTTTGTGCAGTCTCAGTTCTCGAGAAAAAAAAAGCATTTCAAAGTGACGGAGGTACGGAATTTACTAATCACAAAGTTCGAACCTTATTTGAAACAAATGGTACTTTTCACTTCATGTCATGTCCATATACCCCACAACAAAATGGGTTGTCGAATGAAAACATCGCCATATTGTCTAGACAGGTTTATCAATGTTGTTCCATGCTAAAGTTTCCTCAAAATATTGGGTCTAAGCCTTCTCTTCGGCAGTTTATATCATTAATCGAATTCCCACCCCTCCTCTTGATAACAAATCCCCATTTGAAGTGTTATATAATCTACCTCTGACCTATGCATCCTTCCGTACATTTGGATGTCGTGTCTACCCATTTCTTCGCGACTATGCACCAAATAAACTAGCACCTCGAAGCCTCCCATGCATTTTTATTGGATATTGTTTCAAGTACAAAGGTTACAAGTGCTTGGATCCATGCACTACTCGCATATACATAACACGCCATGCTCTCGATTTGACGAAACAAATTTACCATTGACCCTTCCACCTCAGCCAAACCCATTGACACACTTGAAGTGTCCATGTTTTTGGATACCTCTACACCTCCCTCACATACAACTCTTTCAAAAGCCAAACCTCATGTTCACCCCTTACCTCCAAAATCCCCACCCATCATGCACCCAACCATTCCGCTTCCTACCTCTCACCCTACCGTTAACACAAACCCGCCACCCACTATTAACCCAAACCTGCCACCCATTATACCGCCAATAAACACATCTACCACAACCTCCAGCACCACCACTCCAGCCGATACTCCGCCCTCCTCACCCATCTCTACAAGTTCCACATCTCCATCTTCGTCACCTCCCGCTCCACCGCCTTAACCGACCCACCCCATGACTACCCGTGCCAAAGCCGGGATATTTAAACCTCGCCATCAGATGGATCTAGCACATACTCGGGATCTTCCTCTTCATCAAGTCTTATTTACTTCCACCGATCCCAAAACATACAACTCTACGGCAAAAGATATCAAATGGGTTCGTGCCATGAAAAAGGAACTTGATGCCCTTCATTGCAATAACACATGGACTTTGGTCCCTCGTCTGATGCATACCAATATTGTCGGTTCCAAATGGCTTTTCTGAACCAAATATCACTTGGACGGATCCATTGAGCGCTACAAAGCTAGACTTGTGGCTCAAGGGTTTAGTCAAGTCCCCGGTCTTGACTATTCACATACGTTCAGTCCAGTGGTTATCAATGGAACTTACATCAGTTAGATGTCAACAATGCTTTCTTGCATGGTCATCTCTCTGAGAGTGTATTTATGGAGCAACCTCCTGGTTTCATTGATCCTAGATTTCCGCACCACGTGTGCAAACTAAATAAAGCTATATATGGCCTCAAACAAGCTCCCAGGGCATGGTTTCATCACCTAAGTTTGTTTCTTTCCAACCATGGTTTCCTATGCAGTCGTGCTGATCCATCCTTATTCATTTTTAAACGTGACACATGCATCATGTATCTTCTTGTCTATGTGGATGATCTTAGTTTAAAAGGCAACCAACCTGACATTCTGAAGGCATTTATCTCTTGCCTAAACGATGAATTTGCAATCAAAGATTTGGGGGAACTCAATTACTTTCTTGGATTGGAGGTTACCTACACATGCAATGGCCTTTTCTTAAATCAATCCAAATATACTTTAGACATACTAATGCGTGCAAAGATGTTGGATGCAAAACCTGCACCAACACCTTTAAGTGCAAATGTTTCTTTTGTTTCTACAGGTGATCCTTTTCCTGAGGCGACACACTATCGATCTATTGTAGGTGCTCTCCAATATCTAAGGATCACGAGACCTGATATCTCATATGCTGTGAATCAAGTGAGTCAATTTCTACATGCTCCGACCATTGTTCATTTTCAAGAGGTTAAGAGGATTCTTCATTATCTAAAGGGAACCATTTCTTTTGGTCTTCATTACACTCGTCAAAACCACACTTCCCTACTTGGTTACTCTGATGCTGATTGGGCTAGTTCTTTGGAAACGTGTCGTTCCACATATGGCTAATTGTAAATCATTCACTTTCCAAAGATGTTAGTCCTAAATCGACTTAGTTATTACTTTCTATGTTTTGCGTTTCGAACTAATTTGTTCGCCGCAACTTCAGTGTTGGTGGTTGCTGACGGTGGTGTGATATTGGTGCTATTTGAAACGCATTTACGCCCCCACCGCAGGAGACTTAATACTAATTATCATAAACTAACATTAAAAGGGTACTTATACTAAGTATTATTTAATTAACTGAGCGTACAACACTTAGACACATGGATTAAACTTTAAGTAAAAAATATCACCAATCCTTACGTTATTTTGTATCGATGATTACAGCATGACTTTAACTGTGACGTGAACTTAAACTTTTGAAACCAATTATACTAGACATGATTGAATCTTTGACAAGACTTCTAAACGATAGTTGGGAGTAACAAGTCTTCACCTGACTTCTCCGTGAACTAGTTTATGACCTTAATTAAACATGCCATTAATTGTTTTTTCTTTGGGGCTACATTTAGAAGAGCAACTAGTATCCGTTACCTTATTTTCTTTGAAAAAAAAAATATAACCTTACTGATTAAGTATTCTGTAAAAAATGGTAAGTGTGTGAGAAATGTAAGAAATAATATGGTGAGAACATGTGTCTTTAATTAAAATTAGAGATTAAGAGTAATAGAGTAATTTCAATAACAATCATTTTAATTAACAAAATCTTTCCATAATTGTTTTGAGAGATTTTACGAAACAATATATAATTTAATCCATAAAATTCGTATCAACACATTTTGTTAATTCGCAAGTATAAAACACCATACGAATTCCAGAAAACACCACAGCTTGAATCCACTAGTCATGTGTTTTAACATCTAGAATGATTTTGATTATTTTGGAAGTATAAAACACCATTCAGATTCAAAAAACACCACAACTTGAATCGTAATACAGTCATGGTGTTTTAACATTTGGAATGATGGCATTGCACATTATGTGTGGCGTTTTAAACATGAATTCATGGTGTTTTAAACCTACAATCAAGTATGTGTTCTTCGTATGGTGTTTTAAACCTACAATCAAGTATGTGTTCTTCGTATGGTGTTTTAAACTTGCAGTCCAGTATGTGTTCTTTTTATGGTCTTCGCATGGTGTTTTAAACCTGCATTTACACCTGCATTTACACCTGCATTCATGGTGTTTTACACCTGTATTCCAGTATATGTTCTTCGTATGGTTTTTTAAAGCTGCATTCCAGTATGCTTCATATCATGCTATACGTAATTTTTTATCTATATAAATATAATAATATGGTACTCATATTAAAGATAAAAAGAGCTCGTCATTATGTTGTAACTTAAAAAAAACGTTACGTATAAAAAGTTATTGACGTTTAAAAAGATTGGTGGAACATGCATGTGCATTAAAGTTGATGGCAGTTTCTTTATTTAAAAAAATACAATATAAAAAGACAATATTACCCCTAATCTAGCCAAATTAGTCAAAATATAAGACATAGTTTACATTTTAAGCCCTTCTTGATCTCAACCATTAACTACAATATCTAAGGGCTTAACACTTCTTATACTTCTTACAAAACCACCCATTTTTTCACTAACCCTACCCTATTCTTACTACTCATTTAAACAATGAACACATAAGAGAACATAGCAACCCATTTGAAAAAAAAATGAGTTGGACACAATATCTAAAGGTTTGTCACAATTCGTTTTTTTTAGATGTAAACTTCATTAGAAACCGTCAACCCATAAAATAGGGTGACCAAACAACACAAGAGAACTACATAACTCGGTCCACGACACGGACTTAGCTTTTAATCTACTACAAATCCAAAGGAACCCAATCGATTTAATTTCACTAATGATGTTTTCCACCCTGGCTTGTTTGTTTGAGAACTTCACTCCATTTCTAATACGCCAAATACTCCAACAACTAGTCATCACAATCCCATGAAAAATCTCTTTAGCCTTCCCTTTTAATCCAACATGATTATATAGCTCCAAAAGATCCTTAAAAGAAAAAAACAAAAGGCGCCACCTTGCACCATATCGAGACATGTTGCCAAATAGTACAAGCCACTATGCAAGAAGAAAAAAAGGTGATTACTAGTTTCATCGTTTGATCCTGACATGTGGCATCTTCGATCTCGATATTCCTATCTCTAAGCATCATCCCAGTTGGCATCTTTCCCATTTTGGCTCTCCAAACGAAAACGTTCCTTGTCACACTTTGTTAGTGCGGGGAATTGTTAGAAGAATTTATTTATTTTTCTAAGAATTAAATATCAAGTTAATGTTGTTTTTAAGGTATGGAAAGCTTTTTATTTAAGCTACATATGAAATCAATTTCGAGGTTGTCTAAACTAGAACTCTTATCATTTAGTTTAATAGTTTAAGCTTTACATTTAAAGCTTGACTTGTTAATAAATTTTCTTGAATTTGGGTCGTTTATTTTTCTTAGGGTTTTTATATATAAAAATTATAGTAGTACAACATATGTTACTTAACTTATACATATAATGTTGGTTACAGGCCCCTCACTCACACTCTCACAACACACACACTCAAACTCTTTACAAAACTCACGTATGTATGTATGTAATATATGGAGTAAAAGAAGATGAAAGCTTCTGTTACGATAAGAAAAGGTACAAAAATACAATGCAAATCTATCCTATTTATATTAAATACAGAAAACATGTGCACAAAGAATATTCGAATAAAATTCCTTTTATTCAGCAACCGATTTATTCAATTGTTCCCCAAGCACACATGTTATCTTTCCTCCAACAAACTCGCAACCACATGCAACGTTCATATGCATGAGATTCGGTCAACTCAAGAACTTTTGATCCGCAAGCAGCTTACCCGACTTGCAACATGTGACCCGCGACTCACGTCACCCGTAAACAATTAACCATTTTAACCGTGACCCGATAACGCACCGACCCATGACCCGTAAACGAACCCGATTAATCCCAACATATAATTAGTTATAAATATCTTAATTATTTTTTATATATAATTAGCCGGATTAAACCCACGCGTTGCCCCGGGGACGCGTCGAAAATTTGATTGGTATGGATCGATGTCGATTTGTTACAATACCGACACATTCTATAGCAAGCGAAGAAGAAAACCCACGACGTTGGTTCGGTTCCCTAAAAGAACTAAAACCAAATCCATTTAAGTTAAATAACATTCATAATGATAATAATAATAATTATTATTATTATATGATAGATTAATCTATTTGATCTAGAAATATACTTTAGGGTTAGAAAAACTTCAAATCAAATTTCAAGGTATCATTTGAACATTACTAATCACCTAGATGGTAGTTTTGAAAGGGTGTACACATTTGCACACTCGGCTGCCTATTTGCACAACGAATCCTACCTTTATAAGTAACATTTGCACACTCGGTAGCCTATTTGCACAACGAAACATGTACAATGCGTACATGGTTTGTTTCTCCGACTAGATGATCAAACCTCATACAATGTCAAATCAGTTACATATATGATACGTAATGGTTTATACGAGGGCTCTATACGATGCTTATGTACACCACATATAGAGCTATACTAGGCGTATATCTGTCTGATTTAACTTTGATATGATGTTGGCTGGGCACGTGATTAAAGGTATACGCCGAGTACACGGCTATTCGAGACGTATACATGTGAATTTGGAGTATACAAATAGTGACATGTAGAAGCTTATTCATGAGCCATCTTCGAAGTTCAATCGTTTTATTTGCATTCTTCGTCGGTTTATTAATTGTCGGATGAGGGTGGAGCTAAAATGTCATCATTTTGGGACGGCAACTATTTCTTTGAACATTCCAATGACTCGTAGGGGGGGTGCATGAAACCGATCTGGTATCGTTTACTAACATAACTTCCTTCATTGATGTTTTTGAGATTATTAAATATTTATCATACTGTTGGTGCACTGGTTGGTTGAGGAGGCACATGAGCGACAACAACATGAGAGGTTACCTTTCCAACCGTGCATTCCGCCTTGAGGACGACATTAGCAATAGGATCTGCAGCAATAGACTAACCTGTTGTTCTTGTTTTTGTATTTAGCATTCAATTATAGTTTATATTTTGTTATGTATTTATTCAGTTGTACTTATGTTGTTCGGTTACGAGATGTTTGCTTGCATTACATAACATCTTATAATAATTTTTTAAACCATAAATTAAACTATTGTAATATTTTGAAACGATAAAACTCAAATGGTGTAATGTTCAAATGGTAAACATTGAAAAGATATAATATTTGAAACAATAACATTGAAACTATATAATATTTTGAATGATATAATATTGAAACCGCATAATGTTCGAACAAGATGAAAGTTAAAAAAAGGGTGTAATAATTTAAACGATATTGTATTGAAACTCAATAATATTTAAATCGTACTTGAATTTATCAAACAAATTAATGGTATAATATTTAAAATGATATAAGGTTGAAACGGTATAATGTTGAAACGATAATATATAAACTATATAATATTTTGAATGATATAATATTGAAACCGCATAATGTTCGAACAAGATGAAAGTTAAAAAACGGTGTAATATTTTAAACGATATTGTATTGAAACTCTATAATATTCAAATCGTACTTGAATTTATCAAACAAATTAATGGTATTATATTTAAAACGATATAATGTTGAAACAACATAATATTCGAACCGGATGAGAGTTAAAAAAAACGGTATAATATATTCGAACAGTACCGGAGTTTATCAAACAAAATAATAGTGTAATATTTTAGACCAAATAATGTTTGAACCGGACGAGAGTTTATAACACCAAATTCACCAATCTAAATTCGATTGCCCTATGTACGCCTCGTACAACCCTATATTTGCGTACATACCCCTCAAATTCTATGCTGACACCAGTCAGACACTGATTTTTATGCAACCATATACACCACATACAGTGGCGTACATAAACCCGAAAGTGTGCAAATAGGCAACTTGGGTGTGCCAATAATTTGAGCCTTTGAAACTTATAATGAAAATCAAAGGTTATTGTCCTGCTTATCAGAAAGATTGAAAGAACGATGAAATCCATACCAACTCAAACTGCTCAACTCACCCCTTTTCTCTCTTTGTATTCATTACCTTCGTGAAACATCCCATCGAAAGCCATCGTCGCTCATAGTTGAACTAGAGACCAAGTTGCCAAAATCGTGACCTTTCGTTACTGCACAATTGCTTTGTTTCATCACAGTAATGAAAGCGTTCCTTTCTGTATCCACCACCGCCGTCAGTTCTGTTTTGTCTGTGCAACACCTTAGATCGTCGTGTCAACTTCATTCTTGTTTCGGTAAGCTTTAAGACCTCGATCGTTTTGGTTGGCTACTCAACGTCGTTCTGGTTTTGGTAAGCTTTGAGGTGCAGGTTGCTGACCTCTAGTAACCAAATGCTTTTCGGGAGCGTGCAATATGAGAATAGTAAATATCAGTTCTACAACATGGCGTAGATTAGAAGATGTGCATGAGGAATTTCAGAAAGTGTGCACTATTGAACCTTCGTTTAGTGATATATATTACAAGGATTAGGATCAAGGGAAACCCCTACGAGTTGTGAGAACTTAGAGAGCTTGGCCTTTCCGTGCGAGTTTTGACCCCATTTTTTTTACACCCCTAGTCTAAGACATTCCAAAGCAGGCTATTAAAATAATCGAAGTGTGTTTTTCGGCCTCTTACAATATATGTAAAAAGCTGATGACATAGGCATGACATCTCCTTTTTACAGCACGGGTGGTGTAAATTAAAAAAAATAAATTTTTTTTTTTGGAAATTTTGATTTCTTTAGGATTTTTGGTAAAAAAAATTTGAAAAAACCTTCGTAAGGTTGAGTTCTCTAAGTTCTCACAACTCGTATGAGTTTTCATTTTAACCTAACCCTATGGTACAATAGTTTGAACATATGTTATTTGGTTATTTTGTAATAATTTAATTATATATAATTGTATTTGATATTAAGATATAGTTTTATATATTGTAAAAATACAAATTATTAGTTGTACATATTAGAAACTCGTATAGCTCGCGGGATTGTGAAACATGGGCTTGAGGCTCAGAGTCATTTAAGCCAACCCGACTCTTTACGAGATCTTTGCGAGCCAATCTTGAGAGCTCACTACTCATGAGCGGTTCTCCCACTACATATGTTGTTGAGATTATATTTGTTACGTCTAATTTCTTAGGCATATCTATCTTAAAATTAATAACTGTGATCACCACGTCTCTACTATGCTGCAGTGGCTGAACTAGCCCAAAAAGTTAGGGGTATCCTAATTTTTTTTTTAGGATCAGGGGTATCCTTTATATAAGGGAAACAGAATTGAGTGGTATTTTTACACTACGGAAATGGAGTTAAGGGGTATTTTTACACTACAGAGACGGGGTTGATGTCACACCCCGAATTTATCAGAGCATTGGCGTGACTGGACTGGTTTCTTCATTGCACAGCGGAAGCAAAATAAGCTAAGACTTCTAGAAATCGAACGCCCACTAAGTACTCGACTCTCCAATGGTTCTCCTATTCCAGCCGTGCCATAATTTGAGAAAGTAACATGAGAAAGAAACATGCGAAAAATCAACATAAAGTTGAACGAGTTCATAGTTTGTTTGTAAAGATTTGAAATAAATCTTTTTGAATAACCGGTTTTTGAAATATTGTTGAGAAAATGAATTTAAAATTATTTTCTTGTCATGTTATATGGAAACTTTGTATTTGTAACGCTTTATGTTCGTAAAACCATGTATTTGTAAACTCTTGTATTTGTAATATTCGTATAACCGTCAATGCCCACCCTGACTTTGACTCCATGCCCGCATAATCCTATGCCTTGAATTTGTATAAAACCTTTGTGAATAGTATGTAGAGTTAATTACATAGTTAGTCCCTGTGGTTTGCACAAAATAACATACTTAGGTACTAATAGTTTAAAATCACATTCTAGGGTATTAACTTTTCATTTTGTAACGTTTAGAGGTATTAACGTTATTTATAGGTTTAAAATCACATTCTATTAGTACCTAAGTATGTTATATTGTGCAAACCACAGGGACTAACTATGTTAATACCCTAGAAGTTAATACCTCTAAACGTTACAAAATGAAAAGTTAATACCCTAGAAGGTGATTTTAAACTATTAGTACCTAAGTGTAATTTTGTGCAAACCACAGGGACTAACTATGTAATTAACTCTAAAAAGTATGTATGTTTGTAAATCCCGGTATGAAAACAATAAGGAAAAAGAGATCACCAATGGTTTGCAAGGCCATTGGTATGTGTGAAATGGTGCAGGAAGACTCAAACCTAGCAGACTTGTACCGGGCCTCCGGCTGGAAGACATAGTCACCCTATGGGCCACCCTGGTCCCCATGGGTGTGGGCTCGCTACACCCAAATAGATCTATCACTCATGTCCCTCGATTCTACGATGAGGATTAATGGCCTTAAGTGTTGTACCCACCACTCACATGATCTAAGTGTACCATTCCTTAGCTAACCATACCAATTGTAATTGTATGTAATCATTTTGTAACATGTACCCACTGGAAGTCCCGTTTCTCAAACGCATACCAACCCAGTCCCATTATTATAACTAGACGATCCCATCCCTTGTCATGAAAATCATTCACATTTCGATAATACGCATTTGTTTTGCAAAAACCGGTATATTTAGTATGATCCATTCATAAACCATTTTGAGTTCCTCGAAATCCATTCGTAATATGATTTAGAAATATGAGTTTTTGTTCGTTCAAAAACTTTGTATGTTCTTGCACTACGTGCTTTGTCTAAAATATGCAGTCTTTGTTAGTCGAAAACTTTGTGTGTTTCTGCAAAACGTGCATGTCTTTCCACCCCGAAAACATTTATAAAAATGTAAAACCGTAAAAAGGTGGGGTTATGAACTCACCTGAATTTCCTTGTGCAAAGCTAGCTAATTACGACTTCGTGATATCGTTTCCAAGACTTGGCTTGCTAGCGTGCATTCTACAATATTCCTAACACGGAATATATTATAAGTTTCTAAATAAACGCAGTAACTATACTACGTGTCATCGAGCTCTACTGAATCGTTAACCGAACGATTCAACGGTAAGTTGATAACTCAATAGTAACGATTAAGTTATACCCGTTAAGTCTCGTCTAATGTCGGTAATATTTTTCTAAGTCTTTGAAAATCACTTAGTTCTTGTGAGGTTTAAAATATATAAATATTTATATAAAAATATATAAATATTTCGGTAGAATCCGTTAGTCGTCTTGAGAAGTCGTGTATGTAATAAACATTTATATGAAAATAACATGTAACAACTCGTAAGCGATATATGTGATATATAGTGTGCCGTTTAGGCGTTTGAAACAAATATAAAAGATATATTTATTTTACAAAAGTATCATCGAGTTGTTTCTGTTTAAAAATAAATATACAAACTATATTTACTTTTGTATAAGAATACGAGTCGTTTAATGTTAAAAATAAATATATAAACTATATTTATTTTATAAGAGTTGGTGTCGTTTGATATTTAAAATGAATACATAACTATATGTATTTGCATAAACGAATTCGTGTCGTTTGAACTTTGAAATAAATATATATACTACATTTATTTACAAAAGGATTTGAGTTTAACGTTTGAAATAAGTGTAATAACCATGTTTATTTTGTATAATAGTTTGCGTCATCATTGTTTTCGTAAATTATAAAGTGTCGGCGGGAGTAATATACACTTGCGTTTATTTTCAGAATAGTCGTTTGAGTCTAGAATAATTACATAAACTATTCTTATTTTTATAATAGAATCGCCAAGCTTTAGGTGTTTAAAAAAAATAAATATAACGCCATTATATTTATTTTATAAAATAGTTCGTGTTATTGACGCCTTTATGAAATGTCGTTGAAATAATAAGCGTTCGTATTTGTTTATAAAAAGTCGTTTGATTCCGATTGGTTTTTGTTTTATAATAAAACGTGTTTTGTTTAACGGATTTTCTCGAAAAACGGGCAGAGTTTCCTCTGTTTTTGGACGCCCCCGACAACACAAGTTGTCATTATTTCATCAAAATTCAATCAATGTATATATGTTACTTTTGTCAACTATATCAAAACGTATATCAAGTTGTTTTCGAGCTCGTTTCACACGTAATATTAAAACTATATAAAAATAACAAAATAACTCTTGTCGTTAAACCTTTACCATTTCTCGTGTTGTTTCGCGGAAAAGTTGACTGAGTCGACCGGGTCAACTGAGTTGACCGAGTCGACTCGCTGAGCTGACCGAAATTGACTCGGTTTGACCGAGTCGACCATACCACTTCTGAATCTGACCCGAAATAAACCGCACCAAAACATAACCCGAATCTTCTTACATCTGGACCGAACTGAACCACAACTTGAACCCAAATCCGCATTTGAACCGAAATCCAACTTGAACAAAGCTTACCCGAACTCAACTCAAACCTGACCCGAGGCTTAAACATCATCTTCAACGACATCAATAAACGTCATCCAACAAAAAAAGGAAGATGAACAAGGGGGAAGGTCTTACCGTGAAACCTTGTCAAAATCCACTGTCACCGCCGCCGTAGCGGCGGCGCCGCCGCTATCTCCGCCTCTCTCTCTCTTCTCGTCGGCTCTCTCTCTCTTCTCGTCGGCTCTCTCTCTCCGTCTCTCGGCCTTATCGCCACCGCACGACAGTCACCAGAGAGGGGGGGTTCCATTGACAGAAAGATCCACCGGCATCATCGCCGGTTCCGGCTCCGGTCCTTGTATCCAGTAGGTTGAGAGGGAGAGAGTCGCTGAGAGATGGTGTTTCACCGGAAAAAAAAGATTAACAGGAGGGGTGTGTGGCTGGCGGCTCCTCCTCCTGGTGGCTGCCGAAAAGATTACAGAGGGAGAGAGAGGTCGAGGGTGAGGCATGAGGTGTTTATGAACATCTGATGTTGTTTTGAGAGTTGCAAAAGAAAGGAAATTGTATGTGTTTTCTTTTGTTTTGATGGTTAGGGTTCAAGAAGATGAAGTTAGAATGAGAGCAGGGAAGTGGGGGTCGTGGTGTGTGCAGATAACAAATGAGAACACTAGGGTTTGCTAGTCTTTTAAAGATGTTGAGATCTTTTTAGAGATCTTGGGTGTTTCAACTTTTTGAGACAAGAAATCTTTAGTAGAGATTTTAATAAGATTTGTAGAAATTTATTGAGTTCTTATAAAATCTTAACAAGATTCTGGTATATTATGTGCAGGCTTAGGCTTGTAGGTTTTGGGCTTGGGCCCAGGGCCCACAAGCCCATCTCATGTGTAAGTGGCCCGTAATTCCTACGAAACCCGTTATCAAAACCCGAACTCTGTTTAACGTCAAAAGATAAAATTTTAGTATTAGAATACATAAAATACGGTCGGTAGTCGTTGTTTGTGCGTTTAGTTGTCGGTTGCGTAAAAAGCGCGTAAAATTATATCTTTGCCGTCTTTACTCCGTTTTTCGATCCGGTTTCAACTGTAGTTACTAAATTTTTATTACGAAGCTAAATATAGCGTAAAATGTAAGTTCTGAAGGTGACAGGCGTCTCCGTCACTTCCGTTTCGTTGCCGATGCGTTTCCTGCTATCGCGTTTTTAGTTCACGTTTGCGTTTGTGTCGCACGGAAGCCCAATAAATTCACAAAATTAACTTCATAAGCATAAAATATTCGTGTAACATCCATACTTGTCGGCGTTGTCAGTATTTCGTACGGTTTCATTTCGTTATCGTTTAGTATTCCGCAATCTATCCGCAGATCGTCATACGCGTACTGTAGAACCAAATAGGCGTTTCTAAGCTTACTGAGGGCCTAATTAAGTTAATTTGCATCGTAAACACATTTTATTGCCGCGTTAATCGTCTGTTAATCACGTAATTAGGAGCCGTAAATCACCGATTGTCACAGTTGAGGGGTAGCCCGTGCTACCCCTAGTAAGCTTCTAAGTCCGCCTCTGATGCTGAGCAGAGTTGGTTAAGAGGCTATAAGTTAGAAAATAAATACTTCAAATTGTTTTTTTTTTAATAAACAATTAGTAAGATTACCCGCGCTATGCTGCAGGGTTTGGGTCAATGTTTATTTTAGTTCGGAATAGCAACCCAAAGAAATATGCTTAAAAGAATATCGACACATTGAACGGAAACCATAAAAATAAATTTAAATTGGACAACATGACGGTTGATTCTAAATTAATTGTAAATGAAAACGTAAACGTCATCTTAGTATATAACTTTAATGAAAAAACGAAAGTAAAACTAAATATTAAACATAAAGAAAAGTGAAAAAATAAAAATAATAATAATGTCTAAAAAAAAGTCAAAAAAGGCAAAAGGATGAAAACACTATTCACACAATTTGCTAATTGTAATTTACGTCAAAACATAAACCAACAAAAAACGTACATAAGAAAACACGAAAACTAATTATATTCGACCCGACATACTTCCGAAGAAAATTTACGTTGAAAAGTAAACCAACTAAAAACGAACATAATAATAAGCATAAGAACATCTTGTCTCATTTTCGGGAAAAAATTACGTCAAACGTAAATCAACTTAAATTTATACTGACACGTACATAAAATTAAACACGTAAAACTCGATTACAAATTCTTCTGAAAGTTAGAGAATTTTAATTGTCAATGCTGAAATTTGAAGGATAAAAGTATAAAAAACAAAAAGGAAAAAGAAAAAATAGAAAAGTAAAAAAATAAATCACTATTCACAAAGTTTGTTAATTGGATTATAGTTAATTAATATAATAGTAACTTTTTAATTAATCTGTTGGAAATTGTTTCTGCTACATGAAATTTAACAATGATGGTTACAAACATTGTGTATATATTGTAAAAACATCAAACAATATTTACTTTTAGTTATCTATTTGAACGTGTCGTATATACAACAAACGTATGTGTTAGTTGAAATGTGGAATTAATCTTCCAGATTATTCTTATAATATACACATAGAAACCCTGGACATATAATATCAATTAGTATAAGACGGAAACTTATATTATAACCCTACTTTGGTGAACTTCAGTGACGTTTGGCATCTTTGCCGATGCGCCTGGGTGGTTTGGGCCTCCTCTCAGCTCGGGATGTTGGAGTTTATGCTTTTGTGGCGTCTAAAGCTCAGTCGTGTGTATTGCAAGACCACATCCTTCGGAACAGTGGGGTCGATAAGCTTGACGTAGACTACCAACAGGCCCTCAAGTATTTAAGTGTCTCTCTTCCAGACTTTGACATTGGCGGTTTCTCTAATATGGACACCGCCCCCCCCCCCCCCCCCCCCACCAAAGCCACAAAAAACTTTGGCGAATGCTCTATTTGAGAAAATCGCTCGGAATCTGGGAGAAACACTTGATCTGTCTCCCCGCCAGAAGGCGGTGATTGAGTGCTTGAAAGGCCCCCATGCGCAAGACTTTTTGACTGTTATCCCGATCGAGGGGCTGGGGCAATGCATGTCGGCTGTTGAGTACAGGGCTATCCTCAAATACCGGCTGATGATCCCTATGTATCCAGAAGACGAAACCTGCCCAATCTGCCGTAAAGCCTGCATGGATAAATACGGGGAGCATGCTGTTCATTGCAAGGAGCTCCCTGGCTTCAAATACCGGCATGACTGGGTGAGGGATGTTTTGGGGGAGATCTTGAGGAGAGCAGGGATTTCTGCCAAGAAGGAGGCCCCTGTGAATTTCCTTACAGACCCCATGGAAGGGAGATCTACATTGAGACCAGCGGACCTGCTCGTCTTTGGCTGGGCGGGAGGGAAACATGCTTGTGTAGATCTCACAGGAGTCTCTCCCTTAGCTGGTTTAAGGGAAAATGGGTTTGTAGCAGGACAGGCGGTAAAGAAAGCATAATCTAAAAAGGTGGACAAACACGCTAAAGCATGTGCTGATAACCAACATGCATTTGTCCCCTTCGCCTTCGACACCTTTGGATCCCTGGCTCCAGAAGCTATCCGTTTGCTGACTAGGGTCCAACAGGTTGTCCACAGCAGTGGCTCATCAACAGGGGGCAAGGGTTTACTATCCAGAAAGGGGTAGCGACGCAGCTTGTTGCTCGCTTACCTGCGATATTGATGTAAAGTGCAATGTTGATGATTCTGTACTATGTAAACATTTTATTAGGATCTAACCACTTTTCAATTAAAGTCGGAAAACCACCAAATAACGGTTCAAATTATCAGTTTCAAAATACAAAAGTAATTCATACGAGAATATAACTAGACTTAAAATATTCGATTGGTTTTACAGGATGAACGTTATGGTCCATAATATAGAAAATAACATGCACGTGAACGCAGAAATGGTTGGTTACTTTATTAATTATGCATTTATTGTTTGATTCGATCATCATTTATTGCCACTTGGATAATCAAACGGTCACTAAAACACAGAATATTTCTTTTTTTTTATTTTTTCTCTCCTTAAAATATGGCTAGGCTAGTAGGGTGTCAAGTTCATATTCAATGCGATGAACTAAGGCCGGAGGCAGTGGCGGATCTAGGATTCATGCCAAGCCGTAACGTTTTATAAATAAGCGGTAACGAAATCGAAAAAACGTCAAATTTTTCCAAAATTTACACTAATTTTACACTACCGCCGGAACGCCAAGCCGTAGCGGACACCACCCCTTACTATATGCTACATCCGCCCCTGGCCGGAGGGTGTGGGGACGTCACCCAGGCCATGTCATCGTCAATAGCGCCCTGAGGCGCTATACATCCACACCGAGCAAATCAAGAGGGGGCGCCATAGGTGAGGCTCTATGGTGGTAACGAGTCATTGTCGCGTGAAACGAGGAGGATTTATGATTTTGTTACCGTTGAACGGTAACATTTAAAAAAAATTAATTTTCTTTTTTATAAATTAACCCTATAAATACCCAACATTCCTTACATCTTTTATACCATTCATTTCACTTTCTCTACACTTTTTTATACCATTCTCTACACTTTTTTATACCAACAAATGAGAATGGAGAAACAAATCCAAAAAGACATGGATTTTCTCGCGAGAGATTTGTCAAATCTATCAGATGAGGACCGAGTCATTTTGGAGGCTCGTAAGGCACAAATTCGGGCAAAATATATGTAGTTTTTTTTTTTGACAATTGTCAAAATTTGTCAAATCTATCAGATTTGTCAAATCTATAAATACCCAACATTCCTTACATCTTTTATACCATTCATTTCACTTTCTCTACACTTTTTATACCATTCTCTACACTTTTTTATACCAACAAATGAGAATGGAGAAACAAATCCAAAAAGACATGGATTTTCTCGCGAGAGATTTGTCAAATCTATCAGATGAGGACCGAGTCATTTTGGAGGCTCGTAAGGCACAAATTCGGGCAAAATATATGTAGTTTTTTTTTTTTGACAATTGTCAAAATTTGTCAAATCTATCAGATTTGTCAAATCTATAAATACCCAACATTCCTTACATCTTTTATACCATTCATTTCACTTTCTCTACACTTTTTTATACCATTCTCTACACTTTTTTATACCAACAAATGAGAATGGAGAAACAAATCCAAAAAGACATGGATTTTCTAGCGAGAGATTTGTCAAATCTATCAGATGAGGACCGAGTCATTTTGGAGGCTCGTAAGGCACAAATTCGGGCAAAATATATGTAGTTTTTTTTTTTAACAATTGTCAAAATTTGCATGTATCCGTACAATAATTAGATGATTAATGTTTTAATGACTGTGCTGATTAAAATTTATGATATGAATGCTTTCTGATTATTGTCATATACATACATGTGCATCACATATTGCATAATGTCATATCATTGCTGCATGCAACACTTATTGACTCAAATGATGCACGAAACAGAGATAGCACAGTTATCAGACAAATCAGAAAAATGTTGACGGAGTTCAGTACATAGACAGACATGGTATTGAGACACAGAATGTGCCAGAAACCAAGAGTTACACTAGTATAGTGTATAGGAAAGTATGGATCATAAAACTGCCTTCCTGGAGATGGTTTAAGTGTCGGAAAGTGCCTAAAACTCACATAAACAGCTGAATTCAGCAAAAATCAGCTTTTAAACAACTGAATATTATGCAGAATTATGGTTAAATGGTCCAGAATGCTTTCCTAAGTGTCGGGAATCAAAACTGTCACAAAAGGTAACATAAAGCACACTAAACTGCGTAGTTTAGCACCTTAACGAACCGGTAACCGACTGAACAACCGGACACTACCCGAAACACCAAATTTTCACTAGAAGCATTGTTTTATCATTTTCGAGCTAGCTATGATCCCCGAACATCATAACACAATATATAACATCATAACAACTAAACACCTTAACTAAATCCTTGGATTTCAACTAGATAAACAACTTACCATTACAACCTAATCTATACCCCCCCCCCCTCCTATTTACGGTCACCAAGGGTGGCCAATTCTTTGTTTATTTAATTGGATCTTGTCTAGAGCTTTTAGAACATAAGAACCAAATGACTAAGTGATGTTGGAGTATTATAACTTAAACCACAAGACCACAACTTCATTTTCATCACAACATAACCAACACCATCTTTCTTCTTCTCCTTCCCACACCTTCGGCCGAGATCACCAAGCACACCACCACCATCTTTCAAGCTTGTTCCATTCATTCTCTAGTTATACAAAGGTGCTAGGAGCTTGCATAAGGAGCTAGGAGCCTTTGGAAGTGGAAGGACCTCTTGCAAGTGCTATTAACCAACAAGAATATCATCGTCATCTTCTTGTGTTCATCCCTAGCCTTGTGCTAGTAGTAAGATCATCCTAATCCCATTTTACATCTTGTTTAGTTGGTTAAAAGATGATACAAGTAAATAATCATGAAGAACACTAATGATCAAGAACATAATCTTTAACATAAGACTAAAAATAACCATGAATCATGTTGTTTAAGTGTTATTATGCTTCTTGATTGTTGATTGTTTATGTTAATGATGTTAAACATCATATGAACTTGCTAGATGGTGATTAAAGACATAGTCTAGCAAGATAAGAGGATGATCTTATGAAAGATCAAGATGATCATCCTTATGTGAAAGCATGAACTTGAAGTATGAAAGGATTTCTTGAATGATGATGATCAAAGTGTAGTATAAGACATGTAAATATGTGATTTCAAAAATATTTTTCTCAAGAAACTAAGTTAAAATACAAGATTTACATAAACTTGGTTCTTAAAGAAACTAATCACATTTTTAGTGGTTAATCAAGTGTAGAAACATATTATTACCAAGAAAAATTCAAGAAGAAACATTTTTGGAAAATCAAGTTACAAGTTGTAAAGATCTAAATTCTTCAAGAATGATGTTTTTAAATAAACAAACACACTTTAAAGGGTAACTAAGCTTGCTAAACACTTTACTAAGTTACTACAAATTTTTATAAATTTTCAAGTTCATGAAGTAGTGTAAATAGCTTGATTTTGGCACTTGGTAAGTATTGTTTGCTTTGTTGATGATTTGTGATGATTTATAAAAGAAAATGATATGCTTTGAAAGCATGGAAACCTCCATTTTTAAGGTGAAACTATGACAAAATTTTTCTAGAAATTAAACACTTAGAAAAATATTTTTAAACAAATATTTACAAGTATGTTTTAACCATGAATTTTCATATAAAGTTTGCCATAATTTTTGCTACAAAAATTACAAAATATTGGAGGTTGGTTTTTGTTAATAAAAGTGACTAAATATGTATTTAGGAGAATATATATTTAGATGTCACCATGTGTGTGATTACTTGTATATTATGTGTATTAGTTATATTATTTTAGGACTTGAAATAATATAACTCACCAAAATACCAAGAATTATAATACAAAATATTACCAAAATTCCAAGAAATAAATATATAATTTATACTCAAAATTGGAGAAACCGAACAAGGAATATAACCTACATAAATATTCCGGAGATAAATTCATGAGTATATTTTGGTAAACGGTATTTTGGACACCAAGAGAACAAAAATATGATTTTTACAATTATTACAAAATTATATCGTATTTTTGACAAGAAGAAATCATATTATTTTTGGGAAAGAAAAATATATATGTTTTCTTGAATTACTAGAAAATGTATTATTTTTGGAGAAATATATATTTTCTTAAATAAACTTAGAATATATTATTTTTGGGTGAAAAATAGATTTATGAATATTTTCTAAGGTAATCTTGAAAATGTATTATTTTTGAGATTTATATGAAAATATAAACATTTTTTCCAGGAAGAAGTATAAATAAATTTCTATAAATGATTTCTTAAAATATATATTTTAAGAATATATATTGGTAAATTTTTATTAGAAATATTATTCCGGAAAAATTTAATACAAAAATTAAGTATAAGAATACTTAATAAACACAATAAAAATACGTATTCTCGTACATATAAATACACCGGAATACGCCACCGATACTTGACAAAAATATTCAAGTTTAAATAATACGAGTATGAATACACCCATCCTTGGGGAAGTTATGCATGTACAAATACATAAATGTGTCAAGTTAAAATATCTTATTTTAACAAATATTCCGAAATTTAATAATATAATTTAAGTTAAAATATTTATTATTCTAACAAATAATTATATAATTTGAAAAAAATATTAAGACACGAGGAAACGTAACTCAAAGATGTTAATTAGACTTAAAGTCAAGGCACTACCTATATGTCTAATAAACCATAGTACGTTTGTAGGTAGCCGTGTGAACAAGTAGCCGCTTTGAGTTACATCGGATTTGAGACGCAAGACTGTGAGTTCATGACCCCTTTTTCTTTTAACTGTTTTCAATTTTATAACTTCGGGGGTGAAGTACATGTTACAAATTGTTTACAAACGTTTATATATGGTATGGTTAGCTAATGAATGAACTGTTAGATCATGTGAGTGGTGGGTACAACGCTTAAGACCATTAATCCTCGTAGTAGGACCAAGGGACATGAGTGATAGATCTATTTGGGTGTTGCGAGCCCCACCCATGATGTGACAACTGGCACAAACCGGTAATTTCCGTACACTTTAATTATTATTTAATGACTGCAATTATGTGCTTAATTGTCAGCAATGGCTGAACACATACTAAACAAGTGAATTATGCACGTTGTATACTACAAAATATTGCTTTATGTATAAACGAGAGCGTTGCGTCAGAAATACTAGTAAACTCACCGGTAAGACACTATGTGTCAACAGAACTGCAGAAAGCAGTCAGACAATAAAATTGGAGCCTAGGTGTAGGTCCAACAACAAGAATACATTAAAACCCAAGAGTACATACAAGGGTTTAATATATATACTCTCCGGAAGCAAAAATAAGCACTAAAAAGCACCCGAAACGCACTTTAAGTGCAGAATTTTGTATAATTCAGCTTTTAGCACACGAATATTATGCAGAAAATATAATTTTTCCAGTCAGAATATTTCCCTAAGTGTCGGGAATTGAAAGTGTTACAAAAGGATACTTTAAAGTCACTAAAAAGTGTAATTTAGCACTTTAACGAATCGGTATCTAACCGAATAACCGGACAATACCCGGAACACTAAAATAATGCTAGAAGCATTGTTTTTATTTTTCTGAGCTAGTTAGGGTCCCCGAATACCCTAACACCCGTTACAATACACTACACTCTAGTAACTAATTTAAAGTTCCTAATTAATCTAACTAGTTGCTAAGTATATGGTTGAAAACAAACCAATTACCCCCCCCCCCCCTTTGCAACCGTTCGGTTCCCCTAGGTGGGACACACACCCTCATTTGTTAATTATTTTATTTGCCATGTCTTGAATCAAGAGAACACATTATCTAGTGGCTAAAACACTAATTTAGTTTATAAATTAACCTTAAGGTTATTACTTTCATTTCACATCAACAACACAAAATTGCAACTCTCTCTTTCCCTCTTTGATATTCTCGGCCGAACACCACTAGCAACATCCACTCACTTTCCAATTTTGATCAAGCCATTTTATATACTTACAAGTGTGTTAGAATTCCTACAAACAAGCTCGGTGCTTACGGAATCACAAGGACCTCTCTACAACGCTATTAACCACCTTGTTTTCGCCTAGATTCTTCCCTAGCCTTGAGCTAGTTGTAAGTGATTCTAAACATCTTCTTGTTCATATTTAAAGTGGTTAATAAGAGATTTAACGGGTAAAAATCATAAACACTAGAGATCAAAGTTTAAAGTCTTGTAAAGAAGATGAATATGGTGGTTAATGAGTAAATATTAGTGTAAAACTCATGAAACTAGTTTTGTTATGATTATTTTATGTTGTTGATTGATAGTATTGGAACGGATCGTCATCCAACCACGCTAGATCATGTTCATGGAACATGAACTAGCATTATGTAAAGTAGAAATGTTACAAGATGACGAACCCTTTCATTCACAAACATGAACTTGTGTAAAAAGAGTTTTTTTTTGTAAAATGAAGTTCAAAACTAGTAGATCTATAGATCTACGAGTGGTATTTTCGAAGAACCAAGTGTAAGATGAAACCATGTTTAAAAATCGGATCTTTCTTGAAACAAAGGCATTTTGTGAACAAACAAGTGTGTAAACACTTGTGTAACGAAAGGACTTAACAAAGAAATATTTTCGTAAATACCGACTAGAAGTTGTAAAACTTCATATTCTTTAAAAATAAAGTTTTCGAGAAAATGATTTTATTTTTAAAGATGATAAGACTTACTAAATGTGCTAGTAAGTTACTACACATTTTTGTAAATTCTCAAGTTCATGAAATGGAGAAATTAGTGTTTATTGTTGATGATTATTGTTGATAATTGTTGTTGATGATTGTTGACAATTTAAAAGAAAATAAACACATGTTTTGAAAACATGGGAAACCTCCATTTTTAGGGGAAACTCTGCCAGAATTTTTATAAATTTTGACACTTAGAAAAATATAAGTTTTTGAGAAACTTATCCCCTAAAATTGTATTTAAAAAAATACTACCAAGGTTTCCCTAATTTTTGGTGATAAGAAATGAGGAGTATAAACATAAAAATACACATACAACATACAAGATACATAATTCGGGTGCAAAGTGCAAAACACGAGATACTTATATTAATTTTTGAGAAAATAATATAAGTAAGATACTTAGTTAAAAATATAAAATATTTTTAACACAAGATTATATACACAAAAGAGAGTGACTGTACTTGTGCGACACAAGTCTAGTGACTAACGTTAAGAAAATGCGTATAGGTTACGACGTTAATTAAGCAAATCCGGTGAAGTTTACGACGCAAGGAACGCAAAGTTGTGAGTTTATGCTCCCTCTTTCCTTTTAACTGTTTTCAGTTTTATAACTTCGGGGGTGAAATACATGTATAAATATTACTATATTTACAAATGGTATGATAACAAGAAGCACACTTGGTGAGAACAAGTACCTAGTGTGACGAGATATAAGAAAACAAGAAGCACACTTGGTGAGAACGAGTACCTAGTGTGATGAGATATAGGAATACAAGAAGCGCGCTTGGTGAGGACGAGTACCAAGTTTGATGCGTTATGAGAAATGATACGAGAAATCGTGTCACGAATAGGGTACATAAGCACCATTAATCAACAATATACCTAGACCGCAGAACAAAAGGTTAGATCTAACGGGTGCCGGGCAGCCACACTCTCGGTGAGGGCGAGTATCGAGTAGTGCTTTTGTGTCTCAGAACATACCAATTAAATGCCTAAGGTTTGGTGACTTCCTATGTCGTGTCACATGTTAATAGCTTTGCAACCCATTAACAATCCTGATACTTACAGGAATACTTTATTTACATAAAATTCATACCATATTAAAACATGATTAATACTTGAAGTACGTGGGGTACTCAAAGAAAGACTTAAATTATGCTTGAGTACGTGGGGTACTCAAGAAAACGGGAATTATACTTGAAGTACGTGGGGTACTCAAGAAAATCTTGAATTATACTTGAGTACGTGGGGTACTCAAGAAAAACTTGAATAAGACATGAGTACGTGGTGTACACATGAAAACTTGATCTATACATGACACAAACAATGTTTTCATACAAAGTATACAAACGTGAAATACAAAAACTGCATGAATTCACACCAACATTATGTTGACGTTTTTCCAAAACTCACATGTATTTCAGGAAACTAGGATGGATGTGCGCGCGGTTTTGCTTATGCTCTTGGATGTCGCTTATGTTTATCTTTAAATAAAGTTGTAAACTTTTAAGACAATGTTTTATGCGACTTAGCGATGTAAACGCTAAACTTATGTTTTCAAATTATGGTATTTGATGTTATTTTTACGAGCATGTAGCATGTTTACCTTTCGTATGCAATGAGAACCTTTCATGATCACACCTCGTGCTTCCGCCGCAGAAAGGGGTGTGACAGATTGGTATCAGAGCTGCGATTGTAGTGAACCAGGATTCCTTCTCGAGTCTAGTCTACAATCTCTAGGATCCTTTCACGAAAACAATTTTTCAAAGAGTTTTCATTGCATAAAACGTCCCGCGACATCCACTACCTGAAGCTAGTTACAAGAGTCTAGAAAAGACACTACGAGACTTAGGGTGCACAGAAGTAGCACTTGTCTTTAACTGAGAAATTACTTGCAATTATGTGTGATAATTAGCATATACTAGAAGTAGAATGTCACAAGTATACGTGACTCTACCTAAAAGCAATGGCCTATCTGAAGGAAGAGATACGAAGATGAAACGAACTGTGCTGACTGTGCAAGGAGTTACATAATTATAGATGCATACGTAATTATGGAATTCAGTGCACAGAAACCACAACAAGTCTTGTCACGTATAGATTCCCTCAGTGCAAGCCTACTAAGTACTCTGCTGGAGTAATACTTGTTTGATGTCACTTATGTGGTATATACCTGTGAATATATATATGCTACTACTGTCTAGTGTGACGATGTCAAACAAATGTTTAACCCTGCTGTGTTATGTTCTGTCAGAACATGGCACCCAGGAAAGCTGTGAATGCTCGCAATGATAATCAACCTCCTCCTCCCCCACTGCCAAGAACTGCTGAAGAGCTGAACGCTCTACTGGAAGAAAGGATCTCTGCTGCTATCGCCCAGTACGAGGCGAACCGTACTCAAGACAGTGGAGGACCAAGCAACGCTAGACGTAATGGGAACGGAGATTCATCTGGAGGCAGCGCAGCTTAAGGTAACCTTAAGACACTGTACTAAGCATGAGGAAATTTATGAACGGTCTTTGTTTCATTATTTCTTCGATTGCTTACGTATGAATTGGTTGTATCAATTCCAGGCTGTACATTCAAGCAGTTCCTCGACTGCAAGCCGATGAACTATGACGGCACAGGAGGTGCAGTAGCATTTGTACGCTGGACGGAGAAAACTGAAGCTACTATCCGCATGAGCAAGTGTACCGCGGATCAACAAGTCACCTTTGCTACTGGGTTATTCGTTGATGAAGCTCTGACTTGGTGGAACTTGCAAGTCCAAACTTTGGGCGATGATGCCGCTTATGGCCTAACTTGGGATGAACTGAAAGAAAGAATGAGAGAGAAATATTGCTCTCGTGCTGAACTCCAAAGGCTGGAGACTGATTTCTGGCACTTAACCATGGTGGGTGCAGACATCACTGGGTATACACGAAGGTTCCATGATTTGTCTAGGGTAATCCCCTATTTGGTGACTCCTGAGTTTAAGCGCATTGAACGCTACATTTGGGGACTGGCCCCAGAGTTTCGCGGCATGGTAACTTCAGCCAAACCTCAAACAATCACCGAGGCTGTAACTCTGGCTGTCAGCCTTACTGAAGATTGTGTTCGTATGAAGAAGCTATCACTGAACCCAACTGAGAAGACCGAGACGCACGCTGAGTCGTCTGGTGATAAGAAGAGAAAGCATACAAGTTTGAACCAAGCAACTCGTAACAACAAGGGTTTCAGCAAGAAGCGCGACGCTAACCCGTCTCAGGAGGCGAAAACCCATGCAACCAAAGCATACCAAGGCTCCATGCCTAGATGCCAAAAATGTAAGTATCATCATGAAGGAGCTTGTCGCATTCCAAGGTGCGAAAAATGTGGTAAGTTGGGTCATCAAACAGAAGACTGTTGGGGAAAAGGAAAGAACCGAAATGGAAATGGTGCTGGTAACAAGAATGGGAACGGAAAAGGGCGGAACCAGGGATGCTTCAAGTGTGGAAGCAATGATCATTTCATGAAGGACTGCCCAGAGGGAAACAATGCTCAGGCTCGAGCATTTGTGATTGGAGCAAAGAACGCACGCGAGGACCCTAACGTGGTCACCGGTACGTTTCTCATTAACAATCACTTTGCATCCATATTATTTGACACTGGCGCCGATTATAGCTTCATGTCTGTGGAATTTAAACGCATGCTTGGAATAGAATCTAGTAGATTAGAAATTCCTTATTCCATAGAACTAGCCAATGGTAAACTTGTTGAATCAGGCGAAGTTGTTAGAAGCTGCACACTAGAACTTGGTGAACGAAGATTTAGCATCGACCTCATACCTATTCAATTGGGTAGCTTCAATGTAGTAGTCGGAATGGACTGGTTGTCCAAGAACAAAGCTGAGGTTATTTGCCATGAGAAAATCATCCGCATCCCTTTGGCGAATGATGAAACTCTCATCGTACATGGAGAAAGACGAGACGCGCCACTACGAATCATCAGTTGTATGAAGGCACAGAAGTGCTTGAGGAAAGGATGTGTCGCTTTCCTAGCACATGTTATAGACAAGAAGGCTGTGGAGCCAAAACTCGAAGACATTCCTGTGGTGAAGGAATTCCCTGATGTTTTTCCAGAAGATTTGTCAGGACTACCTCCGCAACGACAAGTCGAATTTCATATAGACTTGGTTCCAGGAGCCGCTCCTGTGGCCAAGGCTCCCTATCGACTTGCTCCATCCGAAATGCAAGAATTATCTACACAACTCCAGGAGTTGTTGGATAAAGGATTTATAAGGCCAAGCTTCTCACCCTGGGGAGCTCCAGTATTATTCATGAAAAAGAAGGATGGAACTCTGCGGATGTGTATTGATTACAGGGAACTGAACAAGCTCACTATCAAGAATCGGTACCCGCTACCGAGGATTGATGACTTATTTGATCAACTGCAAGGATCAAGCTACTATTCCAAGATCGACCTTCGATCTGGATACCATCAGCTGAGAATCCAAGATGAAAGCGTGCCAAAGACTGCATTCAGAACACGATATGGGCACTACGAGTTTCTTGTGATGCCATTCGGGCTGACGAACGCACCAGCGGTCTTTATGGATCTAATGAACCGCGTATGCAAACCATATCTCGATAAATTCGTGATTGTATTTATCTATGATATCCTGATTTACTCACGAACGAAAGAAGAGCACGAACAACATCTCAGAACCATCTTGGAACTACTGAAGAAATAGAAGCTTTATCCAAAGTTCTCGAAATGCGAATTCTGGATTCGCGAAGTACAATTTCTTGGTCACGTTGTGGATGAGAAGGGCATCCATGTAGACCCGTCCAAGATAGAAGCAATAAAGAATTGGGAAGCTCCCAAGACCCCAACTGAAGTTCGGCAATTTTTGGGCTTAGCGGGCTATTATCGGCGATTCATCGAGAACTTCTCAAAGATAGCTCAACCGCTAACGAC
Organism: Helianthus tuberosus; assembly: GCA_030545235.1. Taxonomy (NCBI): domain Eukaryota; kingdom Viridiplantae; phylum Streptophyta; class Magnoliopsida; order Asterales; family Asteraceae; genus Helianthus; species Helianthus tuberosus. The sequence goes on from JARYGA010059779.1 coordinate 2,650,021, forward strand.
CCTTACTCAAAAAGACAAGAAATACGACTGGGGTCACAAACAAGAAGAAGCCTTCCAGTTACTTAAAAACAAGCTCTGCGATGCACCAATACTATCATTACCCGAAGGCACTGAAGACTTCGTGGTATACTGCGACGCCTCACGACAAGGCTTGGGTTGTGTGCTCATGCAACGCCAAAAAGTCATCGCTTACGCTTCAAGACAACTGAAGGTACATGAAAGAAACTATACCACTCACGACCTGGAGCTGGGCGCAGTGGTATTCGCCTTGAAGATCTGGCGACACTATCTATATGGTACTCAATGTACAATTTTCACAGATCACAAAAGCTTACAACACATATTTGATCAGAAGGAATTGAATATGCGCCAGCGGCGATGGGTCTAGCTGCTAAATGATTACGACTGTGAGATCAAGTACCATCCTGGAAAGGCAAACGTTGTAGCGGACGCGTTGAGCCGAAAAGAAAGGGTTAAGACCCTAAGGGTTCGAGCATTGGAAATGACTATTCGAACGAACCTCATTGCACGCATTCGTGATGCACAACAAGAAGCTCTTAAAGGAGAGAACCGTAAAGCTGAATACCTCCGGGGTATGCTGAAATACATGGTGCCAAACGAAGAGGGAGCCTTATACTTCAAGAAGCGCATTTGGGTTCCGCTCTATGGTGGCATACGAGAAGTCATCCTTGATGAAGCGCACAAATCGAGATACTCGATCCATCCAGGATCGGACAAGATGTATCAAGACTTAAAGGAATATTACTGGTGGCCGAGACTTAAAAGCGATGTTGTTGTTTACATTGGAAAGTGCTTAACCTGTGCCAAGGTTAAGGCCGAATATCAGAAACCGTCCGGCCTACTACAACAACCAGAGATTCCCGTGTGGAAGTGGGAACAAATCTCGATGGACTTCATAACGAAATTACCCAGGACCCCGAGAGGGCACGATATGATATGGGTAATAGTTGATCGATTAATGAAGTCTGCGCACTTCCTACCGATCCGAGAAAAAGACAGCACTGGAAAGCTTGCTGAAATATACCTAAGAGAAATTGTGGCATGTCATGGAGTGCCAATCTCAATCATTTCAGACAGAGATGGACGCTTTGTCTCAAGAATCTGGCAATCATTTTAGGAAGCCTTTGGATCTCAGTTAGATCTAAGCACGACATTCCATCCGCAAACAGACGGCCAGAGCGAACGGACTATACAAACGTTAGAAGATATGCTTCGCGCATGTGTCATGGATCTAGGCGGCAGCTGGGATACTCACCTACCCTTGGTTGAGTTCTCCTACAATAACAGTTATCATACGAGCATAAAAGCCGCACCGTTCGAAGCTCTGTATGGCCGCAAGTGCCGATCGCCCTTATGTTGGGCAGATGCTGGAGATAAACGTATGGTTGGTCCTGAACTTGTACAAGAGACAACCGACAAGATTGCGCAGATCCGAGAGCGCATTAAGGCGGCTCGAGATCGACAAAAGAGCTACGCTGATCCGAAAAGAAAATCAGTAGAATTCGAGGTGGGAGACAAAGTGTTGTTAAAAGTCTCACCTTGGAAGGGCGTAGTCAGATTTGGAAAGCGTGGAAAGCTGAATCCACGATACATCGGACCATTCAGAATATTGGAAAGAATTGGTACCGTGGCATACAAGTTGGAGTTACCGGAAGAACTTAATGGAGTACATGGTACGTTTCATGTATCCAACCTGAAGAAGAGTCCAACACAAGAAAACGTGATCATCCCGATGGATGAAGTGCATATATATGTCGCCCTCCGATTTACCGAACAACCCGTTGAGGTTACCGACTGGAAAGTCAACAAGACCAGGAGGAGCAGCATAAAACTTGTCAAAGTACGTTGGAGCTCTAAGCACGGACCCGAGTACACAAGGGAACGTGAAGACCAGTTCAAAGAAAAGTATCCCCACCTATTCAAGAAGACTCCAGCGAGAGTTAGTTCAGCCTGAATTTCGGGACGAAATTCTTTTAACGGGGGGAGACTGTGACAACTGGCACAAACCGGTAATTTCCGTACACTTTAATTATTATTTAATGACTGCAATTATGTGCTTAATTGTCAGCAATGGCTGAACACATACTAAACAAGTGAATTCATGCACGTTGTATACTACAAAATATTGCTTTATGCATAAACGAGAGCGTTGCGTCAGAAATACTAGTAAACTCACCGGTAAGACACTATGTGTCAACAGAACTGCAGAAAGCAGTCAGACAATAAAATTGGAGCCTAGGTGTAGGTCCAACAACAAGAATACATTAAAACCCAAGAGTACATACAAGGGTTTAATATATATACTCTCCGGAAGCAAAAATAAGCACTAAAAAGCACCCGAAACGCACTTTAAGTGCAGAATTTTGTATAATTCAGCAATAATTCAGCTTTTAGCACACGAATATTATGCAGAAAATATAATTTTTCCAGTCAAAATATTTCCCTAAGTGTCGGGAATCGAAAGTGTTACAAAAGGATACTTTAAAGTCACTAAAAAGTGTAATTTAGCACTTTAACGAATCGGTATCTAACCGAATAACCGGACAATACCCGGAACACTAAAATAATGCTAGAAACATTGTTTTTATTTTTCTGAGCTAGTTAGGGTCCCCGAATACCCTAACACCCGTTACAATACACTACACTCTAGTAACTAATTTAAAGTTCCTAATTAATCTAACTAGTTGCTAAGTATATGGTTGAAAACAAACCAATTACCCCCCCCCCCCCCCCTTTGCAACCGTTCAGTTCCCTTAGGTGGGACACACACCCTCATTTGTTAATTATTTTATTTGCCATGTCTTGAATCAAGAGAACACATTATCTAGTGGCTAAAACACTAATTTAGTTTATAAATTAACCTTAAGGTTATTACTTTCATTTCACATCAACAACACAAAATTGCAACTCTCTCTTTCCCTCTTTGATATTCTCGGCCGAACACCACTAGCAACATCCACTCACTTTCCAATTTTGATCAAGCCATTTTATATACTTACAAGTGTGTTAGAATTCCTACAAACAAGCTCGGTGCTTACGGAATCACAAGGACCTCTCTACAACGCTATTAACCACCTTGTTTTCGCCTAGATTCTTCCCTAGCCTTGAGCTAGTTGTAAGTGATTCTAAACATCTTCTTGTTCATATTTAAAGTGGTTAATAAGAGATTTAACGGGTAAAAATCATAAATACTAGAGATCAAAGTTTAAAGTCTTGTAAAGAAGATGAATATGGTGGTTAATGAGTAAATATTAGTGTAAAACTCATGAAACTAGTTTTGTTATGATTATTTTATGTTGTTGATTGATAGTATTGGAACGGATCGTCATCCAACCACGCTAGATCATGTTCATAGAACATGAACTAGCATTATGTAAAGTAGAAATGTTACAAGATGACGAACCCTTTCATTCACAAACATGAACTTGTGTAAAAAAAGTTTTTTTTTTTTTTTGTAAAATGAAGTTCAAAAGTAGTAGATCTATAGATCTACGAGTGGTATTTTCGAAGAACCAAGTGTAAGATGAAACCATGTTTAAAAATCGGATCTTTCTTGAAACAAAGGCATTTTGTGAACAAACAAGTGTGTAAACACTTGTGTAACGAAAGGACTTAACAAAGAAATATTTTCGTAAATACCGACTAGAAGTTGTAAAACTTCATATTCTTTAAAAATAAAGTTTTCGAGAAAATGATTTTATTTTTAAAGATGATAAGACTTACTAAATGTGCTAGTAAGTTACTACACATTTTTGTAAATTCTCAAGTTCATGAAATGGAGAAATTAGTGATTATTGTTGATGATTATTGTTGATAATTGTTGTTGATGATTGTTGACAATTTAAAAGAAAATAAACACATGTTTTGAAAACATGGGAAACCTCCATTTTTAGGGGAAACTCTGCCAAAATTTTTATAAATTTTGACACTTAGAAAAATATAAGTTTTTGAGAAACTTATCCCCTAAAAATGTATTTAAAAAAATACTACCAAGGTTTCCCTAATTTTTGGTGATAAGAAATGAGGAGTATAAACATAAAAATACACATACAACATACAAGATACATAATTCGGGTGCAAAGTGCAAAACACGAGATACTTATATTAATTTTTGAGAAAATAATATAAGTAAGATACTTAGTTAAAAATATAAAATATTTTTAACACAAGATTATATACACAAAAGAGAGTGACTGTACTTGTGCGACACAAGTCTAGTGACTAACGTTAAGAAAACGCGTATAGGTAACGACGTTAATTAAGCAAATCCGGTGAAGTTTACGACGCAAGGAACGCAAAGTTGTGAGTTCATGCTCCCCCTTTCCTTTTAACTGTTTTCAGTTTTATAACTTCGGGGGTGAAATACATGTATAAATATTACTATATTTACAAATGGTATGATAACAAGAAGCACACTTGGTGAGAACGAGTACCTAGTGTGACGAGATATAAGAAAACAAGAAGCACACTTGGTGAGAACGAGTACCTAGTGTGATGAGATATAGGAATACAAGAAGCGCGCTTGGTGAGGACGAGTACCAAGTTTGATGCGTTATGAGAAATGATACGAGAATTCGTGTCACGAATAGGGTACATAAGCACCATTAATCAACAATATACCTAGACCGCAGAACAAAAGGTTAGATCTAACGGGTGCCGGGCAGCCACACTCTCGGTGAGGGCGAGTATCGAGTAGTGCTTTTGTGTCTCAGAACATACCAATTAAATGCCTAAGGTTTGGTGACTTCCTATGTCGTGTCACATGTTAATGGCTTTGCAACCCATTAACAATCCTGATACTTACAGGAATACTTTATTTACATAAAATTCATACCATATTAAAACATGATTAATACTTGAAGTACGTGGGGTACTCAAAGAAAGACTTAAATTATGCTTGAGTACGTGGGGTACTCAAGAAAACGGGAATTATACTTGAAGTACGTGGGGTACTCAAGAAAATCTTGAATTATACTTGAGTATGTGGGATACTCAAGAAAAACTTGAATAAGATATGAGTACGTGGTGTACACATGAATACTTGATTTATATATATGAAAACTTGATCGATACATGACACAAACTATGTTTTCATACAAAGTATACAAACGTGAAATACAAAAACTGCATGAATTCACACCAACATTATGTTGACGTTTTTCCAAAACTCACATGTATTTCAGGAAACTAGGATGGATGTGCGCGCGGTTTTGCTTATGCTCTTGGATGTCGCTTATGTTTATCTTTAAATAAAGTTGTAAACTTTTAAGACAATGTTTTATGCGACTTAGCGATGTAAACGCTAAACTTATGTTTTCAAATTATGGTATTTGATGTTATTTTTACGAGCATGTAGCATGTTTACCTTTCGTATGCAATGAGAACCTTTCATGATCACACCTCGTGCTTCCGCCGCAGGAAGGGGTGCGACACATGAGGACTGGGATTTGGCCCATGAGCTGACTATGTCTTCCAGCCGGAAGCCCGATCCAAAATCCGCTAGGATTGAGCCTTCCTGCATCACGTCACACATATTAATGGCCTTGCAAACCATTAATTGATATGTTTCCTTGTTTGCTTTCATACCGGGGTTTACAAATACATACTTACAATGATTACAAAGGTTATTCGTGCACACATACAAAACACATGAACTCGCTCAACTTTTGTTGATGTTTTCAAACTACATGTATTTCAGGGAATTGAAATGGATCTGGCGGGCGTTGGAAGTTTTCAAGTATTGTCTGAAATAAAAGATGTCATCCTGTGTCGAAGGGTTTGGGTTGTGTATTTTATCCTGGATAAGATACATAGTTCAAAGCCTAGCTTTTAGTAGTGTCTTTTGTCAAGTCCTTATGGAACTTTAAACAATTTGGATGGTTTGTAATATGAATTTGAAGTCTCAAATTTCTGTTAAACAATGATGGTTGTAACATTTTGAAACTTAAATTATGGATGAACATCATGGTTTTATCATATAGATGTTTGTTATGGTTGAATGCAATGATATTAAGCAAGTCACACATAATCACGCTTCCGCAAAAGTCAAGGTGTGACATTTTTTTCTAGTACCTTGTGTTTTTAATGACTTTGTAATGTTTTTATTTTTTTAATGAAATTAGGTTTTTTTTTTTAATTTTCTAGTTATTAAAATTGCCATTTAATTTAAAAAAATAAATATATAAATAAAAAAATAATTAGGTAATGATGACGGGGGCTCCATCCCACACCCTGCAAGTTAAAAGGGACGTGTCGCTTACGTGTCTTGATAAAGCCCCTATGTGCTCCATCCCACACCCTCTAGCCTAATTGAAGCGAGCCCATTCACATTAAATTATTTATTCACAATAATTAGTTTCCAAACGTAAGGCCCTATTCTTGTTAGAACTTGTTGTCTAAAAACTGAAACTTTTTAAATTTGTTTTTTTTTTTGGGCAAATTTTGGATCACTAACGGATCATTGAGTATCATCGTGTTACGAGCGGAACTACTCGATCATATCCATCTCCCTTAGCCATAATGCCTTTATACCAATTTAGGAAGAAACCCAATAAATATATAAGAAACCCACTTGTGGAAATCGAACTCAGGACCTATTGGTCCTAAAACCTTATCCCACCCATAAGATACCGCTAGGCTATAAATTTTTATTCCAAAATACATCACTATATTATTAGGAAGTTAAGGATATTCACATTACTAGTTTAATAGACTAGTTAAACCTCTCTATAACTACTAAAAAAACCAAGTATTATTGTCATATCATCACGGACGCAAGTTGTTATTTGGACATTGCTAATCATCAATGTAATTGCGATGGATTCCACAAGGTTAGTTACCGACGGATTAGCACAACTCTTTCTACTAACAACCAGACAACTAACTCATACAAACATTAGCATGCATGCACTCAAAACATTTAACTTGTTTAAGAATTCATCTAGCAGGCATATAACTTTATTTGTCTCAATTTGGCATGCACTACATTTACATTGAATGAAATAAGGGAATGAAATCCACCTTAACCCGTAAACATGACCTTGTAGCGAATCCAAGGCTCGCCTGAATCTGTACAATAAATTCTCCTCATAGTCTCTACTTGTGTCCATATTTTGATGCGTTGGTCCATAGCATGCCATCACACATTGTCGATCACCGCCCATGATCGAGCTGCCTTCTATCATTGTGCATAAACATTGTGGATGCAAGAAACAGTCGTTGACTATGAAGTAAGTGCTTCTAACATTCTTATATTTTTGTGATAACAAAAGTACTATTGATCTAAGTAAAAATCTTGTCTTTGCATACTAGAACTAACCACATAGATATTAGAAATCATTTTCTTAGAGATAATGTGAAAAATGTAACTTTTCATCAGTTACAGTACCTTTGGATGATTAAAGTACCATTGGATGAATAAATAACGGATAAATTTCCTAAACTTTGAAACGTGAATTGTTTAATTTCATGAAAATAGGTCTTGGTATGTTAGAACGCAATCTATAGGCCTAGATGTCTTGAAAATTGACCAATCATATCTAAAACATTGAAAATTCAATCCGGCAATCGATGGATTTAGTTTTGGATAGACATTGGTGTGTAAAAATGAAGATAAAGGCCATTGTCAATCTACAGTCGAAGTCACGGTCGATGGATTGATCATGGTTCGCTAATCTCTACCAAAACCCAACTAACAACGACCCACGGTCATTGTATCGACAGTGAAGTCAACCGTGGTTTGTGCAGAAGCTTAATCTGGATTTTTCAAAACTTCCCAAGCATTTTCTCTCATGATTTGTCATATTTAAGGCTTGTACTTCGCTACATACCCCCGCCTAAAGCCTATGAGAACCTAGAGAATCAATGCCTTTAACCTCCATCATCTTTATGTCAAATGCGACGTATCCTATCAAATTTTTAGAGTCACCATGCCAAGATTCACTAAAGACCTCTTGAAAAGTCCCATCTAACCTAATTTCTTCATCATACATCTCTATTCATTGTTTTGTTATGAGTAAATTGCCATTTTAGTCCCTGAGTTTTGTCAAAATTTGCCATTTTGATCCAAATAGTTTTATTTTCCCCCCTGGGTCCCTGACTTTTACATTTGTTGCCATTTTGATCACTTTGCCTAACTCCATCCAAAAACCCAGTTACTCTTTTCAATTTAAACCTTTTCAGTTGCCATTTTGATCCAATTTCAAAAAATCAAAAAAATTCTAAAAAATCAAAAAAATTCCAAAAAATTCAAAAAAATTCTAAAAAATCTAAAAAATTCAAAAAAATCTAAAAAATTCAAAAAAATCTAAAAAATTCTAAAAAATCATAAAAATTATAAAAAATCATAAAAAATCTAAAAAATTCAAAAAAAATATAAAAATCAAAAAAATTCTAAAAAAGCATAAAAATTCTAAAAAATCCAAATAATTCTAAACGGTTCGCGTCGAAACGGTTCGGTTCGATACGGTACGGGTCGAAACGGTACGGTTCGATACGGTACGGGTCGAACGGTTCGGTTCGATACGGTACGGGTCGAAACGGTTCGGTTCGAAACGGTTCGCGTCGAAACGGTTCGGTTCGAAAGGGTTCGCGTCGAAACGGTACGGTTCGATACGGTACGGGTCGAAACGGTTCGGTTCGAAACGGTTCGCGTCGAAACGGTTCGGTTCGAAAGGGTTCACGTCGAAACGGTACGGTTCGAAACGGTTCGGCTCGAAACGGTTCGGGTTCGAAACGGTACGGTTCGAAACGGTTCGGGTTCGAAACGGTTCGCGTCGAAACGGTTCGGTTCGATACGGTACGGGTCGAAACGGTTCGGTTCGAAATGGTTCGCATCGAAACGGTACGGTTCGAAACGGTTCGGCTCGAAACGGTTCGGGTTCGAAACGGTACGGTTCGAAACGGTTCGGGTTCGAAACGGTTCGGTTCGAAACGGTTCGCGTCGAAACGGTACGGTTCGAAACGGTACGGGTCGAAACGGTACGGGTCGAAACGCTTCGCGTCGAAACGGTTCGGCTCGAAACGGTTCGGGTTCGAAACGGTACGGGTCGAAACGGTTCGTGTCGAAACGGTTCGGGTTCGAAACGGTTCGCGTCGAAATGGTTCGCGTCGAAATGGTTCGGTTCGATACGGTACGGGTTAGAATTTTTTATATTTTTTTGAATTTTTTAGAATTTTTATGATTTTTTAGAATTTTTTAGATTTTTTTGAATTTTTTTGAATTTTTTAGATTTTTTTGAATTTTTTAGAATTTTTTTTTATTTTTTTTTATTTTTTTGATTTTTTTGGAATTTTTTTGATTTTTTGGAATTGGATCAAAATGGCAACTGAAAACATTTTTTAAGGAAATCCCCAAAATACCCCTGTTACAAACTGGGTTTTTGGATGGAGTTAGGCAAAGTGATCAAAATGGCAACAAAATGTAAAAGTCAGGGACCCAAGGGGGAAAATAAAACTATTTGGATCAAAATGGCAAATTTGGACAAAACTCAGAGACTAAAATGGCAATTTACTCTTTTGTTATTGAATCTTTGTTTAAATATAAGTTCCTTCACCTTTGAGATTAATTTCACAAACAATGGTTTATCTTGACCATTTAGCATGGAAATCATAACCACCAATAGTGAGCTACTTGAAGATAGAAAGATCCTAGCATAAAGGATTATTAAGTACAATAATCTCTTCGCCTACAAGGTTTATGAACAATTCATGGCTGCCAGGTGGGAATTCTTATTGATCTTCGTAAAGAGATATTTCTATGTCACCTTCGTCAAATTAATGTTGGATTTTCTTATAAAATTCGAAACTTCCATTATCGCTCTCTCCATGTATGACAAAAATCAAAGATGGAAATTTGAAAACTTTGGTAATTTGCTAGACATTCCCACGATGGTCCAATAGTTTATTTTATAAGTGAGACTTACCCGATATTAAGTTTGTCTCTTGTCATGCACTCATTGCCAGTATTTGTCACCCCACTACTAATCAAATCACGATCCTAAGTCAAGAGGACTACATCCTGAATTTGTGGTTTGGCACAAGTGTCGCAACCCCCGCCCCCTTATCTGTCTCGGGAACGGGCGTCTGTGAACATTCGCTTGTGGTGGTATCAGTTTGTTTAGTTTATTAATCCGGCAGCGGAAATTACATCAGGACCGTAGTTAGAAAATGTTTATCAGAGTAAAACCACCATATTTTATATTAATAACCACATGGGTAAAACCCAAGTTTCTTTATTACAATAATATGTTTATAGGGATAACCCTATTTTATTGAATTTAAAACATCGTCTTTTTGGTAACTTTTATAGCCACATTTTTCCAAGCCGTCAGTGCTCTCCAGCTGGCTTTTTACTAATTGGCTGTCACATTGTATTACCTAAAACGCGTTTTAAAAACATTTGTCAGTGGAAAATACTGGTGAGTGAATCCCAGTTTAATCAAGAAGACATTTTATCAATTAACACAGTATTGAGAGCGATCACAATGTTTATTTCTACACAATTACTCATTCAGTACTGTCAATCCTGACTGGTGGGTCATATTACACATTGGCTAACTCGTTGTCCAATTGTAACGTGTTCCACATTTTGTATACAAAACCCCAACATACCGGCAGTAATTGAAGAACTACAAAGACTCAATCACTGCTTAATCACATTGTAAAACATTTAAGGTTTTGTAAAACAGTTCACAAAAATGTTTACAAAAAGCAGATAAACTCACATTGCTGTTTTAGGCTTCTTCTAGGGTTTCCTGGTGTTAAATCTATAATTTGCACAAATGTACATATGTTAGTATAATAACCCTTTAATTATATTAACGATACCATCCCCGAGACGGTATTCCAACAACTACGTCGGGCAGAACCACGACAGTTGTTACGGAACCCTGGATCAATCAGGCAGCGCATCTAATATGAAACTGGGTTATAATACTTACAACGGAGCAGAACCTCGCTAATTAGGGGGATATAATACCCGTATATTATGTCTACTACTTCAGAATTCGATTAGAAAGAAAAGAAATGAGCGAGTAGACTGAAGATCCGATGCCTTCTATTTATAGGGGCTATTTTTTACTTTTGCGCGGCCCGCGTAAACATAGACCACGGGTTACGCGGCCCGCGTAGTAGCCCGGGTAGGGTTTAGGGTGTCCCGGTCATCGTATAGGGTTGTCGGGTGTTGGGCCACGTGGCGGCCTGGGATCGTGCCAGCCATTACCTTCTCGCGGCCCGCGTAAGGGTTAAGAGGAAGGTTACGCGGCCCGCCTAAAACCCATTTTTCTTGTTTTTAATTTATTTTTAATGGCATAACGTATTTTGGGCTCGGTTTTCACGTATGGGGTATATTTTAAGACATATTAGGATATTTTAAAATATATAAGGGTGTCAGAAAATATTCAGGGGGGGTGTTATATCCTCCCCACCTTGTTTTAGAGCTCGTCCTCGAGGTCTACTGGAACAGGTGTGGGTATTTCCTTTTCATTTCTGATTCAAGCTCCCATGTGTATTCTAGTCCTCTTTTGGAGTCCCACTTCACTTTGACTAGAACTAGTCTTTTGTGTTTGAGATTCTTGACTTTCTTATCTTCAATCTGTAGAGGCCTTTCTACAAACTTTAATTGCTCATTTACCTCTATATCCTTAAGAGGTACTATTAGTGACTCATCAGCTAAGCATTTCATGAGATTAGATACATGAAATACATCATGTATTCCTGCCATTTCCTCTGGCAGTTGCAGTTGATAGGCTACAGGTCCTATTCTTTTAATAATCTTGAAATGTCCAACATACCTGGGACTTAGCTTTCCTTTTTTTATGAATCTTACCACTCCTTTCCAAGGATAGACTTTAAACAATACTTGATCCCCTACTTGAAATTCCAACGGTTTTCGTCTGTTGTCAGCATAGCTTTTCTGTCGATCACGTGCTGCTTTCAGTCGTTCCTTGACTTGAATGATTTTGTCTGTTGTTTCTTGTACTATCTCAGGTCCAGATAGTTGCTTTTCCCCAATTTCTGCCCAACAGACTGGGGTTCGGGACTTTCGTCCATAAAGTGCTTCGAATGGTGCAGCATTTATACTTGTGTGATAACTATTATTATAAGAAAATTCTATCAATGGTAAGTGATCATCCCAATTACCTCCGAAATCAATTATACAAGCTCTAAGCATGTCCTCCATTGTCTGATTTATCCTTTCACTTTGTCCATCCGTTTGAGGATGATAAGCTGTGCTTAGATTCAACTTGGTTCCCATTGCTTTTTGGAAACTTGTCCAAAAATGAGAGGTAAAACGACTATCTCTGTCAGAAACAATTGATAGAGGAATTTCATGTAAAGAAACTATTTTATTTACATACAGTTTAGCTAATTGTTCCATACTGAAAGTTTCTTTCATTGATAGGAAATGAGCTGACTTGGTTGGTCTGTATACAATCACCCAGATTGTATCATTACCTTTCTTTGTTTTGGGTAATTTAGTAACAAAATCCATTGTTATCAATTCCCACTTCCAAACAGGCATTTCTAACTGTTGCAATAAACCTGAAGGTTTCTAATGTTCAGCTTTGACTTATGAACAGGTTAAACACTTAGAAACATAGGCTGCTATGTCCTTTTTCATTCTTATCCACCAGAAATTCTTTCTTAAATTCTGGTACATTTTATCGCTTCCTGGATGCATCGTATATTTAGACTTATGGGCTTCTTCTAACATATAATGACGTAGGTTTCCTAATTTAGGTACCCATATTCTTTTCTTATGAAATCTCCAAATTCCATATGTTCCTTGTTCTAATCCCTTGATCATTCCTTTTAGTTTTTCTGTATCATCCTTGATTACTGATTCTTGTGCTTTTCTAATCTGCTCATTTAAATCTACTTGTAGATTTAATTTAAGAGAACGTACCCTTTTTGGCTGCTCGTGATATTTTCGACTTAAAGCATCAGCAACTACATTTGCTTTTCCTGCATGATACTGAATATCACAATCATAATCACTAAGAAATTCCATCCAGCGTCTTTGTCTCATATTTAATTCCTTTTGACCGAAGACATACCTTAAACTCTTATGATCGGTGAACACAGTAAACTTACTACCGTACAGGTAATGTCTCCAAATCTTAAGAGCAAAAATTATAGCTCCAAATTCTAAATCATGAGTGGAATAATTTTCTTCATGATTCTTAAGTTGTCTGGATGCATAGGCTATAACCTTTTGACGTTGCATTAACACACATCCATAACCTAATTTAGAAGCGTCACAATAGATTACAAAATTTTTAGTTCCTTCTGGTAACGCTAGTATGGGTGCATGTGTTAACCTTTGCTTAAGGATTCTAAAGGCTTCTTCTTGTTTTGGTTCCCATTTAAACTTAACAGATTTACAAGTTAGCTTAGTTAAGGGAATGGCTATTCTAGAAAAATCTTGAATAAATCTTCTATAATAACCGGCTAATCCTAAGAAACTTCTAACCTCGGTTGGTGACTCAGGGGTTTTCCATTTGGTAATTGCCTCGATTTTTGTGGGATCCACATGAATTCCTTCATGATCAATTAGGTGTCCGAGAAATTGTACCTGTTCTAACCAAAATTCGCACTTTGAAAACTTAGCATAAAGCTTTTCTTTTCTTAATAAACTTAAAAGTGAGTGCAAATGCTTTGCATGTTCCTCTTTACTCTTAGAGTAAATGAGAATATCATCTATAAAGACAATTATGAATTTATCCAAATACGGCTTACATATTCGGTTCATCATATCCATGAATGCAGCTGGGGCATTGGTTAAACCAAATGGTATGACAGTAAATTCATAATGGCCATACCTTGTTCTGAAAGTGGTCTTAGGAATGTCCTCTTCCGGTACCATTAATTGATGATATCCTGACCTTAAATCGATTTTAGAGAAAAATCGTGCTCCTTGCAATTGATTAAACAGGTCATCTATTCTTGGTAATGGATACTGATTCTTAATTGTGACTTTGTTTAATTCACGGTAGTCAATGCACATTCGCATTGATCCGTCCTTCTTTTTACCAAATAAAATCGGCGCTCCCCAGGGTGATGAACTGGGCTGTATGAATCCTTTCTCTAGCAATTCGTCTAATTGCTTCTTTAGTTCTTGCATTTCTGCAGGTGCCAAACGGTAAGGTGCTTTGGCAATCGGTGCTGTCCCTGGTATTAAATGGATTCTGAATTCAACTTCTCGATCTGGAGGTTGCCCCGGTAATTCTTCTGGAAATATATCTGAAAACTGAGATACCACTGGGATATCCTTTAATTCTTTTCCTTTAGTGTTAGTGATTATAGAAATCAAATACACTAATGATCCTTTTCTTATGTAACTTGCTGTTTTCATCACAGAGATGAATTTAGTGGATTTAGAAGTTTTATATCCTTTAATTGTGATCTTTTCACCCTTTGGTGAATTTACTTGTATCGACTTTTGATCACACAAAATACTGGCTTTATTGGCTATTAACCAATCCATTCCTAATACTACATCAAATCCTGCCAGATTCATGGGGTAAAGGTTTGCAATAAATTTCTGATTTAGAATTTCTATTCTTGCTCCCTGCAAGATTTTAGAAATTCTAATGGTTTCACCATTTGCTGTCTCTACTAGACATTCTTGTGGAAGTTTAGTTAATGATTGGTTGAGAAGTTTGCAAAATGAAGTATTAATAAAACTTTGGTTTGCACCAGAGTCAAATAATACCTTAGCAAAAATATCATTAACTAAAAACGTACCAGTGATCACATCCGGGATTATCTTTGCTTCTTCTGCAGTCAGAACAAATGCTCTAGCATTTTTGGTATTCTTGTTGTTCGTAGCTGGAGCTAATTTTGGGCAGTTAGGCTTGATATGACCTTGTTCTCCACAATTGTAACATATCCTGTTATTAGCTTTCTTCCTGCAGTCTTCTTCCTTGTGTCCCGATATTTTGCAAAAGTTACAGTATATGGAGCATTTTCCTGAATGTTTTCTTTTGCAATTCTTACAGTAAGGTGTAGAGGTAGAGCCTATATTTTTCCCACGGTTAGAATTTCCAGAACGAAATTCTTGTGTGAGCTTCTGGGTTAGGTTCCTCATTTGATCCTCTTCTCGTGTACGGATTAATTCATATGTCAAGGTATTGGCTAGTTCTACAGCTTCTTCTATGGTTTGAGGTCTAGCTGCCTTGACTACGTGTCTTATCTCCCCAATCAATCCCCATATATAACGGGAGATTAATACTGGTTCAGGTGAAGCAAGGGTTGGCACTATTCTAGCATATTCAAAGAATAACTTAGTGTACCCCTTACTATCTACACCAGTCATTCTAAGGTTTAAGAACTTGTTTGCTATTTGTTCTTTTTCATTAGGAGGGCAGAATTTCCTTTCTACCATGTTTTTAAACTCCTCCCATTCCATATTGTAAGTTCTATTACTTCCTTTAGTCTGGAGAATAGTATTCCACCATTCTAGTGCTGAATTCTTAAACAAATTGGAATCAAACATTATCTTATCTTCTTCTGCGCATTTGCTTATTCTTAAGACTGCCTCAGTCTTTTCTATCCAGCATAGGGTTGTAATGGCCCCTTCGTTGCCCGAGAATTCCATTGGTTTACAAGACCAGAATTCCTTATAAGAACAACCGAAAGACACGGTTCTTCTTCTTTTGGGAATGGGCATTTGAAGTACGGGTCCATTGTTTACGCTATTTTCAGGTTCGGAAGGTCGCTTGCTATCATGTTTACTTTTATTTTCTGTTTCTCTAACTGTTTGAATAATATATGGAATCGCATCTATTATTCCTTGTGCCACTATGTGTTGGATGGCACTGTTATCCACTTGGTTTCCATTGTTGTTTGGAATTTCGTTACCCGAGTTATTGTTACTCTGGTTATCATTATTCAGATTTCCCTGGTTTACTTCGTCGTTCATCTGAATTTTAAACATTTATCACATATTAATATCACAAGATAATTAATAGTTTTGGTAACAACCACATAACACACATATTGGTAAAAAACGTCGAGCATTGCGACTTTACACTTTTCATATAGTATGCGTCAAATACACACTAAAACAGGAAATTAAACATTATAATATTATGCATCACTAACCACGAAATGGTCTATACTACAATATATTATTATTATTATTACCAACTCCACTAATTATCTTCATGGATATGGATTTCCCTCGAAATTCATTTGACGCTCGTCGTATTTCCAGACGAGTTGTTCTCCTACATACCTCATCCTCTCACTACTTTCTAAGATTTCTTCTCCGAAAATTCGGAGTTCTTGCAAGTTCTCTGCACTCATTGGGGGTGCAGGTGCTGGTACCGGATACTGTGGCCTGGGATTCTCCTGAGGGTACGGATTCTCTAAAATTTCCCTAATGTATTCATCGTTGTCATAATAGGGATCTAGAGGATCCAGACCTGGATATGCTGCTATGTTTGGCAAGGTTTCGTCATTTAGATGGTAGCGTGGCACATAATCCCTAAGATCATCAAACCATGGATCATAATTTGGGTCTACGGGATTAGGGGCTGGTATCCTAGGTATTTCCTCAGGGTTGAAATCATGCATTTCTACCTCCATCGGCTGAGTGGGAATTAAAGGCAAAGGTTGTGGGGCTACTAGTTGTTCCAGACTTGGGTCGGCAGCAGTCGTTGCTAGGATATGGAAATTGGCTAGGCTTCTACTAAGCATATCCTGTGTATGGGCATCTGACTCTCGCTTAGCGACTGCTTGGACTCTTTGTTGTTGCAAGTTTCGCATTCTTTTTCTACGCTCAAAGGCTCCCTTACTGAACCATCCTCTCTTTTTCTGAGGGAATGGCTCTTCCGACTGAGCTTTAAAGGCAAATATCCCTTCTTCCTGATCAGCGGAATACCCAGAGAGGGTAGGCTGGGAAGAGGTACCTTCACTCTTAGGTGAATCGGACAACTGACGATACACGTCTGAGGGTCCTTGATCACTCATACTGTAAACTAACAAATAGTCAAATAACACATAACAATAAAATACAGATAATCACGTATTTTAAGAATTTATTTCCTAACAATTTAAATAATTTGATGTCAGCAGAACACTTATGTGGCTGAATCAGTGGCTAAGCTCTGATACCACCTTCTATCGCAACCCCCGCCCCCTTATCTGACTCGGGAACGGACGTCTGCGAACATTCTCTTGTGGTGGTATCAGTTTGTTTAGTTTATTAATCCGGCAGCGGAAATTACATCAGGACCGTAGTTAGGAAATGTTTATCAGAATAAAACCACCATATTTTATATCAATAACCACATGGGTAAAACCCAAGTTTCTTTATTACAACATGTTTATAGGGATAACCCTATTTTATTGAATTTAAAACATCGTCTTTTTGGTAACTTTTATAGCCACATTTTTCCAAGCCGTCAGTGCTCTCCAGCTGGCTTTTTACTAATTGGCTGTCACATTGTATTACCTAAAACGCGTTTTAAAAACATTTGTCAGTGGAAAATACTGGTGAGTGAATCCCAGTTTAATCAAGAAGACATTTTATCAATTAACACAGTATTGAGAGCGATCACAATGTTTATTTCTACACAATTACTCATTCAGTACTGTCAATCCTGACTGGTGGGTCATATTACACATTGGCTAACTCGTTGTCCAATTGTAACGTGTTCCACATTTTGTATACAAAACCCCAACATACCGGCAGTAATTGAAGAACTACAAAGACTCAATCACTGCTTAATCACATTGTAAAACATTTAAGGTTTTGTAAAACAGTTCACAAAAAGGTTTACAAAAAGCGGATAAACTCACATTGCTGTTTTAGGCTTCTTCTAGGGTTTCCTGGTGTTAAGTCTATAATTTGCACAAATGTACATATGTTAGTATAATAACCCTTTAATTATATTAATGATACCCTCCCCGAGACGGTATTCCAACAACTACGTCGGGCAGAACCATGACAGTTGTTACGGAACCCTGGATCAATCGGGCAGCGCATCTAATATGAAACTGGGGTTATAATACTTACAACGGAGCAGAACCTCGCTAATTAGGGGGATATAATACCCGTATATTATGTCTACTACTTCAGAATTCGATTAGAAAGAAAAGAAATGAGCGAGTAGACTGAAGATCCGATGCCTTCTATTTATAGGGGCTGTTTTTTACTTTTACGCGGCCCGCGTAAACATAGACTACGGGCTACGCGGCCCGCGTAGTAGCCCGGGTAGGGTTTAGGGTGTCCGGGTCATCGTATAGGGTTGCCGGGTGTTGGGCCACGTGGCGGCCTGGGATCGTGCCAGCCATTACCTTCTCGCGGCCCGCGTAAGGGTTAAGAGGAAGGTTACGCGGCATGCCTAAAACCCATTTTTTCTTGTTTTTAATTTATTTTTAATGGCATAACGTATTTGGGCTCGGTTTTCATGTATGGGGTATATTTTAAGACATATTAGGATATTTTAAAATATATAAGGGTGTCAAAAAATATTCGAGAGGGTTGTTATAAAAAGATTTTTGTAACGCCCCAAAAATTTGAATTATTAAATTTGCTAGTATGTTACCATGTTTAATAGAATGAAATATAATAACTAGGTTAGTAAACCTAGTTAAATGCCTAACAAGACAAGTAAAGGAATGAATTGGGTGACAATTAAATCAAGTAACAAACTAGAAGGGGTAAGGTTGCCAAAAAGGGGGAAACTTGTATTTAATTAAAACTAAAACCCCACACACACACTAGGTGTGTGTGTGTGTGTGTGTGTGTTTGTCGACTTCATGATCAGGAGAAGAAGAAAAAGGGGTTCAAAACCTAGTTCAAAAGAAGCTTCAATTGAAGGGAAATTTGAAGCTTAAACCTATGATTGAACTTGAATTAATAATCACCTACACAAGGGGATCATGAGGTGTAGCAAGGCTTGGAAGACAACATGGCAAACAAGTGGAAATGGTGATAACTTTCTTAAGGGCAAAGGTAACTGATTTCGATTCACTTCTTAGTATGTATAAAGAATTTTGATATTTATAAATATAGGGAAATCATGTAAGGTTGTGTAATGAATGAGAGTACTAAGATAAGTATTGATTTAGTGAGACGAAGGTAGTTATCTAAGACGAAGGTAAATTGGTGGGATTAAACGGGTCGAATAAATACGTACAAGTAATGTAACAATAATGAAATTCGTAAAGATTAAGGACCCGAGATAAATATTTTTAGTCAATAATGTAAGGTTATGTTTTACGGACAAATATAAACAAGTTTCGAGTGAATTTGATGCGAAATGGTTGAGTTATGAAAGTTTTGGCATTAAAAATGAAGGCTGAACTGGGCACCACCGTAGCTTACAGTGGAGTCTGTCGCGCCCCGCGACAATATTGTTCTAGTCTCTCGCGGCCCGCGAGAGACCCTGTTGCTGGCAATTTTGTTTAATTTTATTTGTTTGATCTTGGAACTCGTTTAGAATGGTTTTCAAGGCCTCATAGTAATTTTTTTAAATGATTTTGAATGTAAGTTAATGATATGGGTCTTTGAGTAGCATAAGTATGGATGAATTATTATTATTTACGTATGACCAAGGTAAAACAATTGAATGTGAATAAGTGCATAAATCGGATATACATGTATGATGATATTTAGTAGTAGAGTATGAAGGTTAGGTTTTGTTACTAACAAGAGATGTAGGAATGGGACGTGTATATCATTTGGTGGATACATGGAAGAGTTCCCGCTCGATGTTCTATAATGATAATAGATCAATGTTATGTTTTTATGCGAGATTGTAAATCTTCAATACGTTGGAGGGTATGTGTTGCTAATTGTTTGTTATTGAGAATGAAATTAAGAAATGCAGGTACGTAAGTGTTGGTCTCTCATGGATTTGAGGCTCGGTGTAAGGAATGAATCCGAGGAACATCATTTGGAAACTTTATACAACAATAGATGGCTATGTGGTTATTGGTTATTATGTGTTCATTTAAAAATTCATGATGTCACCATTTACTAACATGTTGGTTATTTATGGTGACCGCAGATAATAGGATCGTCATGATGAACGAAGCAACGAAGATCGAGTCGAGACCAAGGATTGTACGGGGATGTGATCACATGCTTGAAATCATTTGTAATATAATTTTTCTGATTATGAATGAATCTTGTAAAAGATTTAGATTAAGTCGATTCGAATGGATTATTAATCAGCTGTATGTCTTACAAGGAAAGAAATTTTATGACTCATATTTTCCGCTGCGACGAATTCGGTTAACAAGTGTTTGTGTGTTTGTGTGTTTCAAGTTGGTATCAGAGCCCTTGTTTGAGAGAAATCAAGTATGAGGAGGTAAATACTTGAACTCAAACCCGTGTTCTCCTGTGACAAAGGAACCCGTACAATCCAAGACTAGATCAAGATCTAAAGGTAGAAGCGAATGTAAGTATGTATTTAAGTATGTATGTGAAGAAAACTAACCGTATGTTATGTGTAAGGTAAGTATAATTGTTTGGAGAGGATGATCCGCAAATGCGGTCTAGGACCGACACCAAGGCATGTAATAAGACAAATTGACCCCAGGTACGTAAATTAAATATGTGGGTACATGTAATAGTAAAACCTATCAAGGGAAGGAGACTTTTAAATGAAAGATAATGATGGTACAGTAATGAAATTTTGAAAATGTTAAACGTGTCGAAACCTAATTCTTCGAGCATAAGGTGATGATTACATGAAGGCACGAAACTAGTATGTGGATTGTGTACCTGGCCAGTACGCAAGAAACATATGACCTTCGTGAGACCATGATAATTGTTGCAGGTATGTCCGGAAGAATTGGGTACTAGGTGGATGTGTGGGTGAAAGGAGTAGTAAGACTCTCAAGAAATTGAGAGTACTAAACACGAATGAAAAGTATGAAAAATATGTTTGAATCCGCGAGACGGATTCAAAACATAGAAGCAACGAAAAATATGAATGATATGTTTGAATCCGCGAAACGGATTCAAAACATAGAAGGAATGAAAGATACGAATGATATGTTTGAATCCGCGAGACGGATCCAAAACATAGAAGAAATGAAAGGTATGAATAATATGTTTGAATCCGCGAGACGGATTTAAAACATAGAAAGGAATGAAAAGTAGAACGAAAAGTATGAATCCGTAAGTAAGTACGGATCAAACAAGTAAAATGAATGATATGAATGAAAAGTCCGAATTCTTTAAAGCGGATATTAACCAAGTTATGTTTTAAACTTTTACATATATTTATATATATGCAAATACGTTGTATGTGAGAATGGTTGAAAGGAAAAATGAGTAATACGGGTCAAATGGTGATCACCATTTGAACCCAGTATTTAATGTTTTGATTTGTCAAGTTTTATACTTATATGTGAGCATAATATATGGGCATGCAATGTCACAAATTGGAAAGAAATAACCATCGCGAGGTATGGATAACGAGTCAATGGATTTGACTCGCGTCAGGTATGTATAAAAAGGTTATACTCTTTATAGGAGCTTATGGCTCGACTAGGGAGGGATGTGTCAGAATAGGATACCTGATACATATATGTAAGAATGTATTTACAAATTAGACTTCCGAAAGGTCAAACGGAGTAAAATGATAATTTATAAGGCAAGTAATAGAAAAATAGAAAGAAAATTTTGGTCCCCTAAATAAGTAAGTATAACCGTTGAAAATGGTTGTTGTAGCAAAATTTTAGTTGAAAGAAAGAAATTTTGAAATAAGTTACGTGTTAGACATATTATTAGATGACTCTTAAAAGTCAGAATGAATGACGGGCTACGACCCGGACAATAACTTAAGAGTGGACAGGAAGGGTAGGTTTTGACAAGAATACTGAAATAATGTAATGAAGTCTTTACAAGTATGCATGAATGGAAAAGAAGTACGAACGTGTACTTCGATACGTCTACGATAAGTAAGAAGTGCCAGTTTGACCTTGAAAAGTCAAACTGCAAAAGTTGAAGAAATAACCAATAAAATGAAAAGCCTGTATGTAAGAAATGGAATGTGTGATAAGTTTTAAGCATGTACGTAAGAAATTTGTAAAAGAGTCTTAGGCAAACAAACACCATGTAGAATGCAATTATGAAAGGTTATGTGCTAACTGTTAATTTTACAGATAAGAATGATGGAATCTTAGTGTGATGATAGTAATAAAGCTGATGGAAGGATGCTCACGAGTGGGAACATATTACACGAGTGAATGAGACCAATTCTGGTATGGAAGGTACCTATAAAGAAGCGGATCGATCCAGCTGACGGATCACTGATCTATGCAAAGAAGGCGAGGTTAGTAAAAAGTTTAATTCTTGATTTATAAGTAAGAATCTGTAAATTTATTTGTACGTGTGAACAAAATGAATGGTAGGATAATTATGGTATGATATGAAATAATCGACTTGTAATGGTCAGCATAAAAAAAATATTTATGTCATTAAGAGGAAGATCTAAAGGCCAAGAATGAAAATTTGGACTAATTGATTAAACGCTCGTATGATGCTCTTGCACGACAAACCGGAGTAGTATAATAAGTAGTGCATGCAAGGAGCTAATAATAAGTGATGTGAATGATTTAAATCTGAGGCTAGACCTAAAGTTGTAAATAGTTCAGGTAACGGTAGAAAATGTAGATTAATGTTTAATCCTAGAGAAGAGTATGGACAAGTGAGTATGAAAATGGTAGTTATGTTAGTGTATTAATATCTGAATATTCACGGTAATATGTACTATTATATGCTCACCTCTCCCGAGGAGATGAAAGAAATTAGGAGGAATGTAAGTAATGGAATGTTCAGGTTCATTCAAGATTGTCGAAAATGAACTAATAACTACCTAGAGGTAATGGCAACCCCAAACAAATGCCGGTAATATGTGTATATACACACGATTTAGAATTACCATGTGCCAATGAAAGTACTTGGACGGAATGCTAATAATAGAATACCGAAGTAAGCTCATGATAAGCACTCATGTGACTAACGCTAGAATGAAATATCAAGTATGTGATATGTGTGAAAGGGAAATAGAATGACCCACAACGAATGGTAAGCATATGAATGTCCAACGATTAATTAAAAAGGCAAGGAACAAGATATATGCTTATGATGGTAAGTGAATATTACCTCTTAAACAAATCACAAGTGTTTGCGGGATATAGTACACATCTTGAATGAATTAATTCAAGAGTGAGAATATAATTGGTCTATTAGGAATGAGAAAGGTTTCGGGGACGAAACCTTCATTAAGGGGGGTAGACTTGTAACGCCCCAAAAATTTAAATTATTAAATTTGCTAGTATGTTACCATATTTAATAGAATGAAATATAATAACTAGGTTAGTAAACCTAGTTAAATGCCTAACAAGACAAGTAAAGGAATGAATTGGGTGAAAATTAACTCAAATAACAAACTAGAAGGGGTAAGGTTGCCAAAAAGGGGGAAACTTGTATTTAATTAAAACTAAAACCCCACACACACACTAGGTGTGTGTGTGTGTGTGTGTGTGTCGACTTCATGATCAGGAGAAGAAGAAAAAGGGGTTCAAAACCTAGATCAAAAGAAGCTTCAATTGAAGGGAAATTTGAAGCTTAAACCTATGATTGAACTTGAATTAATAATCACCTACACAAGGGGATCATGAGGTGTAGCAAGGCTTGGAAGACAACATGGCAAACAAGTGGAAATGGTGATAACTTTCTTACGGGCAAAGGTAAGTGATTTCGATTCACTTCTTAGTATGTATAAAGAATTTTGATATTTATAAATGTAGGGAAATCATGTAAGGTTGTGTAATGAATGAGAGTACTAAGATAAGTATTGATTTAGTGAGACGAAGGTAGTTATCTAAGACGAAGGTAAATTGGTGGGATTAAACGGGTCGAATAAATACGTACAAGTAATGTAACAATAATGAAATTCGTAAAGATTAAGGACCCGAGATAAAGATTTTTAGTCAATAATGTAAGGTTATGTTTTACGGGCAAATATAAACAAGTTTCGAGTGAATTTAATGCGAAATGGTTGAGTTATGAAAGTTTTGGCATTAAAAATGAAGGTTGAACTGGGCACCACCGTAGCTTACGGTGGAGGCTGTCGCGCCCCGCGACAATATTGTTCTAGTCTCTCGCGGCCCGCGAGAGACCCTGTTGCTGGCAATTTTGTTTAATTTTACTTGTTTGATC
The DNA here is from genome assembly GCA_030545235.1 of Helianthus tuberosus. Lineage (NCBI taxonomy): Eukaryota > Viridiplantae > Streptophyta > Magnoliopsida > Asterales > Asteraceae > Helianthus > Helianthus tuberosus. Next base: position 2,674,235 of record JARYGA010059779.1, read on the forward strand.
TTGGAACTCGTTTAGAATGGTTTTCAAGGCCTCATAGCAATTTTTTTAAATGATTTTGAATGTAAGTTAATGATATGGGTCTTTGAGTAGCATAAGTATGGATGAATTATTATTATTTACGTATGACCAAGGTAAAACAATTGAATGTGAATAAGTGCATAAATCGGATATACATGTATGATGATATTTAGTAGTAGAGTATGAAGGTTAGGTTTTGTTGCTAACGAGAGATGTAGGAATGGGACGTGTATATCATTTGGTGGATACATGGAAGAGTTCCCGCTCGATGTGCTCTAATGATAATAGATCAATGTTATGTTTTTATGCGAGATTGTAAATCTTCAATACGTTGGAGGGTATGTGTTGCTAATTGTTTGTTATTGAGAATGAAATTAAGAAATGCAGGTACGTAAGTGTTGGTCTCTCATGGATTTGAGGCTCGGTGTAAGGAATGAATCCGAGGAACATCATTTGGAAACTTTATACAACAATAGATGGCTATGTGGTTATTGGTTATTATGTGTTCATTTAAAAATTCATGATGTCACCATTTACTAACATGTTGGTTATTTATGGTGACCACAGATAATAGGATCGTCATGATGAACGAAGCAACGAAGATCGAGTCGAGTCCAAGGATTGTACGGGGATGTGATCACATGCTTGAAATCATTTGTAATATAAATTTTCTGATTATGAATGAATCTTGTAAAAGATTTAGATTAAGTCAATTCGAATGGATTATTAATCAGCTGTATGTCTTACAAGGAAAGAAATTTTATGACTCATATTTTCCGCTGCGACGAATTCAGTTAACAAGTGTTTGTGTGTTTCAATTTTTTTACCAAATCTTTTCATGAATGGAAAAAAAAACATCACAAGGTATATGCGGTTGAAGCATATGTGCTATAATGTCTAAAATACTTTCTACCTTGTAACCTATCATACTTGGTGATTGGAAACATGATGCATATTCCTTTTTTTAAAACACTTATATATACCGTATGACATACTTCTATCACCAATTTTTTTTCTTCTATCTCTCTCAACAAACCTCTTAAGTCTTAACAAACGAACTCTACTTCAAGAGGTAAAATGTCCATCTCTTCAAACTCAACTTCATAAGACAATCACAAGAGGTTCTCTTCTAATAACTTGAAGAAGAAAATGAATGTGATGATGGCAGGCACAAAACATGTAATTGTTCACTCCTAAGAAATGAGTTTAGTCAACAAAGGAGTCTCTTTAACAAGATGTACTCTGGTCTAAAAGCCGCTATGCCATATTGTGTTGGGCGTACATTGATAGTCTTCCTATATTTAATGGCATTTCTTATGCGTATGTTTATACTACTGGTTTTTTTGCAAAAAAAAAAAAAAAACTTATCGGTATACACACTTCTAAAGGGAAGCTTATTACATTAAAGGGCTAAGTCATACATGGGGGGGGGGGGGTCCTATTTTATCTTGGCAAAAAAGGAGAGAAAAAAAGAAGACCTTATGATTCATTAAGGTATGTGATACTGTTAACTTGTTCATCATTATGGTTTACAAATGTCTCACAGGTTATACATTTTGTCATTATTAGAAAGGAGGAGATTATTAGGAAAATAAGGTTCAATGAAAATTAGGAATGTATTATTCCCAAATGATCCTTTGTTTTGATAATGTTTCTTAGTTGTTGATTAAGGATGTGCATATACCATATACATGTCACCTAACACTTAATAAATCACTAAGTACAAGGATCACCAAATACAAATACTAAAGAAACAATGTGATGATTGAAGTTTACAAAGTTTAAGTATGGAAAACTAGCAACAACATGCATAGAACAAAGCCTATCGAATAAGTGAATATGTTGGACCTACAAAAGAACAAACAATATTCAAAAGCAAAAACATGACCTTTTGATCACGAAATAAACAGTTGATGAAGTATCCATTCCCAAAGATAGAGAATCTTGAACACTAATCAGAACATATGTTTAAGACATTCAAAGACCTGTTTGAAGCCTTGGAACCATTGTTGAAGAAAAAGAAACCATTGTTCAAGGCCAAAGCTCTGTTGAAGTAAAACACTGATCATGAAGACCAAACATCTGTTATAGCCAAACATATGTTTGACACATCCCAATAGCAAAGTTTTTCTCAATGTAACAGTACTAAACAGAATTTTCATGTAATAGAACGGAAGTTAGATCTCCTCGGATGTTTACTAACATCTGTGGAATCTTTTCTGTTAGGAATGTTAGATGTCATTATCTGGGTGATGTTAGCTAATTGCAAACAGAGCTTTCGTACTTGTGTAAATAGATCTCATCTGTTAGAAATCTAATTATTACATTTATTCCTTTTGTACGAACAACAAAGTGTGTGATCAGGCTGGGGGAGATTGTATAATCATTGTACTGTAATTGTAATCTTTGGATTTCAATATAAAACAATTTTGATATATCTTCATGCTTGTGTTTTTACTTTATTTGAGTTACAATTTGCAAATTGTTTGTTCTTCATGTCTTAAATACACAAGTTCTATAAAACCAGATCCTTTAATTGCTATCGGAGCTTGGTCACATTAAACTCGATTTCACAATTAGTTTAATATTCAAGAACCAGCTCACAAAGAGAGCCAATCTGTTCGTTGTATCTGAATTTAGAGTTTAAAGTATATTATAAAAGGTGTATGTACTTTGTTTTAGCAAAAGATCAAAGGAATTGTACATAACAGTCATGATTCCCATAATGGTTTCAACAACAAGCCACCGATGCTTGTTAGATCAGAATATAATATTTGGCAACGTCGGATGTTACACATGTTTGCTTAACAGAACATAGGATATTGGAAGTCTATTATATTTGGACCTCATATTTGAATGGTACCTAGTGCCAAATATCCAAATGCTCAGGAGCCAAAGAAACCGGAAAATTACTCTAAGCTAGATGTTCAAAAGTTTAAGACAGATGCCAAAGTACTTAATATTGTTGTGAAGGCTCTACCATATAAGATCTATGTTGATCTATTACATTGTAATAGTGCAAAAGAGTTATGAGATGAGTTAAAAGAAAAATCCAGTAAAACAAAGGAAATTGTCAAAAACAACCAAGAAACTCTCAACCAACAAGACTTTAAGAATGCATTTAACATATTACAAACAACAGTTTGTGAAAAGGTTAATGTAAAAGTTGTACAAAAACAATGACCCCTAGAAATCCATTGAATGTGAGTATGATTGTGATTGTGCTTTGATGGCTACCAAGAACGGAGCCCCCACATGCCTAGATAGTTTATAGTATGTTGATAGTGGAGCATCCATACATATGACTAGATGCAAAGCTCTGCTATTAAACTTCTCTGCACATGTAGGAGGTGATATATCATTTAGAAATGACTCAAAAGGTAAAGTGTTGGGGTCTGGAACTATTCAAGTTGGTAATCTAAAATTTGAAAATGTAAATCTTATTGATAATCTAAAGTTCAATCTACTCAGTGTTTCACAAATGAGTGATAAAGGCTATGGTTCATTTTTTACCAAGAAAAGTTGTAAAATTGTAGGCCCAGATGTACTGAAAAGGATTGACAAAATTATAGCTGACAGCACTACATAACTTGTTGCTCACAGAGTTGGCAATGTTTATGTAGTGGACATGTTAAAAGATAAACCCATGACAAATGTATGCCTATTTTTTGTTGCTTTAATAAAAGAAACAAAATTATGGCATATAAGGTTGGGACACATTAATTTACAAACAATTAACTCTCTGACAAAACAAAATCTTGTTAGAGGTTTAGCAATCAAACAATGCAAGTGTCATGAACACTGTGTTTCATGCCTAAAAGTGTAACATCCCAAGTGTGCGGATATATTAATTATAAATATTCAAAGGTGTATGATAGATCTTAATTGTTCTGCTTCTAAGTGGATTAATTACATAAAATGTATTTTAGATTATTAGATCTATAAATCTAATAATATTATCGAACTTAATTAAAATGATGGTTTATAATGGATGTTTGGTTATTAGAAAACATAAAATAAAAGATAAGTCGGAAGAATGACGATAAATATTTATGTTGAAATGTGCGATGGGAAATGAAACAAATGATAAACTACTTCTAATGTTTTATAAGGATAAAGATAGATTAAAATACCTTGAAAGTAAAAGTAAGTATGGAATTAGTACTGCACATATAAGGTTTAGTGTCTAATGTGTCAACAAAATAAGAAGAAGGGTTAAATATATAGTTTTTTATTTTTAAAGAAAAGCAGGAAGTATCAAGAGACATCCACGTATCCCTCTTCTGGAAGAAAGCAAAAATTCATTTTGGGAATGTTATATACCTGAAACTTTTCAAGAGAGAAAAAGGGAGTGATTTGGTTTAAAGAAACAAGAGAAGTCGTCGTCACAATGAAATAATCAAACAATCAGATAGTAAGCAATCAACACAAAAGCTATTGTGATTTATTCAAAGGCTGAATTAGGGCTCCAAAGGGATGTTAAAGGTTGTGGATATAAGCCATGGGGCTGATCAAGGCTGAGGTTAAACATAATGGCCGGAAACAAGCACGCTTGGGTCAGTTTAGTTAAGAACGGGTTAGGATTTAGTGATGATTGTAAGGTAAGTTTGCACAATCATTTGATTTCAAATTTGAATACTTTTTGGGGGCTGAAGAATTGTGTCGCGAGTTTGAGAAAGTGGTGAATTCGAAATTTGAAATGAGTGCGATGGGAGGGTGTCTTTCTTTCTTGGTCTTCAAGTCAGTCAGGAGAAAGAAGGGACGTACGTGCATCAAACAAAGTATGTCCACGAGATTCTTAAGAGATTCAGTTTGGAAGATAGCCCACCCTTCGACACACCTTTGCCGGCGAATCATAAGCTGACGACTGATAAGGAGAAGGATCCTGAAGTGGATCAAACTCTGTATCGGGTGATGATAGGTTCACTTATGTATCTTACAGCGTCACATCCCGATATTGTGTTTTCTATTTGTTTATGTGCCAGTTACCAATCAACTCCGAGGGAATCTCATATGACTGCTATCAAACGCATCTTCAGATACCTGAAAGGGAAACCTAAGCTTGGATTATTGTATCCAGCTGAAGGAGGTCTGGATTCGATTGCATATGCTGATGCAGATTTCGGAGGGTCACCAGTCAACCTCTGGCGGCACACAACTGCTTGGAAACCGTCTTATGTCTTGGTAATGCAAAAAGCAAGTTACTATGTCTTTATCCACGTGCGAGGCCGAGTACATTGCAGCTTTGAGCTGTTGTGCTCAGGTTTTGTGGATTCAGCAACAAATGAGAGACTACGATATGGCAGACCAACCAGGTGATCAATAGGGAGCTCAACAGGGAGCTCAACCTACAGCAGCAGCCGCTCCGCCTGGTCCAGTAAGGGAGTTCTTCGGCAATCACAATCAGATAGCATTATTAAATGAAAATGTTCGTGGTGCTGCCAATTACGCTCCAATTATACGTTTTCTATGAAATTCAAGAATTAGTTTTGCAATTTCTGAAGACGTTCACCAAGTGAGAGCGTGCATTCAAGACTTTTGGTGTACGGGTCGAAATGTGGGTAATACAAATGAAGCTATTGTTAATGGAAATCAAATTGTTATCACTGAAGTCGTTATTTGTGCGGCTTTACGGTTTGGTGACTTGGATCATGGAAACACTTGTTATGCTAAGGGTATTCATGAACGATGTGCTCGATCTTTTGGATATGTAGGATCTTTTCGGTCCAAACAGATATTCAAGGGTACTTTTCAGAAACTGGCATGGAAGGAATGGGACAAGAACTTCTATCAGCTATGATCGGTTTAATTTTCAATCAACCATACAATTTCTCCCTTATGATTCTTCAAGCGTTTCAAACTCATCTTGCACTACGGGTAGATGACAAATGATTGATGATTCTTTATCCAAGATTTCTTACACTGATTTTTCGTCACCTTTTGCCGAATCTTCCATTCGATGCTCAGTTACCTACTTATGCTCAGACACACATGCATCCACGTATCTTGAAAGACTATGAAGGTGCTAAAGTGACAAAGCATGCAAATGTGCTTCCTGTCCCTCATCCTCTGCTTTGTGTGACAACTGGCACTTTTCCGTACATTTCGTACAATAATTGAACAGTAATCTGTGTTTTAAGAACTGTGCAGGGTATAGTTTACAAGACGAATGAATTTCTGATTACTGTTATATACATACAATGGCATTTCATGTTGCAAGACTTTTATCATTACTACATGCAACACGATATAGTTCTATTAATGCACAGAACAGAATTGGCACCATTATCAGACAAACTAAAAGCACTGACGGGAGTTCAGTACTTAGACAGACATGATGTTAAGACACAGAATGAGCCCAGAACCAAGTGATACACTAGGATAGTGTGTAGGAAAGTAGGGATTACAAAACTGCCTTCCTAGTAATGACATAGGTGCCGGAAAGTGCTAGAAACACACTAAAACTGCAAAATTCTGCAGAAAATAGATAAATTCAGCAATTTTCAGCAATTTAACATCTAAATATAATGTAGAAAAGTGGTTTAATGGTCCAGAATACTTTCCTAAGTGTCGGGAACCGAAACTGTCATAAAATACAACATAAAGCACACTAAACTGCGCAGTTCAGTACTTTAACAAACAGTAACGAAATGAACAACCGGACACTACCCGAAACATCAAATTTTTACTAGAAGCACTATTTTAGTGTGTACAAAGCTAGTTATGGATACCGAACATCATATTACCTCTTATAAACATCAAACACCTAAATCCCTAAATTTAATACTTGGAATCTAACTAGAATGAAGTAACTAATACTTGAAATGTTACACTTTACCCCCCCCCCATCCAAGGCCGGTTACAAAGTAGGTCCCACTTGGGATTTTCTAGCATTATTTTATTAGATATGTTGCTTCCTTTTCTAGACATAAAATCCTTTAGAGATTGAGATGATGGAAGTATTTTATATAAACCCACTAGTCCTAACCTTTATACCATTCATTCATCTTCAACACCCCAAACACCTCTTCTCTTCCCCTCTACCTACGGCCTTAAGCACCCACACATACACATCCATTTTCATCCAATTTTCAAGTAATCCAAGGTGATTCTAAGGTGCTAGGAGCTAAGTTAAGAAGCTTGGAGCTTTCAGAAGTTGAAGGACCTTCACCAATTGCTTTTATCCACTTCATTATCTCTAGTGATCATCCCTAGCCTTGAGCTAGTAGTAAGAACACTCTACACTCTATTCTACATCTTGTTTAAGTGGTTAAAAGAAGATACAAGTTGATAATCAAGATGAACACTAAGAATTAAGAACATGAAACATGAACATAAGCTTAAAAATCTAAAGAAATCATGTTGTTTTGGGTTGTTATGCTTGTTGATTGTTGATTGCTCATGTTTATGATGTTGATCATCATAATAACCTTGCTAGATGATGATTAAACACATGATCTAGCAAGTATGAGGATGATTCTTGAAGAAATCATAAAGAACATCCTTTATGTTAAACATGAACTTGAATATGAACTTGTTTTAAAGTATGATGATGATTGATACATGAAATAAGGCTTGTAAATGAATGATTTCAAAAATAGTTTTCCCAAGAAATCAAGATTATTTACAAGACTTACAAGATCATGACTTTTAAGAAACTAATCACATTTTTGGGGTTAAATCAAGACTAGAAGCATATTGTTAACAAGAAGAATACAAGAAAAATCATTTTTAGAAAATCTTCAAGTAAGTTGTAAAGGACTAAATTTTACAAGAAGGTGATTTATAAATAGACAACCATGTTTTGGAGGGTAACTAAACCTACTAAATAACATACTAAGTTACTGTAACTTTTTACAAGATTTCAAGTTCATGTCAAAGTGTAAATTTGCATATTTTAAAGCATATGGTAAGTCTTGTTCATGTTGTTGATGATTGATGATGATTTTAAAAGAAATTGATATGCTTTGAAAGCATGGAAACCTCCATTTTTAAGGGGAAACTATGGCAAAATTTTCTAAAAATATAAACACTTAGAAAAATATTTATAAACACACACTCACAAGTGTATTTTCAACAATAAATGGTTATATAAACTTTGCCATAATTTTTGGTTACAAAAAAATACAAATATTGGAGGTTGGTTTTCATAAATAAAAGTGACTAAATATTTATTTGGGAAATACATATTAAGAAGACACAATGTGTGTGATTATTTGTATATTTTGTGTATTAGTTAAATTAGTTTAGGACTTGAAATAATGTAACACATCAAAATACCAAGGATTACAATCCAAAATGTTACCAAAATTCCAAGGAATAAATATACGAGTCTTACACAAAATATTGATGAAACCAAACTATGGAATATAAGACTTACGAAATATTCCGGAAAATATATTCACAAGTATATTTTGGTAAATAATATTTTGGACACCAAGGAAACGAAAATATGATTTTTACAATTACTACAAGAATATATATCATATTTTTTACAAGAGAAAAATATATTATTCTTGGCAAGTATAAATATATATTTTTCTGGAAATTTTTAGAAGATATATTATTTTTGAAAGAGATATATATTTTCTCAACAAACATGAAATACAATATTTTTGGGTGAAAGATATATATTCTCAGTTAAATATGAAATATATCGTTTATGGAGAAATATAAGTTTATATATATTTTCTAAGGTTAGACATGAAAATATATTGCTTTTGGAACTTATATGAAAATACAGATATTCTGCCAAAGGAAGATTATAAATAATTTTTCTAAGTAAAATTTATTGAAATATATATATTGGAAATATATATTGGTGAACTTTTATTAAAGATAATCTTCCGGAATAATTAATACGAAATTAAGTATAAGAATACTTAATAAATACAATAAACATACGTATTCTCGTACGTATAAATACACACCGGAATACGACCCCAAATACATGGCAAAATATACAAGTATATGAATACGAATACATATACACCCATCCTTGGGAAGGAAATACATGTATAAATACTTGGAAGGTATCAAGTTAAATGATATTGTTTTAACTATTATTCCAAAATGTGATAAATATAAATTAGGTTAAAATATTTATTATTTTAACAAATAATTATATGACTTGGAATAATACTGAAGGCACAATAAGACGTAACTCAAAGACACTAACTAATACAAAGTCAAAGCACGACCGGCTCACCTAATAGACAGTAGTACATTGTAGGTTGTCGTGCACACTAATAGCAGCTTGAGTTTCGTCGGATTGAAGAACGCAAAACAGTGAGTTCATGTCCCCCTTTTCTCTTAACTGTTTTTGGTTTTATAACTCTCGGGGGTGGAATACATGTTATTGATGTTTAAACGGTATGATATGAACTATTAAATCATGTGAGCATAGATTAAATTTGAAATGCCATTAATTCTTAATTAGGGACGAAGGTTAGATCTAACGGGTACGACCGAACCCCACTCATGGTACTTGTGACCACTTGAGTGCTTCGGTGTCCCAGTCGAGGTGAATCGACATTAGTCAAGGTGAATTGACATAGTCAAGGGAAATTGACATAGTCAAGGTGAATTGGCATAGTCGAAGGGAATCGACGAGGGTATAAGTCTACTCATTTCGAGTGCTCCCTATGTCCTCACATGCTTTAATGTCCTTGTAAAACATTAATTTGATATGTTCATAAATGCTTTTCATAACTGTTTTCAAAGGAGTCTCTCAAAGGATTACAAGTTTGTCAGTACTCACACAAAATGCATGAACTCGCTCAACTTTTGTTGATGTTTTCCAAAATTACATGTATTTCAGGTAACAAGTCGGATCTTGGGCGCAGGTGTTGTTTCTAGAAGTAGATTCCAAGTTTAGATGTCATCCACTCTTGTTGATCTGTAACTTAGTCGAAGGTTGTGCTGTTTGAAACTTAAATAAATGGTGTTTGTAATACTTTTAAACTTAATGAATGGATGAACATCGTTTTGATCATATAGTTGTTTATTATAATTGAATGCAATGGTATTAAACAAGTCTCACATCATACGCTTCCGCAAAAGTCAGGGTGTGACACTTTGTGCTTCCTGAAAATGATCAGACTTGAATTAATATCGAAAATGGTATTGCAGAAAAAGTCAGGGTAATAATGAAGGTGCTCCAGATGATCAGGTTCCAGTGGTTGTTCAAACTCCAGTTGATCTTCAACAACCACCGGTTAATAAACCTAAGCCTAAACCTGTAGCAGAACCAGTTGTTGAAAATCCGATTGCAGAAAATGTTGTTATTTATGAACCAATTGTTACCTCTTCGGCACCGAGTGTTGCCATAGAGACTACTAATATTAGAGCTTGATACGGCTCAGGGAGCTGGTCCATCTTCTCGTGTTGTAGTTAAAGGGAAGCGTATTATTGATGAGCCCGATGATGATATGTTGTCTGAGAAGAAGTATCTTTAGTTGGTGCAAAAGGATTTGCGAAACAGAATTTCGCCTGCTGAAAGGGAACAACTTGACTTATTTTGTGCCAAAGTTACCTCCTTTAGTCTCTCTTCCGAATGGGGTCTACGTTTAGCTGGTTGGAATAACAAGTTAAATGATTTTGATTCTCTTACTTTCAGCTCTTCCTCGGATGATGATAATGATGAAGACCGTCGTCCTCCTGATTCTGGGTTGTTCGTATTTCACCACTAATCAGGACGTACAAACGATGGCGGGTCGTTGGAAGTTCGGATGTTCAGGTTTCGAGTATTGAAGATGTTCATGTGAATGTTTCATTGAGTGCAGTGATTACTTCAGTTACTAGCAGTCTTTCTATTCTAGGAAGATCAGTTTCTCTTCCGTTACTTACCGCTCCGCTACCAGTTACTACCTCAGTGGATTCCATCAGTATTTCTACTTCAGTGGGAACCTCCATGCCAGTGATGTCTTCCGCTATTCCTATTATGCCTTTGTTTGGTTCACTGTCTTCTCCGGTGAGTTCGGGTAATTTGTTTGCATCCTCGGGAATCACTGTTTTGCCATCTCTTCCTTCAGGATTTTTACGGACACAACCAGGTGCAATTCCTAGTTCTGTGCGATCAAGTTTTCTTGCTACTCAAAGTTCCTCAGGAACTAACAGGTGTAAATGGTCTCTAACTAAAACCGAGGCGCCTAAGGCTCAAAAGGTTCGTCCAAATGTCACGTTCGGTCCTAGTCCTCCGTTACCGAAGAATCAAGCTATGCCAAGACCGCCTGTTCTTCAACCATATGGTCCTAGACCTTCTGCTTCACGACCTACTGCTTCAACTTCTGTACCAAGGTCATTCGGGACAACAAGTTTAGGTGAAGGGAAAAACTTTCCGGAATTCGTTCGAACTAAGTATCAGGATGCTGCCACTGTAATGAGAGAACATCGAGAACAGATTCAGCAACAGCGAAGAGAGCTTGAGTATTATAAGAAAAAGGATGCAATGTGGGATCAGCAGTTGACTCATTTGTTTCGTCTATCAAAAGATCGGGGTATTCAGTTGGGTAACCTCATGAAACGTGACATGGTGCGAGTGGGTTATAAATGTTGTTATATTTTAAGCACCTTTTACTCGTGTATCAAGCTTTAAATTTATAAAACACGATACAATACTACCATTCTACACACATTAGGGCAAGTGCACCCATCGTGGATGTAGTATGGTGATGGTAAGATACCGAGGTCTTCCAAGGACACAAGAGCTTTTAATACCGGCTTATCGTTAACGTCTAATCTAACCAAATTTTTGATAAAAATTTTGAATGATAAATAAAGATAAAATAAAGGTAAAAATGTAAATAAAAACAAATAGACAAGAAGGAATCACTTGATTCCAACTCCTCTTTTATATTTCCTTTGATGATTTCTGCACTTTGGGTATTTTAAGAGATTATCTTAGTTATGGTAGTAGGCCCCTCTTGTGAAGGAGACATTACCCTCAACCTATTAGTCTGAGTCAGCATGGATACAGTCCAGCAAGGTCAAAATATTGGAAGATAATTAAGTAAGTTATTAATGCGAAAAGTGGTAGGCCCCTCTTGTGAAGGCGACGTTACCTTCAACCCATTAGTCTGAGTCAGCAGGGATATAGTCCCGCAGGGTCGGTTTAAAGTTTTAATAGTAGTTTATTTATAAGGGGTTCAAGTCGTTCTTACTTCCCCTGATTTGATGCTATCTTCCTCAAGAGAAGTCCTCATAAGCTTGAACCAAGTCCTCGCAGGACTATACACTAAATAAGGCAAGAACTTTACCCAAACACCCTTCTAACCCCCTTCCAGGCAGCTAACGCGCTTTATATAGACCGTAAAGACACGAATGAATGAATCAACAAGACATGAAGAAATTGCTTAGCTAAAGTTCACTTTCAATATAAGATACTATTTATTAAAGTCATTGATACATACCCAAATAAAAAGTTTCCAAAGATTGGAAACCAAAAGTAACACATAAAAGATTCGTCTTCACCAAGTGACGTAAGAGATTTAGCCAAGCATGGCCTTTGTTTGACAAGAACTCTTACTATCGATCTGGGATCCCGACACTACTACACACTCTAAGAAATGAAAGATGTATGATAGTGGTGGGTGTTGGTGTTGTAGTGATGGTGACTGATGGCAAGTAAGAGATAAGTGATTTGCCAAGGGATGCCTTTCTCCAAAGCCAAGCACCTCTATTTATAGCTGAAAACAGAAGGCGACCATGGCCCTGTGTCCTCCTGGCACGGCCCCGTGGTGGACTTTTTCTCTCCCTTCATTACATGCAGATGTCAGGTCTTGTACTAACACGCCCCGTGGTGATAGAGCACGACCCTTTGGTCAGTGTACTTGCTGTATTATCTCAAATTCTGTGAATCTTAGAGTTGACCACGACCCGTGTTGGGTGGGCAAGACCCCGTGTTGGTTGTCTGTTTTTGTTGTCTTTTTCTGCAGATATTCTTTGACTGGGCATGGTCCCATGCCTGGTGGGCACGACCCCGTGTCTAGGATTTTGTCTTGTTATTTTTGTTGCTTGGGATGTGAATGGTGGTTCGGCAAGTCGTGTCAATCCTTCTTCTTCGTATTTGTGTCAGTTTTGGCTGTTAATTTGCTTATTTTGTTCATTTAAGCTCTTTTGGTTATGTTATTTAAAAGTAAACAAAGAAACATGCTTTTTCCAACATTAGTACCGAAAAGGGGTTGATTTTATGCCTTGTTTGATGTAATTTATATGTTGTATTTTGCGCACATCGATCTTGGATCCTGAGACTACTACACACTCTAAGAAATGAAAGATGGATGATAGTGGTGGGTGTTGGTGTTGTAGTGACTGACGGCAAGTGAAAGAGGAGTGGTTTGCCAAGAGATGCCTTTCTCCATAGCCAAGAACCTCTATTTATAACTGAAAACAGAAGACGACCACGGCCCCGTGCCTTCCTGGCACGGTCTCGTGGTGGACTTTTTCTCTCCCTTCATTAACTGCAGATGTCAGGTCTTTTACTAACATGCCCCGTGGTGATAGAGCACGGCCGCGTGGTTAGTGTACTTGCTGTATTATCTCAGATTCTGCGAATCTTAGAGTTGACCATGACCCGTGTTGAATGGGTACGACCCCGTGTTGGTTGTTTGTTACTATTGTCTTTTTCTGCAGAGAATCTTTGACTGGGCACGACCCCCTGTCTAGGCTTCTGTCTTGTCATTTTTGTTGCTTTGGATGTGAATGGGGGTTCAGCAAGTCGTGTCACTCCTTCTTCTTTGTATTTTTGTCGGTTTTGGCTGTTAATTTGCTTCTTTTGTTCATTTAAGTTCTTTTGGTCTTGTTATTTAAAAGTAAACAAAGAAACATGCTTTTTCCAACATTAGTATCGAAAAAGGGTTGATTTTATGCCTTGTTTGATGTAATTTATATGTTGCATTTTGCGTACATCAAAACGGGATGCTTCTTCTTCTGCCCAACAAGAGATTTTGGTGAGGGCTACTGATCAGCTACATCAGATTGTGACGGATCTTGTGAAGCTCCTTGTTGCTCATGGGGAGAATACGGCTTTACAAATGCAAGCCTAGTGTAAAATTGATGAGCTCAAGAAAATCCGTAATGATCTTGACAAAGAAAAGGATCCTGAAGCCACTGTGCAGGGGGAGCAGCCAAGGAGCTCATCTGCTTCTGAAACTGCGACCACTACTCAGGCTGAGGGGGGAGTCTTCGGGAGCTAGTGCTGGGGAGACAAGGGTCCTACTGATGCTGACTCGGGTGCTCTTTCTGATTCTAATGACCCTGTTGTTGAATTGGTCTTAGATGATGGTGATGTGGTATAAGGTTCAGTAGAAGACTGGAAGACAGAGGATGATCTTGCTGGCAAGTTTAATTTCAATGAAACTGGTAAAGGGAAAAGTATTGAGTACGAGTCCTTAAAGGTAAACATGGATGATCTCAGAAGCTATGTGTTTGGGGATGTTATGCCTGATGAAATCACGAATCCTATTCGAGTCCTTGGAGAGGTCCGTATGGCGGCTCACAAATGGTTCAAAGATCTTCCTGATGAGACTCATAAGAAGAGATATATTAACACTAGTGGGAGTATCCAGGCCAGATTCGAAGTTGGGATTTTGATGAACAACATAGTTTTGTCATGATTAAACGTACCAATGGGGTTCAATACTTTAGGCCATGGGCTAAATTCTTACAGACTTTACCTGCTCGTGATCTCCATCACCTTGCTCAATTGAATCTCAACAATCACACCAATGTAGCTAGTATTAGAGGATTAATTCCTCATCTGATTGCTGAGAGTTGTGAAAGCAAGTGGAAGACTTTCAAGCTTGCCTTTGGACGAGCTGTTAAGTCTGTAGATAAGTTCACAAGGAAGCAGGTGTAGAAGATGGTCTATCCTGCAGCTAGATGCCTTCTTAAAATCCCTATGCCCAAGTTTGATCTTGATAGGATCTGTGACAACCGGTAATTTACGGCTCCTAATTACGCGCAAAACAAACATTAGGACGATAATAAATAGTGTTTAAGACGTAGACTAACTCAATTAGGCCTTTGGAGTGCCTAGGAACGTCTATCCGACATTACAGTACGCGAATTGTGATTTGCGAAAAAAATCTACTAAACGCTGAACGGTAACGAACGGAAACCGAACGAAATACTGACAACGTCGAAAAATACAAATTTTATACGAATATTTTATATTTATAAATTTAGTTTCACAAATTTATCGTGCTTCACTACGTCACAAAGCGCAAACATGAGTGAGAAATGCGACTGCAGGGACACACCGGCAATGAAGCGAAAGCATCGGACGTGCGAATCACCTCTTAAACTTAAATTTTATGATATATTTAGATTCGTAATTATATTTTTATTATTCATAGACGAAATCGGATCGAAGAACGGACAAGATACGGCAAACGAGGCTTTTACGAGATTTAGCGCGACCAACGAACGAGCGCGTCAAACGACAGTTTCTGACGTAACTTTTAGCGTTTCGACTCTAAAATTTTATTTTACGACGATCCCTTAAACTCGGTAGTGAAAACGGGCTTTGAAAACACTAATGGGCCACTCAAGATACGCGTTAATGGACTTTTGGGCCTAACCCACTTTATGAAAACCCAAGTATAAAAGCTATTGTATAAAATGTAACCCTCATTCTTCTTCAAATGTTCAGCCGACACACATTACTTCTCTGTCTAAATCATATTTCCCTTCATCTTCATTATCATCTCCTCACAAACCCTAGCTCCCTCACTCAAGACCTCACACCCTCTGCTCTCTACCACCAGTGACCGTATTAGAGATATATATGAGTTTGTATGTATTAGTTTTGAGTTAGTTGAGTTGGTTAGCCTCTATATATAGAGGAGCTTGTTGTTATTGTAACTAACCTTTCATTTTCTGTAATAATTGAAGCCTGATCCATCACTTTCATGGTATCAGAGCTCTAGATTCCAGATCCTTCTTCATTCCCTTTTCCGATCAGATTCCGATCACTTTTCCGGCCATTTTTCATTCTCTTTCTTCTTCGTTTCTCTGTTCTTCTCTTCTGATCTGTATTCACTATGTCTGTTTCTCAAACTCAATCTTCAACGATTGCTACAACAAATCCTAATCCATTTCAGAATGTTATGAATTTAATGCCAATTAAGCTTGATGAAACAAATTACCTGAACTGGAAACATCAAACAACACTGATCTTGAAGACGTTAGGGCTTCTTCAACATCTTAACATCAATTGTAATCCACCAGAGTCTGAGGAAGCGAGAACTGCTTGGGACAAATCAGATGCATATGTATCAGCCTTTATCTCTGCGAATATGTCTTCATCAATGATTCATTTGGCTCGAGATACTTCTAGATCTGCAGAGTTGTGGCAGAAGCTTGAAGAACTGTTTACACAACAGGTATTCGCTAATCAGAATTATATTCGAACACAATTTCATTGCCTAAAACAAGGAGATAAATCAGTGATTCATTTTTGTGATGAGGCAAAGAATTTGTTTGATCAGTTGATTGCTCTGGGTGATCCAATTACAGAGCAAAGTCTGATATTACAAATCCTAAATGGTTTACACTCTGATTTTCGAATGTTTGTTACCAATATTGAAAATTCTGATTCAAAACCTACATTCTCTCAACTCAGAGCTAAGTTGTTGACCTTTGAATCTCGTCTAAAACAAGATCAAAGCTCACACTCTGTTCCAATCACGGCTATGGCAGCCATGACTGTACGACCACCTCCACACACTGATGTTTCTTCTCAAACAACAGTTGTGTGTCAAATCTGTGACAAACCTGGACACCGTGCTAATAATTGTTACCATCGATTTAATTCAAACTCTGGTGGACGTGGTGGACGTTGGAGGCCACGCAGTGGTCGAAGTGGTGGTAGATATGGTAATCATCGAGGAGGCTTCAATCAATAATCAACAAATCGGTGGTCGACTGAAGGTATTAGAGGATATAGTGCGAATATTGCTAATTGTTATGGTTCTGGGGACTCTAATTTTGGAGTTAGGGTTCATAATTTTGGGGGAAATGTTCCAGGTCAAGTTGACTCACGCATATTTGGAGAATATGTCCCTGGATCTTTACCGGGTTATAATGTTCCGAGTTATCCAAATAATAGTGGTATTCTTGGTCCGAGTTCGTCTGTTACCAGTGTTTCTGGCCCAAACAGCAATGATAGTGGTATTGGATCAGGCTTTGGCCCAAATCATTTTGTAAATTGGACCCATTCTGCTACTGGGTCAGGTGCTGGACCTTCTAGTGTTTTGAATTCTGGACCAGCGAATTCAAATGTATCTACTGGATCAGCAAATTCTGGTGTTGCTGGTCATTTTGGGCTTGTAGCTGACTTATCATCCGCATGTGATTTGGTTGATTCATGGATTCCGGATTCAGGAGCCTCCGCACATATGACTGGTGAGCTATCTCTTGTTTTTGACTCAGTTCCTTATACCGGTACTGAGCGGGTTGTTATTGGCGATGGTACATCTCTTGCCATATCTCATATTGGTTTTACTCATTTGCGTTTATCTAGTAGTACCATCATACTTAGACATGTTTTAGTAGTTCCTGGCCTAGCCAAGAACTTACTATCTATTACTCAGCTTATGATTGATCATCCACTTACTATTACTTTTTCTCATGTTGGTTTGATTATTCAGAGCCTCACGGGATAGCTCCTCCACCACACGTGTGGTAGTCCTTATCAGCTGTATTCGTTAACTGCTGTTGCAGCTGTTTCTCGAGAGACGTGGCACTCACGTTTAGGACATCCATCTGATGGAGTTATGGCTCGTTTTCCATTTTTACGTTGTTTAGATAAATCCATGTGTTCTCATTGTGTTGCTTGTAGTACATAGTTCCATTACATGTGATTCATTGTGATATTTGGGGACCTTCTCCTATTTTGTCTCGTGATGGTTATCGATATTTCATTACGTTTATTGATGATTTTAGTAGATTCACATGGATTTATCCTCTTACACATCGTTCTCAAGCGGTTGATTCGTTTCGTCACTTTAAACCACTTGTCGAGAACCTTTTCTCATGCACCATCAAACACCTTCAGTGTGATGGTGCTCCCGAGCTTATTCATGGACCGATGGCTCGATTGCTTTCCGAGTCTGGTATTGCTTACCGTATCTCTTGTCCCTACACACCTCCACAAAATGGGGTAACCGAGCGTAAAAATCGTCACCTTTCTGAGGTTGCTCGTGCTTTGTTATTTCATTCTCATTTACCAAAGAAATTTTGGTATGATGCTTATGCTACTGCTGACTATCTCATTAACCGGTTGCCCTCACCGGTTATTCACTATTCTTCTCCTTTTGAGACATTGTTTGGTGTTTCACCTGATTATTCTCTTCTTCGCACGTTTGGGTGTTTGTGTTATCCGTTTCTTGGTAATACTAGAACGGATAAGCTTTCACCTAAATCCGTTCCTTGTATCTTTCTTGGTTATGCTCCATCTCATCTTGGATATCTTTGTTATGATCCTCACACTACTCGTACTTATACATCTCGACATGTTCGATTCTTTGAGACGATTTTTGAGATTCCTCGTACTTCATCTGTTTCTTCATCTTCTGATATCCCTTCTGATTCTTTTCCGTTTTCATTCCTCCTCCTTCATCCTTTACTCCTTCTCCTACGTCCTCTTCTTCTCCTTCGACTTCTGTTCGTGGTTCATCATCACCTCCTCCTCCTCCACCCCCTCCTCATTCTTCTCCTCCTCCTATTATGCATCCTATGGTTACTCGTTCTCGCGACCATACTCGTCAGCCTAGACAGTTTCCTGATCATGTGGTATTTCACGCCACTACTGCTCCCACCACAGAGCCTACTTCTTTTCGTCAGGCTCAGCAGTGGTCTGTTTGGTGGAATGCGATGCGTGCTGAGATGGATGCTTTGTATGCCAACCAAACGTGGCGTTTGGTTCCGGCTCCCACTGGTGCCAACATTGTTGGTTGCAAGTGGGTATACAGGATTAAGAGAAATCCTGATGGTTCTGTAAGTCGCTACAAGGCACGACTTGTAGCAAAGGGTTTTCATCAGACTGAGGGTATTGACTATACCGAGACTTTTAGTCCAGTAGTCAAACCCACCACTATTCGGATTGTTCTTTCTATTGCTTTCTCTCGTGAGTGGTCTATTCGGCAGGTTGATGTCAACAATGCCTTTCTTCATGGTGACCTATCTGAGACGGTATATATGGCTCAGCCTCAGGGTTTTGTTGACGCTTCTAGACCACGTCATGTCTGTCTTCTGCAGAAGGCTCTTTATGGCCTGAAGCAGGCTCCCAGAGCTTGGTTTTCCAAGCTCTCTTCTACTCTTATTGCTGATGGTTTTTCTCAGTGTGTTTCTGACACTTCTCTATTTGTATATAGTCGAGCTTCAGTGATGTGTTATGTATTGGTTTATGTTGATGATATTATCATTACTGGGAGCTCTCCTGACTTTGTTACTCATTTGATTGAGCGTTTACATTCTCAGTTTGCGCTCAAAGATCTTGGTCAGCTTTCCTATTTCTTGGGAGTTTAGGCTATCTTCTCTGATGATGTTCTTCATCTTTCTCAGCAGCGTTATTTACTTGATCTTCTTCAGCGCACTAGTCTTGCTCAGTGTCGTCCCTTGTCTACTCATGTTGCTCCTGGTAGACAGCTTTCTAGGCACACATGTATACCTTTACCTGATGCTACTTTGTATCGTAGTACTGTTGGTGCTCTTCAGTATTTGGTTTTGACTCGGCCTGAGATTGCATATGCTGTTAGTAAGGTATCTCAGTTTCTTCAGACACCTACTGACAGACATTGGGAGGCGGTCAAGAGGATTTTACGGTACCTTAAAGGTACCTTGACTTGTGGCTTTAGTATTCGACGATCTTCTAGTATGGATATTCATGCTTATTCAGATGCAGACTGGGCTGGATGCCCTGATGATCGACGATCTACTACTGGTTATTGTGTGTTTCTTGGTTCCAACTTGATTAGTTGGAGTTCCAAGAAATAACATACTGTTGCTAGGTCGAGTACTGAGGCTGAGTATCGTGCTCTTGCACATACAGCTGCTGAGTTGAGGTGGATTATGTCTATTTTACAGGAGTTACATGTTGTTTTGAGTTGTTCTCCGACAGTTTGGTGTGACAACATTGGGGCCACTTATCTTGCTGCAAATCCGGTATTTCATCAGCGGATTAAACACCTTGAGATTGATTTGCACTTTATTAGAGATATGGTTTTGTCTCGGATATTACGGATTTGCTATGTGTCTTCTGTTTCACAGATTGCAGATGTTTTGACCAAGGGTCTTTCAGCAGATCGGTTTAGTTCTCTTCGGTCCAAGCTTCACGTGGATTTCCCCGTTTAGCTTGAGGGGGCATATTAGAGATATATATGAGTTTGTATGTATTAGTTTTGAGTTAGTTGAGTTGGTTAGATTTAGTTGAGTTGGTTAGCCTCTATATATAGAGGAGCTTGTTGTTATTGTAACTAACCTTTCATTTTATGTAATAATTGAAGCCTGATCCATCACTTTCAGGATCCGCATTTCTGGCGGCCTCCGGCGACCGGGTTCCTCCGGTGACACCACACTTACACCCCCTCGTTCTCTTCATCTTGAGCCCTCCACACAACCCCCCAAACCTCGTTTCATCTTGTCTCTGGCCGGCCACCACTGTGGTGACGGCGACGAGATCAGAGGAAGAGAGAGAGACGCGATAGAGAGAGAGAGAGAGAAGAGGGTTAAAGAGAGAAGAAGATCGGAAAACCAGAGAGAAAGAGAAAACTGGCGGAGCCGGTGTTGTTTTTCCGGTGACGATTCACCGGTGACGGCGACGGAGGCGGTGCCCCTCTTCTCCGACGAGATGTTACGCGGCGGTCTGTAATTTTTCCGACAAGGATTCGGGTAAATCCCCATCTCACTCATCTCTCTCGTCCCTGACATTTTTTTTCTTTCTGTTCGGCTGATTAAGGTGGTGTTGTTAATGTTTGGTTCGTTCAGCTTCAGAAGGGTTCGACATCAGGTTCGAGTGGGTTTTAGTTTGGGGTTTTCAAGGAGTTCCGGTTTCAGATTCAGTCAGTTCGGGTTTGAGTAAAGATATTGCGGATTCGAGTTATGTTTGGTTAGATCCTGCTGAGTTTTGGTCTTTCGGGAGTTAGGTTCGGGTTTTGGGTCAAAGTTTTGGGTCTCGGTCAACGACTTCGGCTCGAGTTCAGATTCAGATTTCGGGTTAATAAAAGTCAATGATTTCGGTTCGGGTCAGCGCGCGTCAAAACAAGTCAACGGTCCGGTCAAAGTCAGATTTGGATTTGGTCAAAGATGGTCAACTGTCGGGTTAAAACCAGTCAACACACGATCCGGTAAAGTTTTAATGACGCGGAAATTAGTTTAGATTGTTATAGAATTTAGAATTTTAGTGGTTTACGCGACTGAGCTCGACCCGTTTCTATTTGGTATTAGTTTATATTTATTATACTCGACAAAATTTTATATAGTTGATTATATTGATTGAAAAATTGTTGAATTTTGAAATTTTACGACAACTTCTATTGCCGGGTTATTTCAAAAACAGAGGAAACTCTGCCCGATTTTCATAAAAACTCGAATTACACAACAAGAGTATATCTTAAAAACGACACCAAATAAAACTCTAGTTTTCTTATAAAACAAAATGTAAAAGTATATGTATTTTAGTGTCGTCTTGTAACTTATAAAATGAAACTAAAATATTTCAACAATTGAATTACAACTTACCAAAACCCGACACTCATTAGATTAATATAATGTCTATATTTATTTCAAACTTCGAGACTTCCGAACACTTTTATAAAATAAATACGATGTTTACATTTATTCCGAACGCCGACATTCCGAGTATTTTCTATAATATAAATGTAATGTGTGTACTTATTTCAAATGACGGAATTCGGAACTTGTATTTCGAACATTTAGTATTCGGAAATCTTATAAAATAAATATATTTATTATTATTTATTTCGATCTCTTAAAACCCGAATATTCTTATAACATGAATATAGTCGTTATATTCATTTCAAACGCCAAGATTTCGAATATATATATATATATATATATATATGTGTGTGTGTGTGTGTGTGTGTGTGTGTATATATTTATTTACGTCTTATAAAAGCTACGACGAGAAGTACGTTGATCCATCCACGTGCTTCTAATTCACGACAGGTATATATTTTTATTTGAATATATAAATATATATCTTAATCACTTGAAAACTAAGTCGACCCGAGACTTAGTTTCTATTCCAATTATAAAACGGGATCAAAAAACCATGGATTGGTTATTCTATTTCAAACTAGCAATACCTTTGTATAGTCGTTTATTTAACGACTCGGTAGAGCTCGGACACATAGTTTAACTACGTTGTTAAACTAGAAACTGATAAGTTATTCCCTGTTAGGAATACTATAGATGCACGCTAGCTAATTCCCGTTCTTGGAACGACACTACGGAATCACGCTAGGCTAGCTTTGCACAGGAATGCCAAGGTGAGTTCAAAACCACCACTTTTTACGGTTTTTACATTTTTATAAATGTTTTCGGGGGTGGAAAGACGTGCAAGTTATGCAAAAGTAAATAATTTTTCGATAAGCGAAAGCCCATATTTCTAAACCATGTTACGAATGAATTTCAAGGAACTCAAATGGTTTACGAACGATTCATACTAAATATATCGGTTTTACAAAATAAGTGCGTATTCTCGAAACGTGCATGATTTTCATGACTAGGGACAGGATCGTCCGAGTTATAACAACGGGACTGGGTTGGTCTGCTTTTGAAGAACGAGACACCCAGTGATTTCAAGTCCCCATTCTCTCTTAAATGTTTTCAGATTTATAACTCTCGGGGGTAAAATACATGTCTCAATGGTATGGTTTAGCTAGGGAATGGACTGTTAGATCATGTGAGCGAATAGTAATCTCTCTTAAGTGCTATTAATCTTGTATAAGACCGAGGGCAAAAGTGATAGATCTATCGGGTGTAGCGAGCCCCACTCTTGGGTCCTTGTGTGGCCCATGTAGTGCTTTTGTTGTTCTAACCGGGTGGACCGAGGGAAATTCGCTAGGGTTGAGTGCTTCCTATGTCGCCGCATATATTAATGTCCTTGCAAAACATTAATGATTTGTCCATAGACGCTTACATACCAGCTTTTGATACTCAAATTTTCAAATGTTTTTAAGATTCATTTGATATAAACTCACAAATACATGATTTACGAACTTGGGTAACGTTTTTCAACATATGTACAAGTAAGAGGACGAGTTGGTCCTGCTTACAAAGGCTCTTTTGGGCTCGGCCCATTCTCTCTCGTGCAATGCACAAAGACTCTCGTGGGCTAGACTCACAGTTTTCATATATCATGCCGAGAAAATGATTTTACTATATTTTCTCAACAACTTTTAAACCGATTATCAAAAAGATTTATTTTAAATCTTTTCAAAACAAACTATGAACTCGCTCAACTTTATGTTGACTTTTTCGCATGTTCTTTCTCAGGTTAAATTTTTCAAACTACGGAACGGTTGGAATAGGAGAACCCATGGGATTTCGAGCATTTCGCGGACGTTCATTTATAGAAGTCTTAGCAAACAAACACTTCCGCTGTGCAATGAAGATACCAGTCCAGTCACGCCAGCTCTGATATTTCGGGGTGTGACAAGATCGATGGTATAGGTTATTGGTATCTGGATGAAAAAACTGGGGAATCGGTGATTACACAATATTTAGTGACCAAAGAGATTATACGGATCTTGGACCCTATATGGCTTGTTAGCTTGAAATAGCAGGAACATCTGAAAAAGCTTTGTCATTTGGCTATGTGCTATCTTGAAAAAGACGGTCAGTTGGCAAATCAGTTCATCACAAATAGGGTCAAGTATGGGCGGGAAGCGAGTACTCGAAGCATGATTGAAGATTTCAAGATTAACAGTGAAGATCCTTCATTGATCAAGGGGGAGTTTGTTATTGCACTTAGAGTGATAAGTGTAGTCTCTCTATAGTTCAGGGGTTATTTATGTATATCTTGTAATTGTTATGACTAGTCCGAGTTTATTATTATTCCGAGTTTATGTGTATGTCCGGATTAGGGTATAGACCTAATCCGAGTTTAGTCATGTTCCGAGTTTATGTATACCTTACTTGGGTATGTAGTTCCAAAGTCCGGGTTTTAGTTAAACTGTTTATCCGGACTTACCGTGTGTTAGGTAGTCCGAGTTTATGGTTGTAGTGGGCCTTGGGCCTTGTTTTGTTCTCCGGACAAGTGTGTCCGGATTTGTCTTGTATGTAACCATTTAGTGGAATAGACAAGACAGCAGTTCTTTTGTGGAAAGTTTGTGCAACAAGAAAACCCTAATCATTAGTGTGTGTTTGTCTGGCGGCTACTGTGTGTGTGTGACGTCATTCATCTTCTACATCAAAGAATACTCTGTGTATTCTTTGATTTCTCTCATCAATCTTGTAACCTAATACATTATCCTACATTGGTGATTGCTAGGTGGATTCCGCACACCTAGTGATTGTATTCGTGAGTGAGATCCTTGGATTGAGTCAACTTATAACATGCGCAACTTAGGGATGAGTTCAAGTGTGTAGGACCGGTTTTCGACTCCGTAACGATTGCGTATCGACACGTGTGACGTGCGGAATCCGTACACGTGCGTGGATCGAACACGAGAACCGTATATAATCTGTGATTCGATTGATAGATCTGAAAACGTACAAAGAAACTTGAATCACCTTTTGCACTTTCTCTCTCTACTTTCTCTCTCTAGATTTGAAACTCTCCAAATGTCAAATGTCAAATGTCAAATGTGCAAAAGTTCTAAATCTAAACTAATTCCCTCTATTTATAGGCCAAAACTTATAAGGAAGTTCACCTTATTTACAATAATGCCACCTTGCATATTTCCTACATATTTTACAATATTAGAGCTTGACTTGTTTAGATTCCCGCTACGATATGTATTGACAGAGGCGATAGACATAAATGCACTAACAGACTCCCCCTTGGATATTGCCGCAGTCAATCTCGTAGCGTCTTGTCTTTCTCTCTCTCTCTTGAGTCTTCTTGAAGCTTTTTCACATATTCAGCAACACAGACTCCCTCTTGCTCGAACAGAATCCCCGTGGATCTGTCTTCAGTTTCAGCTGCTCCCCCTTTCGATTAGACTCTTTCTCTTCATGCTCCCCCTTTCGTCAAGCTTCCGTGCTTTTGGGATCGACACCTGGCTTTCAGGATACAAGCTCCCCTTTGCGATGAGCTCGTCTTCAGACTCCCCCTTAGAGCCGGCTATCGGGATCGTAATCTGGAACTTTCATTTGCAAATCTCAAACATTTATGAGTGAAAATGTTTTAAGCATCTAGGAATGATTACCTGGCTCTCTCAGCATAAGCTAAAACATTTCAAATATGCGACAGTGAAAGATTTTTCGATTGTCCAGGAATCGTGACCTGGCTCTTAAAAACTTTTAACTCAAGAACCTGGCTCTAAATATAATAATATGAATATATCCAGAAATACTTGACTCTCTTCCCCTATCAACAATCTTCATAGATATGGCAGTATTAAGAATCCAACATCGAAATCTAGCTCTTTTCAACAAATTTTAACAATTTAAGCATCCAAATCCCTCATAGATAATCATCCAAGTCCAAATTAATGACCTTGGAGACTTCACAAACTGTTTTTGATTTTTGATTTTAAAACTTCAAGTTTCAAATTAATGAACTTGTTTTATTTTCAGAAACACGATCAGCATACTAGATTTTGAGACTCAACTCTCAGACATCGGTTGTCGAAACTAAAGTGAAATCAAAATCTTTTTGTATTTTTCTGAAAGATAAAGTTGTAAAGAAATATTTACAAACATATTTACAGACAATATATTTGTTTAAGTTCGTGTCAGAGGATCATATCAGTTTATAACAAATCACTAGTACCGTTGAGCTTTATAAACACTTTAAGTTCTAAACGATTCACTTAGATTGTCAGTATACTGATCCACTTAAATTTTTACACAAAGTTCAACTATTTCGAGATACGAGATTAGTGTTTTAAGGACTTAACTTATCCGCGTGTCCCACCTCAGAATATGCTTCCGTATCAAAATTCCCTAGATTCAGTCTTACAGGTGAGTATACCAATTTGATATATGTATTCTGGGTTAGTGCGAGACCTTGAGAGCTCAGGTATGAACTTTCGTTCAGTCAAAGAGATGAAGGCTCGACTTTAGGTGTGTTCCCTTTAGGGAATCTTCTCTTCAACTACAATTGATTCATATCTTTCGATATTTTTCAATTTTTATGCAGAGGGTGAGCTTTTTAAAGCGCGTAAAGTATTATACGAGGTCTAGGCCATTGCTTCCACAATATCAGAAGACCAGGTATAATACCCCAGATATCAAACAGTATAAAGACCTAGTATCTCAGAATCAGGCAATCTCTCAAACAAGATTTCGGGGGTTACCCATATATCCGATAGATGTTCCCCACGAGATAAGTAAGTATTGATATTTACGTTTATATCTCAAAAACAATCTACAAAGCATGTAAAAACCTACTGGCATATCATCAGTGAGACCGTTTATCACATTTTACTTTCCATTTCTTTAGCGTACTGTGATTGTCTACTGATGTACTATCATTTCCTCTTTTTACACAAAACTCATTTTGAATTTTATCATGTTTTTGGCTTTTTCAAATTTTCTAATGTTTTTTGATTTTCTGACAATTTCTTACTCCTCCTAAAATTCAAAACATATAAAGAAAATTTGACAACCCGATGTAGATAGCTTTGTCTCGCCATCCATTTTCTGCTTCACATGCTCTGTGTTGCAGAAAATATACCCCCATGATTTACAACACATTGATATTCGACAGTTTGAAAACCGTTTTTCAATCTTGTGAAAATAATCATGTTTGTTCAGCCGTGAGGGTTTCGGCGTATTCAATCAACAAATTTTTTGAAAATTTTTAAATTTTTGACAAAATTTAAAAACAAACATATTTTTTATTTTTCAGTTTTTGATAAAATAAAAAACATATTTTTGGTTTTTATATTTTCAATTTTTAGGGTTTTTGAAATATGGTTTATTTATGTACAGAAAATCAAACTCCCTGATTTCAGTTGCAGGGTTCAGCAGCCTCCTCCTCTTGTGCCAGGCTACTTCCTCCATTGGTTATCCTCTTTCTGAAGCACCTGCACATTCAAACTACTCAATTACTTGAACAATTTAGCCCAGGTCTGTTTGACCTTAGGCATTTCAACACAATATGATTCATTCAGCTTCGGAAAATCTTTATCATTTTTCACAAATGTATTTTTATTCTGATTATCACTCTCAGAAACCTTTTGTTTCTTTTCCACCTAACTTTGTCCTTTTGAAGCACTTCTTTTGTAAAAATGAGATTCATTTTGAACATTTTGATTTTTAACAACTTTTGGTTTCCAAAACCGGTTTGGTTTAGATGCATCAACAGTTGTTTTCCAACTTTGTGTTGTTCTAAATCTGGGTGTCACTGGTTTCCAGGTTTGTTGTGATTCAGCTTTTGACATTTTCGGCTTCCAAGTTTGGTTTGAGTCAAACTTGGTTGACTTCTGATTCACAATATTAGATTTCTTTTTCCTTTCAACACCAACAGGTTTCGGATTTGGACACTTGCGTGCAAGATGTCATGTTTGATTACATTTGAAACATGTTCTCTTTGAAACATCTTTCACCTGTTGTTGTTGCTTTTTCTTTTTAGCATAGAACTCTTCATTAGACTGTCGTCTAAATTGGAGTTCTTTCTCTTCTTCAGAACTTATTCCATGAACAAAATTCATCTTTTGTTGATAATTTGGCATTTCATTTCTTTTCTTTTCCAATTCTGTTTCTTTTTATAACCCAGCCCGCCCTTCACGTTTTTCTTTTTGTAACCAGGTTTGTTATAAAAAGTTTTGTGACCTTTTCCAGCGAATTTTGGAATCTCAGACTTTTCTATTTCAATCATTTTGAAAACTTTGTCAGTCTTTTCTGAGATCACATTCTAAATCGGGACTTCAAGATCTGAGAATAATTTGTCCGATCCAATCATGGTATAAACCAATCCTTTTGAATCATCATTCGCATTTTTATCAGATTTTAAGTTTTCAGATAACCTTCATGAAAACTACCTTCATTTTCATCATGTGATTCAGATTTACCTGTTTCAATCGACTCTTCTTTCAAGACACTTTCAACGACCTTACCTACCACCTCTGAATTACTGGAATCGTCATATTTGGAATAGGTTACGTCAATGTTATCTGGCAATTGATCGACCATGTTGAAAGCTTTTTCCACCTTCTCGTCATCATAGAATGTGAACCTTTCCTTAAACAGTGGTGGAACCTGATGATATTCTAAGCCAATACCTTTCTTGTTTTGCTCAGAAACTTTACCATCCGGTTTTAGATTGAAAATGCGTTCAAGAACATATGATGAAGCGTGATAACTGTGTAACTTGTTGTTGTCTTGTTCTAAATCAGCTATTTTACGCTTTAGCTTAGCAACATCCTCAATGTAAGAATTTACAACTTGTTGCTTTATTTCATACTGTCGCTTAAGCATATCAGTTGTTTCAGAACAATATTTCAATCTTGATTGAACAAGTTTCATTTGACTCTTCACGTCTTCATATGATCCTTTTGTAATATGATATGCA
Organism: Helianthus tuberosus; assembly: GCA_030545235.1. NCBI lineage: Eukaryota > Viridiplantae > Streptophyta > Magnoliopsida > Asterales > Asteraceae > Helianthus > Helianthus tuberosus. Next base: position 2,702,961 of record JARYGA010059779.1, read on the forward strand.
AGTTTTATTGAATCATATTCCTTTTTCATTTCTTGAAAAGCATTTTCCTTTTGTACACATTCTTCCGTCATTTTCAAAACCTTTTCTTTCAAAATTTCATTTTCTTTTTCTAAACTTTCACATTTTTGTGTTAGTTTTTCATCATTTTCTTTCAAAACTTTATCGTTTTCTAACATCTCTTTGCATTTATTTTTGAAAACTTCTTCGATTTTAGTGAATTCAATGTCTCTTGTTCAGAATTTTTCATCTTTTTCAGTACAAGCACTGCACGTTTCCATGCATTTCTTGCACTGTTCAACAGTTTCATTTAAGATTTTAGTATCGATTTTTACCTCAGTGATTGGCACTTCTGCTTTCGCTTCCGTCTGTGTCTGATCAGCTTTACTCTTCTTCTGCTCCTTACCAACACCACCATCAGCATCATCACCATTAACATTTTTTGTCTTCACTTCTTCTACTCCTTTCTTCTTCATTTCTTCTTCACCAACCTGCTGTTCTTCAGTAACAGCTTCTTTTTCTTCAACATTCTTCTGTTCCTCAGCAACCTTCTTCAAATCATCAACCAAATTTTCAACATTCTTCTTTATTCTTTCTTCATCCCTCTTCTTCAGACTTGCTGTCATGACATCTCTGATGATTTTATCCAGCTTTTTCTTATAGTGTTTATCTTTTTAAACATTTGAGTAATATTCGCCGGATAGAGGGATTACTGCAAGAACATCATCAAAAACTACTTCTTTTAGATGAACAACTGGTTCACCTTTGCTGTTGACATAACACTCTCGCTTCTTGTCATATCTTCTATAATCCCTAGCCTCTTCATATTCTTTCTCCATTTCTTCAATCCGATAACCAGCAATACATCTTTCTCTGTATGTCTTCTCCTTCAGAATTTCTTCTCTTATTTTCTCTTTTATCTCAGCCACAAATGCATGATGTTTATTCTTCGACACAGTTCATATGACTCTCCTTTTATACTGTCAAACATATCAAATTCCTTTTTTAGTAAAGCAATTTTATTCTTTTTAATCTGTTTACCACCCTCAGCTTTATCCCTTAAAGCTTCCCAAACCGATTTGGAAGAACCATCATGAACAAGTAATGCAAAAATATCATCTCTAATCGACTGTTGAATTAGAGCAATCATTCTTTGTTCATATGAGAAGTTCTTTTTGTCTTCAACGGATAAACTTTTGATTGGGATTTCTTCTCCTTTGTCATTGACAGGTCTGTCATATCCAAACTCCATGCAAAACCAGCTTTCATGTGCATAAGCTTTGGCCCAGTTGATAAAACGTTATTTCCACCATGTGTAATCTTCAATACTTTCGAGTTTAGGTGGTTTTGAATAAGTTCCATAGAAGTTATCATGTTTAATATTATCATTGATTGCTTTTGTTATGGTTTTAGGTGTGACAGTTGAAGTGTCCGACGATTCTGATGTGAAAGCTTTGTAGAACGTGTTGTAAAATTCTTCTGCCATGATGTACAACTTGTTTTTTCACCTCGAATCACCTGCAAATGAACAAATAAACGATCAACCTTTAAAAATCAGACAGTTGGATCGGATGTGTATCCGATCGAGTGAGGTCAACCAAAGTCAACAGTAACAATGATCGGATGACAGCGGATCGGATGGTGATCCGATCGAGTGACTATCCGATGATTGGTCCTTAAATCAATTGACTGCTAGGTGTCGGATGGTGATCCGATCGAAGTGGTGATCCGACACTTGACAATATGCTTTGGATCGGATGGTGATACGATCGAGTGTCACCGACAAGGTATCGGATGGTGATCCGATCGAGTGATGATCTGACACTTGAACCTCTTGTGTTGATGATCGGATGGTGATCCGATCGAGTAGTGATCCGACACTTGGACCTGAGACACCAGCAAATGAAATGTTTAGGATCGGATGGCAATCCGTTAGGATTGCCACTCGACACTTGAACCTTAAAACTAAATTAACTATGTGCTGTGAATCGGATGGTGATCTGATCGAGTCAGAGTCAACAAAGTCAACCTTTTAATGACTTGCAATGGATCGGATGGTGATCCGATCAGATTGCAATTCGACACTTGACACTATGAGTTAAACAAACAAATGAGCTAGGGGTCGGATGGTCATCCGATCGGATTGCCATCCCATCGGTGAACATCACCAAGAACACCAGTGAACATGTTAGCGAGTTCGGACAGAAAAATCTTATTTTCTCTCAAATTACTTTCGCACATAATATCCAAAAATCAGCCAATTTTAACCGTAAAAGCCATGTTAATTTTGCGTTTTTCAGTCTAAAAGTGAAGAAGATAGAAAAATGAAGAATTTTGACAAATCTGGATGAAATTTGGATCTGAATCTGTTGAAATCTTGTGCGATTCTGTGTGATTGATCCGTGCAATCGAGCTCATGCTCTGATACCACTTGTAGGACCGGTTTTCGACTCCGTAACGATTGCGTATTGATACGTGTGACGTGCGGAATCCGTACACGTGCGTGGATCGAACACGAGAACCGTATATAATCTGTGATTCGATTGATAGATCTGAAAACGTACAAAGAAACTTGAATCACCTTTTGCACTTTCTCTCTCTACTTTCTCTCTCTAGATTTGAAGCTCTCCAAATGTCAAATGTGCAAAAGTTCTAAATATAAACTAAGTCCCTCTATTTATAGGCCAAAGCTTATAAGGAAGTTCACCTTATTTACAATAATGCCACCTTGCCTATTTCCTACATATTTTACAATATTAGAGCTTGAGTTGTTTAGATTCCCGCTACGATCTGTATTGACGGAGGCGATAGACATAAATGCACTAACAAAGTGGACGCTAAAAAAGATCCCTCAGTTCCCAGAAAGCCAAAATATAAATAAGTAAACTTCCCCATAAAGACTTTAGTTGACCCGCAAAGCTTCCATCTGCACGGAACATCTCAGTAGCTATAAGAAGCTATCTCAAAAGACAAATAGAGATGTCAAAACAAAATGTGAAGATACAACAAGATGATCTCACAAAAGAGGGTGTTAGAAGTCACTTGAAGTATGGGAGCTCAGATACAAATCAAGAAGATCTACTTGATAAAATTATGGGAAGACTTGTTCCCCCAAACTCATCTACAAGAACTTTAGTCCCAACAAACCCTCCTAACCTAAAAACTCTAAAATGGAAGTCAGATAAGACAAGCCATGAATTGACTTTGCTCAGGGCTAGTGGGCAAGTGCAAAAGATCTCAATGAATAAGCCTTTGGGATCAACAATGCAAATCTGCAAGACTTAATAAGTCTTCCACTCAAAAGGGATTCAGAAGATAACTTCACTAGGAGCTTGTAATTCATGGGTCAGATAAGAGAGAAGTTGATAAGAAATAAAGATTGATCTACTAAACATTTGTTTTGGCATAATCTGTTCTAGAGGAGATTGTTGGACATACAAAAGAACATATGATATTCAAAAGCCAAAACGTGACCTTTTGATTAAGAAATAAACAGTTGATGAAACATTCTCCTCTCAAATATAGTGAATATTGAATCCTAATCTAAACATCTATTCAAAACATTCAAAGATCTGTTTGAAGCCTTAGAACCACTGTTGAAGAAGAAAAACCGTTGTTCAAGGCCAAAGCTCTGTTGAAGCAAAACATTGATCATGAAGACTAAACATCTGTACAGATGTTTGATCTAAGCCGACAACAGTTTGAAGAACAAAGTTTTTCTCAATGTAACAATACTTAGCTTAGAACAGACTTTTCATGTTAGAGACAAATGTTAGATCTCCGCATATGTTTGCTAACATTTGTTGAATCTTTTCTATTAGGAATGTTAGATGTCACTATCAAGGTGATGTCAGCTGATTGCAAATATAGCTTTCGTACTTGTATAAATAAATTTCATCTGTTAGAGATCTAATTATCACATTTATTCCTTTTGTACGAACAACAAAGTGTGTGATCAGGTTGAGGGGGAGATTATATAATCATTGTACTGTAATTGTAATCTTTGGATTTCAATATAAAACAGTTTTGATATATTTTCCTGCTTGCGTGTTTACTTTATTTGAGTTACAATTTACAAATTGTTCGTTCTTCATGTCTTAAATACACAGGTTCTATAGACTCAGATCCTACAAAATATATTGGGTATTAAAGAGATACTTAAACAAGGTTTAATAACAAAATAAGCAAATGAGTTTTCTTTATTCCAAAGTACTTTCTCTAAATCACATTAAGTAAAGTCCACATGCCAAAAGTATTGATTTAGTTTGAAAGTAATTGGGGGACTTTGGAATTCAGATTTGAAATGGTTCTAGTTGAGATTTTTCCATAAGTTGTAAGCGATCATGGTGCAAACCATTATCAGCAAGCAACTTCGCTATTCATGATTGTAACATCCGTCAAAAATGGATTCCTGGAATCCGACCCATTTTAAGATTTGGAACCTAACCTTTGAAATATCAGATTCTTTTTGCGAATTTAAAATAACTGATGCGAGATTTTTATTTTATTTTATTTATTTATTTATTTTTAGTTATTTATTTATTTTTGTTAAATATCGATAACGTTATTAGTTTAATTAATTTAAAAGTTATATATACAAACTAATTAGAGTTTTAATCAAAACAAGTTATAACTTTATTAATTACGTTAGTTTTTAATGAGTTTCAAGGATTTGGTAACTTAAACCAAAGTAATTTAACCATTTAATTAACACCTTAAACTTGAGGGTCTATTTGTGTAATTACTAATAGTATAATATGTTAGCCAAACCCTAATCCCCATTCATTTCTTTTGATCGGCCGCTCCCTGTCACCTCCTTCCCTCTCAAAAGTCATCTGCAACATCTTCCCCTTCATCTCTCTCTCGAGCTACATCAGAGACACCACCACGTCTCTCTCTCAATCCCACCTGCAACACCCCTCACCCTCACCTCATTCCTCCTCATCCAAACACCCACACCCTCTGTCTCCTCTCTAACTCCGACGACCCAAGACGCGGCTCCGGGGAGCCCTCCGCTTTGCCTCTCTCTCGCGCACCCCCAAAACCACCTGAAAGAGAACGAAGGGAGACAGAGAGATCGGAGACGAAGAGCGACGGCAGCTGCGTCGCCGCCGTCTGTGGCGTCGTCGCCGTCTGCGGCGGTGGACGACGGTGGCAGCGGTGGTGGTTCGTGGCTCGAGTTATTTCGGTTCAGTCCGCACCGGTCAAACTAGTTCAGACTGTGTTCGGGTCAGCTGTGGTTATTTCCTGGTTCGAAGTTCGCTACATAGGAGCTTTCGTCGGAAAACAAAACTGGTTCAACTCATTTCGTATTTGGTATACCTCATTCTCGTTGATTCATTTTATCTACTTGTTATGATTGTATTTTTATTTTAAAAAAAAAATAACTAAGCAAAAAGAATTCATATAATCATTCAAAAGTTATAAAGACGGGTATTAGTTTTCGAAGATAACAATAGCACCTTGTTTGAAACTTTTTATTTTATTTAGTGAACTACTGAATTGATTATCCAAACTCAAACTATATCACAGTGGGTTTTGTTTGAATAGAGAATAAGAGGTTAAAGTGGAATGAGTGTTTAAAAGAAAAAGAAAAAAAAAACGTTTTGGTTGTATTCTCTAAATTCCCCTTTTCTTCTTTCTCTGTTACTTTAAAACCCTTCAATTTATATTATATAATTATTAGTTTTCATTTTTTTTTTCTTTTATAAAACCTCTAAGTGTATTAATAACATAAATAATCAACAAAATTATTAGATGATAAAAATGAGATAATTTTTAATTAATATACAAACAATAAATACAAGGGATTTTAGTATAAATATTAATTAGATCGTGTTTGATGTTATAATATTTTAGGAATATCGCTCCCGTTCATTCGGTTTCTCAATTTGTATTCGTGTGTTATTTCGAAGAGTCACCAATACGCAACCAAGGTGAGTATACTCGAACCCATTTTACTTTTTAAACACTTTTGGGTGCAACATGTATTCTATGTAAAAACACTAAACACTTGAAACTATTTGAATTATATTCTATCCACATGTAAACATGTTCACCTCCCGCTAGTCTATTGGGAGCTATTCTATGAACGATTTGATGCTTGTTAATCTCATATGCTATGTAAACGATTAGTGTCTATATGCTCAATGACTTGGCTCGCCCACCTTAACAATTATAGTACTATGCATATGCTATAGGTTGTAACGCCCCGCCCCTTTTGTACTCGAGGGTATTGTTAAGTTATTCTATTTTACCTCCTGCTAAACTAATGGGATAGGCTATGTTAATTGCGTTGTATTCTAGGGTTTGAACATATAGTGACACTAGCTCAGCGTATTAGTAACTTGCATCATGTCATTTACGTTGGATATGAACTCATTTAAACTTTTTATTCTATTATGCTATGTATTCAAACTTGTATACTCGCCAACTTTTGTTGATTTTATTTTAATACATGTTGCAGGTTGTTAGACAAGACGATGAAGAAATCAAGTTAGGATGGACTTAGATACTCATTCAATAATAAACAATGTTGTTGCAATTTGTCTTTATTTGAAGCAATGTATTCAAGTTTTAGTCATTAATGAAATTGGATTTAAATTATATTGTCACATAGTGTTATGATGCTTTTGAGCGATTTGTTCGTCTCATCCCGATGTTTCCGCCATCGGTTGGGGTGTGACAGATTGGTATCAGAGCCATAACTATAGGGAATTAGGAAAAGTAGGAATGCTTTAACCTAGTCTATAGTTTTAGAGCCTTATTCGTATGTTTTGCTTGAACAACTACATGATACCTTATTTGTTTCTTATTTATGCTCTTTTAAACATGTATGTCACTCATGTGTAATATTTGATATGTTATTCTTATGCATTAATGCTTGTTTTATAATGTGTTAATACTTGTTTTATCATTGTTCGATTCTTTATGTGTTATTCCTGACGTATTTCTCTATGTGTTAATACTTGTTTTATCATTTCATTATTTATGTACCATTCTTTCTTATGTGTTCATACTTGTTTGTGTATTCATTTGACATACACTTCCCTCATGCATTTTACCCGATATTTCTAAATCTGAAAACACTCATAATACACAAACGAGACGACTTCACCAAAATAGGCGTGAAACCCACAATTTGGTGAATTACTCTCAATCCTTCTACCTTCTTTTCTTACACGAAATTTACCACCAAGTTAGGAGTGAAATCCTCACCTTGATGGAGAATTTCAAAATTTCAAATTCTCGTGGACCCTCGTCAACAAGTCGAAATTAAATTTTGACCCGACGAGTACCAACCACATTTAGGGTACGAAATCGTCAAGTTAGGGGTGAAACCCGCACCTTGTCGACTAGTTCCGCTCCTTGATTTTCAAAAGTCCCGCCAAGTCTCGAATTTTCGATGGATTTGGGAACATGTAGTAACTGGAAGGGTGAGTACCGTTAGCCGAGGTATCGGCGAGGATATTCTACCTATTAGGCCAAAGCATGTTTCTCAATTTCAAAAGATCTTTCGACTACTTTGGTTAGTCAATGTTCCGTTTGGAACCATCTAAGTTTTATTCGAGCTTACGCTTTATTATTTTCGATCTTTTGACAAATTTGAATAACTTTTCGAGATTTCATTTTGCGCACACATCATACTCTTACTTTTCATGCGATTATATATTATTAGCATACATGATTTCACGTAATTTTAATTACACTTTTGTAACGAGCAGAGACACATCATCGAGATATGAGTGATTTCCTTACCTTGATGATTAACTCCGCTTCTTTTCCCATCTTACAACGACCTCACCAACGGATTAGGGGTGATTCCCTTACCTAAGTGATCGTTACCAACGCCTTCTTTTAATAGACTATATTATGTAAACACGATCATGTTTATACCTAAATCATTTATCATGTATTTCGAATGCTTCATTTATTTAAACGTACCTCTTATTCTATAATCTAATTTCACATCACTCGCATACACAAAATTTTAATGTTGCCAATAAACGCGTGTTCCTCGATTTTCAAAATTTCACGAAATACTACTTGTCAGCCTGGTCGGTTTTATAAATCCGTTGCCCACAAATTCACCAACCAACGTAAACATTGAAACACGCTCCTCTCACACCATTAAACTAGAGATGGTTATTCTCAATTGAGAATCAAATCAATTTTTTTTTCGCACACATCTATAAAATATTACCAATATTATTTAATCACTTACTAAAATTCCTTTTCAAAACCAATGAAACACTTTTCAACAATCACTAAGTTCATGTACCAAATTCCTTTTTTCTAAGGATCAACTTTTTCACAAGAGGCTGTTAGTTTCAAATTTTTCTAACACAAAGTTGCTTAAAATGATGCAAACTTATTAATCTCTAAAACTTTTTCAAAACCTCACTCGATACGTCAATCAAATTCAAAACACGTGGGCAAGGAAACTTCATAAGAACCGACAAATTTTCAACTTATGTAAACTCTTTTAAAACCGCAGTAGCATTTCCATTCCTTTACAAAGTACTTTCCACATAACCAATAAACGTTTTATACTCTCTTACATTCACAAACTAGAGTCTATATTTCGTGACAACTCATTCTATTTTAACTTCACGTTTTGCCCAAACAACTATATATGCATATCATATTACACGTTTTAGTCAATATCTCACGACAATCTCACGCGCGTCACTCATTCCCTTTTCTTTCATACTCAAAATTTTTAATCTTTTACTCGCACAAACTCGTGTATTTTGATCTATATTATAAACAAATAATTATTTCCTACATCCATACTTATACATTTTATGTCTTCACTAATGTTCACACTTACACATTTATGTTATACTCACGATTCAAAATTCATACGTTTTACGTTATACATACACCCACAATTATACATTTACGATGCACTTACATTCATGTTTATATTACATTCATATTCATGTTCATACATTTTATGTTCTCATTTACGCATATACAACCTTGTTTACACTTATATACATACAACATATATTTTATTCATACTTAAACCTTCATGTTTTACACCTATATTCACGTTCATATCTATGCACATACATCTTATGTTCACACTTATACTCGTATTCATACTCATACGCTTTGTGTTTATACTTATACTCATGTTTGTACTCACACTTATACTTATTTTTCATACACATTATGCTTATCCTTTTTCTCATACTCATGCCATGCGTGTTGTGTTTATGCTCAAGTGTGTATTCATATTTAAACTTATGCTATGCTTATGCTTCATTTATACACAAGATTTATACTTTCGCACCCATACGCGAGCGAAACCTGAGGGATTCGCTTACGTTGATCTTATGCTAATTGGAACACAAACATGCTTATATGCTACATTTCTTTCACACGCAGTCTTATTTTCATAATTTATGCATACCTTAATTCATACACAACTGGTACAAGCTATGCAGATCATGCGACGATCAATATAATCGCGGGTGCACACGGGATTATAATGATGGGCGTATGAGAAACCATAGAGTGTACTACTGTGTATGGTAAGACACGGGATGTAACATGACACCGAATACGAAATGGACGTAACGTGGTCAAAACATGGTGGATACGCTGTTGGTACTTCCTATATATAGGTGTTTTCACCACGTTACCAAACTTTCGTAAAACATGCCATGAGAAGTTCAGTGTTTTGTAGACCTATTTAGACCTAATACAAACTTTAACAACTCACAAACGCATTGCTAAATCCTCGATATCCGATTATCCACGACGATACTTCATTCTAAACACACTACGTTCATTTATCCAACACTTATACTATTCTTATACTTACACTCTTTAAGGGTCATTCGTTCAAAGTCAACCTCTTGAATAAATTTCGGGACGAAATTTCCTAAAGTAGGGGAGACTGTAACATCCGTCAAAAATGGATTCCTGGAATCCGACCCATTTTAAGATTTGGAACCTAACCTTTGAAATATCAGATTCTTTTTGCGAATTTAAAATAACTGATGCGAGATTTTTATTTTATTTTATTTATTTATTTATTTTTAGTTATTTATTTATTTTTGTTAAATATCGATAACGTTATTAGTTTAATTAATTTAAAAGTTATATATACAAACTAATTAGAGTTTTAATCAAAACAAGTTATAACTTTATTAATTACGTTAGTTTTTAATGAGTTTCAAGGATTTGGTAACTTAAACCAAAGTAATTTAACCATTTAATTAACACCTTAAACTTGAGGGTCTATTTGTGTAATTACTAATAGTATAATATGTTAGCCAAACCCTAATCCCCATTCATTTCTTTTGATCGGCCGCTCCCTGTCACCTCCTTCCCTCTCAAAAGTCATCTGCAACATCTTCCCCTTCATCTCTCTCTCGAGCTACATCAGAGACACCACCACGTCTCTCTCTCAATCCCACCTGCAACACCCCTCACCCTCACCTCATTCCTCCTCATCCAAACACCCACACCCTCTGTCTCCTCTCTAACTCCGACGACCCAAGACGCGGCTCCGGGGAGCCCTCCGCTTTGCCTCTCTCTCGCGCACCCCCAAAACCACCTGAAAGAGAACGAAGGGAGACAGAGAGATCGGAGACGAAGAGCGACGGCAGCTGCGTCGCCGCCGTCTGTGGCGTCGTCGCCGTCTGCGGCGGTGGACGACGGTGGCAGCGGTGGTGGTTCGTGGCTCGAGTTATTTCGGTTCAGTCCGCACCGGTCAAACTAGTTCAGACTGTGTTCGGGTCAGCTGTGGTTATTTCCTGGTTCGAAGTTCGCTACATAGGAGCTTTCGTCGGAAAACAAAACTGGTTCAACTCATTTCGTATTTGGTATACCTCATTCTCGTTGATTCATTTTATCTACTTGTTATGATTGTATTTTTATTTAAAAAAAAAAAATAACTAAGCAAAAAGAATTCATATAATCATTCAAAAGTTATAAAGACGGGTATTAGTTTTCGAAGATAACAATAGCACCTTGTTTGAAACTTTTTATTTTATTTAGTGAACTACTGAATTGATTATCCAAACTCAAACTATATCACAGTGGGTTTTGTTTGAATAGAGAATAAGAGGTTAAAGTGGAATGAGTGTTTAAAAGAAAAAGAAAAAAAAAAACGTTTTGGTTGTATTCTCTAAATTCCCCTTTTCTTCTTTCTCTGTTACTTTAAAACCCTTCAATTTATATTATATAATTATTAGTTTTCATTTTTTTTTTCTTTTATAAAACCTCTAAGTGTATTAATAACATAAATAATCAACAAAATTATTAGATGATAAAAATGAGATAATTTTTAATTAATATACAAACAATAAATACAAGGGATTTTAGTATAAATATTAATTAGATCGTGTTTGATGTTATAATATTTTAGGAATATCGCTCCCGTTCATTCGGTTTCTCAATTTGTATTCGTGTGTTATTTCGAAGAGTCACCAATACGCAACCAAGGTGAGTATACTCGAACCCATTTTACTTTTTAAACACTTTTGGGTGCAACATGTATTCTATGTAAAAACACTAAACACTTGAAACTATTTGAATTATATTCTATCCACATGTAAACATGTTCACCTCCCGCTAGTCTATTGGGAGCTATTCTATGAACGATTTGATGCTTGTTAATCTCATATGCTATGTAAACGATTAGTGTCTATATGCTCAATGACTTGGCTCGCCCACCTTAACAATTATAGTACTATGCATATGCTATAGGTTGTAACGCCCCGCCCCTTTTGTACTCGAGGGTATTGTTAAGTTATTCTATTTTACCTCCTGCTAAACTAATGGGATAGGCTATGTTAATTGCGTTGTATTCTAGGGTTTGAACATATAGTGACACTAGCTCAGCGTATTAGTAACTTGCATCATGTCATTTACGTTGGATATGAACTCATTTAAACTTTTTATTCTATTATGCTATGTATTCAAACTTGTATACTCGCCAACTTTTGTTGATTTTATTTTAATACATGTTGCAGGTTGTTAGACAAGACGATGAAGAAATCAAGTTAGGATGGACTTAGATACTCATTCAATAATAAACAATGTTGTTGCAATTTGTCTTTATTTGAAGCAATGTATTCAAGTTTTAGTCATTAATGAAATTGGATTTAAATTATATTGTCACATAGTGTTATGATGCTTTTGAGCGATTTGTTCGTCTCATCCCGATGTTTCCGCCATCGGTTGGGGTGTGACAATGATAAAGGTCAGATGAATGCTTTGAAACCAGGATAAACATAGATATGGGTGCGGAAAAGGTGTTAAAGGCAAGTTATAGAGGTTACACAATGTTCAAGAGATTTGAAATAGCAAAAAGGAAAATCATGGTAACCCATGGTCGATACATCGACCATGGATTGGTTACTTAGCTAAAGCTTGTTCCCTTATGTTTTGCCTATAAACACAATCCTTGTCCTATTGGTGCAGATTCGATGACAATAGCCTGACATGGTGTCATGTTTGTGTCTTAGTTCTTATAACCAAGTTTCTCTTACATATGTATTACTCACTTTGTGTTTAAACGTTGTTGACTGTAATCCCATACGCATAACTGGTTGTAAAATCCTGTCCCATACCCGGCCTAATACCCGTCAGGTATTTGTCGGGTAATTACCCGTCAAGTATCGGGTAAATTCGTTAATTTATTGAAATATACCGATTAGGATTTTTTAATACATTTACTTTTTACTATTATAATTAAAATATATATTACATACATATAAATACAAAAAAGTTTATCTTAAATAAATAATAACAATATAATTTTAATTTAATTAGTTTTATTTATCTACTTCACAAAACACAAAATATAAATAATATTGTCAAAACAAGTTCCAAAAGAATTTAATTTTTACATAATGAACCTACCAAATTTAGTCACTAACAGATAAGTGTTGTATATGTGGGGTAGCCAACTTGGTAGAGGCACACGCCTCTTAGGGAGAGGTCTGAGGTTCAAACCTGAGCAAGAGGGAAGAATTTAGAAATAGTGGTGAAAAGGAGTAAAAGTTTGTCATTCAAAAAAAAAAAAAAAATAGATTAGTGTCAAGGGAAAATAAATTTTAAAGAAAAAAATGGGTATAGGATCAGGTATATATTTCGGGTAAATGGGTATATGGTTTCTGGTAATCGGGCTAGGTATCACCTAATCACATACCCGTCCCATGCCCGTGATTTTTCTTTAAAAGTAATCTCATACCCGTCAGGCTTCGGATATACTAGTCCCATATATTTCGAATATACTCGCTGGGCTCAGGTTTTTTTTCCATCCCTATATCATATCTCTAGTTCCATTGATATTCATAGATCTAATCAAGGAGAAATTGAAGATCAAAGATCAAGAGCAAAAGGAATAAGTTGCGCTCCAACTTACTTATTCATGTTCTTGTGATTGTAAGTATGAGGGTATCACTACAATTGTAAAGGGATGCACTAGAGTCGTAGAAGATGTAATAGATGTGATCACTACCTCTTGATATTAGTGAAACGTAGAAAGTGATCACTACTTTGGATTAGTGAAACGAAGAAGGTGATCACTACCTTAGGTTGTCGAAACGTTGTATGGTGATCACTATTTTGATTAATGAAACGCTTGAATCAATGATCTCTTCCATTTAAGAAAAACACGTAGTGGAGTAACTCTCGATTGGAGAATCGAGGAGAGGATGTAGAGTGGATTATTTAACATCTACTTGAAGCTGCATAAGTTGGTATCGTCTTTCTAACCCATAAACTCGTTACATTTCTTGCACATAAGAATCATTGGGTTACAAACAAGGTTAATCCATTCATTATTAATGCTTTGTTGATTTCATTTTCATAGGTCAATATAGGTCGTATCGGCCTATACGATACGTATAAGTCTGACATAATATCACATCCATCACTTTCTATCCATGTTGAGTGACACAAGGACTACATCGTACTTAATACGGGTTGTATATATCTATACGATCCGTATAGGATTTGCACGTGACGACAATGTCAACTTGTGTCAACCTTTGGGTGACCTTGAGAATTGTTATTTGTCTTATACGGGTCGTATAGATCAATACAACCCGTATTGAGGGTGTCGATTTAATTTGTCATGGTGTGCCGATAATACGACTCTTTTATATTTAAAGTGTGGTTCAAAATATTAATATTATAACATGTTTACTCGTTTTTTACTTTTAAGTTAGCAATGACATAATGTAAAACATAAACGTTAATAATTTATTTCATTTGACAAAAATGAAAGTAAACTAATATTCAATGCGACAAACATTATTATTTGTAGGTATTTTACCATTATTTATATTTAAAAAACATTCATTGTATCAAAATATAATCTTATAATCGACAAAATAAATAAACTACATGTATTTAATTTCGTTCAAAACCAATTATTACCTTCAAGTGTTCAACCAAACACCTATTTGTACATGTTATGGAAAACCTGTGAAGTTGAGGAGGGAATTATGGTTAGTGTGTAAGTATAGGGATTGGTTTGCACATCATGTTCCATTATTGGTTCAGTGAATTAACGATCGTTGACCAACGAAGTAAAAGAAAACAATAAAGTTGGAAGAGGATTCTCAATGGAACCTCCAGAGCCTCTGTATTTTTTAAAATAGTTGTAAATGGTTATGAGTAGAGTAGAGAGAAAAAAAAAAGTTATTGTTCACCAGTAAATTTGGAGGAGATGCTGTTCATCTCTATAATTTTTTAATATTTTTTGAAAGTGGTGTGAGTGAAGGAGAGAGAAAAAGTAATGATAAAAGTATAAAAAAAACTATTTAATTGAAAAGAAGAGAGAAAATATAGTGTTTTTTAGTGTAATTATAGAAATGGAGAAGAAGTTTTGATTGTGAATGGTCGAACACATGCTAAGTTCAAAAGTCAAAGTTAGATTAACTCTTTTAACGTTACTTGAACTCTTAAGTTTCCCACAACTTAAACCTTACACTTAATCTCGGTTCTAAAAGTAATTTGATAAATTAATGGCACTTAAATTTTAGATTCGTGTGTGTATATATATAGGGTCAGGATTTAGAGAAAACGATGGAAAGTGTGAGAACGGTTATGGATCGTCCGATCAAAATAATCTATGGACTAAATTGGCATGGTGGCGTTTTCATAAATAACTTAAATTTTATTACGTGGATGCGCTTCATTAAGGGTAAAAAAAGGTAAAACATCATTTCTCACATAAAACACCGTTGAAATATAAAATGCCAAATAAATACAAAACGCCAATTTTATCACTACGTAGTTTTTTCTGTGTTTTTATTTAAGCTTTTAGGCTACAAAAAACGCAACAAAATGTGAAACGCCATAATATATAAACGCCAAGCCTTACATTCGGATAAATGTTAATTGCAATTATTGTTATAAAAATAATATCCCGCCTAAACTACGCGTCAAAAAAAATCTTATAAATAGAAACGTTTCACCATCTTCCGTTTATCACACCAAAAACACACACAAAAAAAACATAGTGGTTCCTAAAAAATACAACTCAATGTAAAACGCCAAAAAGTTGAGAGAAATCAACGATGGCAAACATCTTTTCTTTGATACTCAGTAATGTTCTGCATGAAGTCTCGCTGAATGATTTGTTAGGTGAGGGGAGTAAGATTTTGCTGCATGAGATTCAAGAAAGAGGGACTGATGACACCCATATGTCATTTTGTCTTCTTTGTTCTTGAATAAGGTTGGGATGAGTAGAAGAGATCTATCCTAGTGTAAATGCTGCTTTGGCCTCGATGATTATAATGAAGACGACGGACAGATAGCATACACCCACACGGAGTCGATCTATGTCTCCAACATCCACAAAGACACTTCAATACATGAACAAAGAAAATAAACCACGCCAAACCCAAAACGCCATTTATTTGTGACAATTCTTATAGTTTCAAAAGAAGAAAGAGACTGATGACACTGAAGATTTAGATCATAAATTGCTTCTAATTATTTTCTTTTTCTGTTGTTTGTTATGTAATTTTCAGCTAAGAACAACAAATACATTAATCCTATAATGAAAAATATAATAAAACGCCAAACGGGCAAATGCTTGTGAAACGTCATCATGCCATAAAACGCCCCAAAACTACTAAACTATAATAAAAATACTTTGAACAAGTACTATTATAATAAATCTAAAAAAAAGCTTAAAACAATGTGCAAAGAGAATAAAACAAAAAGTCTCATCGTTATCTAAACGCCATTGGAAAACAAAATGCCATAATTACAGCCGTCAAGATTAGACGTGTTACACCATAAAAAACAGATGAATCTGAAAACAAAACACGGTAACGGCAAACAGTAAAATGAAACGACGGAAACATAATTACTAACATTTATTATATTGAAAGCCAAATACTTGGGGAGTTGAATTTATTTATCTTTTTCAAAACGCCATAATTACATGTCATGCGCGGGAAAAAAAGTCATTATAAAAGTAGACCATGAGAACACAAACTTAAACACGCCAAAAACATTGACTAAAACGCTACATATTGTCCAAAACGCCAAAAACTTAAAAGAATGGCTAAGGTTATTGCATGGAGGTTTGAAGGGAAGGAGAGACGATTCATCATAAAGTTCTCTGATAGGAGAAGGGTGAAGGTAAGGACAATCAAAGCCATACTTGGTATGGATGAAGGGGTTCAGAGGGATATCCTGGCCCTTGGGGTTCCAATGGCCTACGATTGTGAAAGAACTCGAACTATAATAAGAAGAGTGAAGAGAACATTTCCGACAGAAGATGATGATGAAGATGATGATGATATTGATGATACTCCGCTACCAACACTTAGCAGTTGGGTGATGCATGAAGAAGCAGGAACGGTTGAAGTGACTTATCAACACGGGGTGCAATATTCAATGTCAATGGAGGAAATGCTGAAGATAGGGAGGCTATTTCTCATTGAACAACTCTGTGATTTAGCACCTTCGAACTATGCAAAATCCAGGGTTGCAATGATATTCAAGAATAGGCTGCAGCAAAGAAGAGATGAGCTAATGGCGTTATACGCCAATCTAAAATTTGATGATGATGAATATGAAGAAAGTGATGAACAAAGCGATGGGTACATCTCTTATGTAATCCCATCCACAGAAGACTATTAGTTTATTTTGATGTCGTATTATTGTAATCTTATAAAATATTAATCCATGCTAATCAATATTAACAAAGACCCCGAGCGCCAAACTAAAATGACCTGAAAAACGCCATAACGCCAAAAAATTAACTATGTGACACAAAAAGAATTAATTCAACGAGACGAAATCGGGGAAAAACAGTAAAATGCCACGTAGTTAATGATTCTAGTTAACGTCAAAATTATCTTGCACGCCAAAGACGAAGCAGCATGTCACACGCGAAAATCGGGAAAAAAAGAAGAATATTGAAAAGACAAAAAAGCCCTTCAGACCCTGATCATATCCCGCGCCACGTATTGGCCCAGGATGCGTTCTCACCGTTCTCACACTTTTGGGAGTTTTCTCCTGATCTCGTACCTATATATATATATATAGGGGAGGGTTTAAATGAGAACGCTAAATATTTTGAGAACAAATGAAAAAACCGCGAGAACTTGGTCAAAAACAATTCATATTCAATTTTTTTTCTACACTTATCATTATTATTCGAATACAATGTTAGAAATTTAATTTACACGTTTAAATTTACGAGAATTCGTAAATAAAGAATATTTACACATGTGTAAGTTTGCCATTTACACATGTGTAAATCTGTATGATCGCTTGCACGACCAAAACGAGTCGTTCAGAAGAGTTCTAATCAATACGAGAGGCGGAAACAAACGTATCGACTTTGAATCAGCTTGATATACACTCTAATTGTCTAGTTTATTGATATAACAACGTTTTACAGCCTGGAGACACTTCGGCAGCACCTTGGTACCGGAATCAGAAAGTTACAAATGATTTGAACAAGGCACATATATATAGGCCAGCCATTTCGTACGAGATGGCTTCACACGAAATGGCCAGTGCCATTTCGTGCGAAATGGACACATTCCATTTCGTGCGAAATGGCCCATCCTACATGATTTCACAATTTTATCGTATATCGTGCCATGATCTATCTGGACTATTACAAGACTCGATACAAGACGAAGTCGACAGACATATGCACCAACAGACTCCCCCTTGGATGTTGACGAAGTCTTCGGTGTCGAGTCTTCAGAATGACAAGTCTTCGATCTTGATCAGTCTTTGCGCTCTTTCCAAAGTATCTGACATTGTAAGCTTCCTTCAATCTTTTCTCTTCTTCTATCAGCAGCTAACCTCCCCCTTGAATGTTGATCTAATCTTTAATTTCCTCTTTTTCTCGTTCATTCCCAGAATCTTAATCCTGGCTCTATCTTTAACAAACTTTCAGGATCAGAAACTGGCTCTTGCATCTTCAGACTCCCCTTTGCTAGCAGACTCCCCCTTAAGTTGTTCCGGGATGGCAATCTGACATAGCTTTTGTTCTAGAATCGAAACATGGCTCAAACTCTGCTCAGGCTTTATGCTCGGGGACCTGTTTTGTAACATTCACAGTCTCAGGAACGTATCATGGCTCTCTGTAACCTGCACAATTCTCTACCTAACAATAAGATTCACAATAGTTAAGATTTAACAAATTTAGAAAAACACTTGTAGATATTATTCAACATGATTTTACATTTTTAATCTCTGATGACCACTTGTAAGAAAAACATTCAAACTTTGGTTTCAATAAGTTGAAACCATTTTATCTTTTCAAAATCAAATCTCATTTCATACACACTCTCCCAACCCAGTTGTTCATCATGTTTAGCACTCGGAATTTTGAAAATCAGCTTTCCAATATCAGTTGTCGAAAATAAGATGAAATAAAATCTTTTTGGATTTTCAAAGTTTATGCTAAAACACACTGAAAATCTTTTTGGATTTTTTCTGTAATGAAAAGTAGTAAAGAAATATGTACAGACAATATTTTTGCGAGATTGTGTAAGAGGATCATATCAGTTTATGAAACCAATCACTAGCACCGTTGAGCTTTAAACACTTTAAGTTCTAAACGATTCACATAGATTAACGATATTGTTGTCCTCTTATGTGACAACCCGAGATTTCAAGTATTTTATTTACGTATCACTGGTTTAGTAATTCTGTTTGATATTTATGGAAGGTGGCAGTTTTCACATTTTCAACAAAAGCACATGGGTCACCTTGAAGTTTAAAAAAAAAGAATCGCATTAGTTGAGAGTTGTTGAATCAATAAACACATGCAACGACAACTCTACAATATCACCTGGTTTCAATTGGACCTACACTAGCTTGAGCAGTGTGCAACCAAAATAAATTCAATTGGACCGAGAGCTTAGTGGGCCTAACTCAACACAAATGGCCGACAAACTCAATTCACTACTTAACTCTTATTGGGTCATTCAAGGTTAGTGGTCTACAAGTCGGTTATTATTATTCACGTGATTGGGCCTTTCAAAATGTTGATCAGAGTTTCGCCAATAGTGTTTCGTCGCACACCATACTCGACGAAACCAGGTTGTTTCGTCATCACCTTGAGGGTCTTTCGTCGTATGGGCTTTTGGCCCAGGTGAGGCCCATATGTGGCTCGGTTTTAAATACTTTATATTTGCACAACTGTACGTAACGTAATAACTAGCAAAACCCTAATACTCTCACCCCTTCCCTATTCGCGACGGCAGGCACCCCCTTCCTTCTCGTAACCTCCTCATCTACCTATAATCCTCTGATCGGTATGTTCCTCTCATATATTAGTTGTATTGATTATGTATGAATTGTGAATAAGTGTTGTTGTGTTTAGATTAAAAGCATGATCACAGGAATTGTTTGTATATTGTACTAAATCTGGGCATACACCATTTTATCTATGATAATAAACAGAATTGATAAAGGAAAATCGTTTGGGATGTTAGTCTAGGATCCGTAATGGTGTGTATATTGTGATGGGTGGTTAATTCTGAATAGTATACAAGTAAGGTAACGGTAAGATTGGTGTGATACTATATTTGTTTGACTTGTTGATGTAATGTATAAAGGATCCATATGAATGATGAATGATATAACGAGTAATTGATGTTTAAGGATTGGTAATCAATAGCCTGATTGTATGACTTGATCCGATTGAATGTTGTGATTTCATGTAATAACTTAGTTTATGATCATAGATTAGAATTCGTGAATAATCAGGTCTTGTTGATTGAATGATTAATGTTAATCGACGAACTGATGATTGGGGGGGGGGGGGGGTTGTATGAACGGGAATGATAATTGACTGCATTGGATGAATCGATCTGCTTAGGTAATATTGGAAACTGTCTGCTAAGATGTGTAACTGAACTCGACAAAACTTAGGGGAGTTTCGTCATAAACAACCCGACGAAACCTAAGGGTTTCGCCATATCTGTAACTCGACGAAACATAAAGAGTTTCGCCATGTCTGATCTTTCGTCGGATACCATTTGAAAACTATCATAACAGAACAGTTGCTATAGCATGATTGGTGTTTTATGTGAATATTTAATTACGTGATTTCGTCTGGGCATGATGACACTGTTAGTTGGAACTAGGAAACTTGTATGCTTAAACGGGAGTAATCAAACTTAACTGTTGAATGCTATTGTAAGATGAACATGTGGAATGTGAGCTAGCATGGAAACTGAGCACTTGTTATATATTATACGACGTTCTTGTGGTACATGCAACCTGTGAAAATGCGTAACCAAGCTGTTTACGAAACTGACTGTCTTTGGTAACTACGGTAGGGTTGGTTGATTAACTTGGATAATGGGTAACTAATCAAACCGAGCAAACCAAGGTGAATTCACTGCTCTTTTCCAAGCATGCATCCCGGGAAGGGATATCAGGTAACGTTTTCAGGGAAGAATGTCAGGTTATTGGGATGTTTGTTATTACTCAGTTTCTATCATATAAGACCCCTTACATCTACCGATTGTTGTCGGGAAGGCAACGAGGTATTTAGTTGATAGCGCTATTAGGATTGGCACCCTCACACCGTGCCGAAAGGACGGGCGTGAACTAATTACCTTGACCACTTGACCAATGCCTAGATAGAGGCATTGGGGTTGGGCATTCACATCGTGTATCATATAAGACCCCTTACATCTACTCGAGGTTGTTAGTTGAACTAATTACCTTGACCACTTGACCAATGCTTTGATAGAGGCATTGGGGTTTGGGCAAACACATCTAGTATCCACATGCGGTAATCGAGTTAATAACATCATGAAATCAAACTGTTGAACTGTTTTATACACACAACTGGTAACTAAATGTGTTAACCAAACTTTGAACTCACCAGCGTCGTCTGACACACTTGTCTGCATGCTTGCAGGTCTATAGGGTTATATCTTGTGGAACTTGCTATCTAGAAGGCTGGAGTGGTCATGAGTCGAGAAACAAAGAATCTCCATACAAGCTTAATGGTTTATGTACACATGGTTTACGAAATACTTAACAAATGAGCTATGCTTCCGCTGTATACGATGCATGATATGAAACGTTTGTAACACTTTAAGTTAATGAATGAAAGTTTTATTTAAACGTAATTAAGAGTTCAATGTGATTGGTGGCTTAGATCCTGGTACGTCACACGCCTCGCGGGGGTTTCCGCATGTGGTATTTTGGGGGTGTGACAGTTTGGTATCAGAGCCACTGGTTATAGTGAACTTGGTTTTAAAACCTTTTTGTAAAACCAGACTATAACCGAACAGTTTTGAATACGTGAATACGACCATGACACTCAGCTCCAGACTGCAAGGTTCGTTTCTCGTATACTCATTGTACTGCATAACTAGTGAACACTTACATATGATAATGCATGTGATTGCACGTTTAGCACAACAGTATGAATTCACGTATTACTTGCATGTGTTATGTGACTGATAGGGTGGTATTTCCCTAAACATTCATGACTTACGTTTCGTGATGCTCTTTGTTTGCTACTCGAGGTTGAGGAACCATTTGACATGAGTTAGGAGGAGCTGAGATGAGCATGCAAATCACAATATTATTGTGGGTGCACACATAATAATAATGTGGGGTGCATGCGAGTCTCAGTGAGGCTTAACAAGTGAAAAAGGGGTTCTGTTCTGTTATTTGATCGATGTGAAATACAACAGTCTATAGGAGTCGTGGTAGTGATTGTCTCCTACTTGAACGCGATCTTTTCACTCCTCACTGAATCCTTTCGAACCTCGATGCTATCGAGTAGTACCTGAACACCCATCTGAACGCCTAGCGAACTGTGTAGAATGTTAGGTGCTTGTACGAACATCCTTGAGTTGGATGTTGCGACGACAATGATTGGTCTATACCTTTCTCACTTTTCTTCGTTTGCTGGAACTTAACGTATTGACGTCTTAAATCCCGAAGTGCGATCACTTCTGCAACACTCTCGCGACATACCGTGTATTACTCAGTCAACTTGAAAGAACAATGGACAAGAGGGTAAACGTAGTACCTTACCGACTTCAGCATTTGAACGACCCTAGTTACCGGCAATGAACAAAAACGATATGACTCCAATCGAATCCTTAACCCCAGCCAGCGACTCACGGGAGTCGACTCTTACGAACCAATCGGGACAAAAATCGATGACGATTGACTGTAGAGCGGACTGTGTAACCGCCCGCACCATGAGTAGTGCCTTAGGACGTGGCACAGAATGTGAGAAGATGGAATTGGTTGGTGAAAAATCGTAGGGTTCCGTTTCAAGCAACGACATTAGAGGCAACAGTCACGGCGACATCAAGGTGCCCGAAATCGTAGCCTACCGTATGGAAACAAAGGTGACTTCAACAAGGAGTGCCTGTTATTAAGTCAAAATGTCAACAACCAATGGAACAATGACAGTATTGGGAATCCACGTGACCATAACAACACTGGCAGTGGTGCTGGTGGAAGGGCATATGGGATTGGCGTGAGCGACACCAAGCATAATAGCAACATGGTAGCTAGTATGAGTAGCCAAACGCTTCGTCTCTGTTTTGTTTAACCCTGATGCTTCTTGAATCCGAACCTGTTGTGGAATCGGCTGATGGCAAGACAATTGAAACCTCATAAGTTTGTTGGGATGTAAACTCGACCTTGTGGGACAAGTGTTCGACATCGACCTATCTTTTTGCTATCCTTGATGGTCTCGATGCAGTAGTAGTGTAGATTGGTTACCTGGATATCGCGTAAATCTACCTTGAGGGAAGGAAATTTTGCGTCACTTTATACTTTGAAGTGTCAGAGTGGTGTAAGGGTTGGCATCATATCAGCAATAAAGGCCCAGAAGTGTCTACGGAAGGATTATTCCGCTATGTTAGCACTCGTTACTAATGATTAAGACTAAGGAAAAGAGGATCGAGGATCCACCAATCGTTCGTGATTTCTTCTTAGTGCTACCATAAGAACTATCAGGTTTACCTTCACATCGTCCGGTGAAATATCAGATCGGTATCATGTCAGAAGCAGCCCTTGATACTAGTGTTCCTTATTGTCTTACACCAGGGAGGTTGCAGGAATTGCTTAATCAACTTCAGGAATTATTGGGCATGAGTTTTATCGGACCTAGTTTTTCGCTTTGGGGAGCCCCAGTTATACCAGTAAAGATAAGCCTTTTTGTACGTGTGCTAATTATCGAGAACTCATTAAGACGACAGTTAAGAACCGTTTGCCTCGATCATGTATTGACAGCCGGCAGACTAGTGCGAGGGATAAGCTTCATTCGAGGATGGGCTAACGGACGAGCTATCATTAGAGGGAAGTCCAAGGGGAGGATGTTTCTAATGCGGCATATCAAACGCAAGGCAATTATTGCGACTTTGTCTTCCATGACCTTTGGGGTTAACCAACACACTGGCAGCTTTATGGATCGCATGAATCGACCGTGTTTATTGAAGACGTTTTGAATCATTTCAGGAAAAAGAAACACCCTAGGCGGCATTTGTACCTTATTTTAGAACTCCCGAGGGAGGAGCCTCTCCGCGCGAAGTCTTGTTAGAGGTAACTTCTGGATTCGAGAGGTACATTTGTGGTCATATAAGCAACGAAGTGAGAATACACGTGGATTTCGCTAGGATTCATTTGGTTAGAAACTGATCGAGACCAAAGATCCCTTCGGGGATACAGCAATCTCTTGGCTACGTTAGATACTATCGCAGATTTATCGCGGGATTTTCGAGGATTGCGCAGCTTTAACCTCTTTAGCACGGCAGGGTGCTGTGTACTTGTGAGTGACAGAACAGACAGGCATCATTTCAACTTTTGGAAACCCAACTCAACAATGCACTGAGCATCGTCTTTACCTAAGGGTACGGGTGATCAAGTGGTATACCATGATGGTTAGAATCAGAGTCCCAGTTACACGCCAATGCAACACGAGTAGGTGATGGCTTATGTGGTGGATTAATAAGAAGAATTGCACAACTCACAGCCTGGGGTGGATACCATGGCCTTGGATATAAGTTGGAGACATTACTTGGACGGTACCACATGCACTACTTAGACCGATCACAAGGGCCTCCCATGTACTTTGGCTTCGACAGAGCTAAATCAGTTAATGGCATCGCTGGAGGGAACTTTTTGATGATTACAACTATGAAACTTGAACGTGCACGAGCTTTGCAGCTCACTATCGACTCTAATTTACCTGATTCGACTCGCCCTGTTCAAACTGGAGAACTGAAGGAAGAGGATTTTCAAGTTGAACCCATGCGGGGCATGGAGAAACAACCTTTGGCAGGACGGACGATATTCGCCACCTCATGGAACGAATGTGGATCTCATTATGCAGCAACTGTAGGGAATTTGTGTTGAGCAAAGCACACCGGCCTCGATATTCTAGTCGTCTGGGTTTTGATGAGAGACATTAGGATTTATAAATCTTGTACTGGTGATCGGGCATGAAGGCCCACCTGGCAATGTATGTGAATGACGTTTGACTTGTGGGAAAGTCAAGGTGGAGTATCAGCAACCAGAAACACCCATATGGAAACGAGAACAGACTACCATGGATTTTGTCACTGGGCTACCTAGAATTCGAATCGGAAATAATATCACCTGGGTGATCGTTGATTGTCCCACATTACCAGCACACTTTCTTGCAACCAAGGAAACTGACGAGTCTTCACAGCTTGTGAATGTTCCTCTGAGAGAGGCGGTTTTTGGCACGGGGTGCCAACTCCTGATGCCCTAATTTTGGTTTATATCTGATTGATGGCAGACTAAACACAACATCCTCGACTCACGTCTAGACAAGAGCATTGTTTACCACCGTAGGACGAACGATCTGAGTAAACGAACCATCCTGACGCTCGAAGACATGCTGCGAGCATGTGTGTGATGGACTTTAGCAAGAGTTAGAAGGACATTTACCTATGGTTGAGTTCTACCGTAGCAGCCACCATTCTAGTAATCAGACAGCTCTGTTTGAGGCATTGCATTGATGATAATACCAATCTTCTTGATTGGACTAAGATGGGCGACAACCTAATCACAGATCCAAGACTTGCACTCGAAACACTTGGGAAGATTATTTAGATTGGAAATCGTTTGGCGGAAACGCGTGGCCGTCAGGAGAGCTGATAAGCTTAGGAAACACTGGGAGTTCGCTGTAGGCGAACGTGGCTTAATCAAAAGTCTCACCCTGGGAGGGTGCGGTACGCTATCGAAAACGTGGCAAGCTTAGCTTACGATGCGTTGGGACATTCTGATTTTTGGAACGGGTCGGTGATATTACTCACAAACTCGAGTCACCTGACGAATTTGGGTAACGGTCGTAAAGCCATTTATGCCTTGGATCTAAAGAAGTGTTGTCCGACGGAAAACTAGTGATACCTTATTAGAACCTAAGGCTAGCGACAAGTTGCGGTTGTCGTGTAATCTACTAAAAAGCATGGACCAGGACGTTAGGATTCGTTAGCATGGTTGCATCTCAATCGTGAGAGTTCGTTGGAACTCAAGACGTGGATCGGAGTTCACGTGGGAATGTAAAGATCTGATAAAGCTCTGGTATTCTCAATTGTTCAGGTGATTGAGCCAACTTTTGTTGTTATTGGCGAATTTCGGGACGAAATTCCCTTTCAAGTTGGGGATGATGTGGTACCCGCGAGAAATCCACAGTCATCTTGCGTTAACATCTTGTTGTTTTGGACTGCTTGACAAATTTCAGGACGAAATTTCCTTCAAGTTGGGGATGATGTGACAACCCGAGATTTCAAGTATTTTATTTACGTATCACTTGTTTAGTAATTCTGTTTGATATTTATGGAATGTGGCAGTTTTCACATTTTCAACAAAAGCACATGGGTCACCTTGAAGTTTAAAAAAAAAGAATCGCATTAGTTGAGAGTTGTTGAATCAATAAACACATGCAACGACAACTCTATAATATCACCTAGTTTCAATTGGACCTACACTAGCTTGAGCAGTGTGCAACCAAAATAAATTCAATTGGACCGAGAGCTTAGTGGGCCTAACTCAACACAAATGGCCGACAAACTCAATTCGCTACTTCACTCTTATTGGGTCATTCAAGGTTAGTGGTCTACAAGTCGGTTATTATTATTCACGTGATTGGGCCTTTCAAAATGTTGATCAGAGTTTCGCCAATAGTGTTTCGTCGCACACCATACTCGACGAAACCAGGTTGTTTCGTCATCACCTTGAGGGTGTTTCGTCGTATGGGCTTTTGGCCCAGGTGAGGCCCATATGTGGCTCGGTTTTAAATACTTTATATTTGCACAACTGTACGTAACGTAATAACTAGCAAAACCCTAATACTCTCACCCCTTCCCTATTCGCGACGGCAGGCACCCCCTTCCTTCTCGTAACCTCCTCCTCTACCTATAATCCTCTAATCGGTATGTTCCTCTCATATATTAGTTGTATTGATTATGTATGAATTGTGAATAAGTGTTGTTGTGTTTAGATTAAAAGCATGATCACAGGAATTGTTTGTATATTGTACTAAATCTGGGCATACACCATTTTATCTATGATAATAAACAGAATTGATAAAGGAAAATCGTTTGGGATGTTAGTCTAGGATCGTAATGGTGTGTATATTGTGATGGGTGGTTAATTCTGAATAGTATACAAGTAAGGTAACGGTAAGATTGGTGTGATACTATATTTGTTTGACTTGTTGATGTAATGTATAAAGGATCCATATGAATGATGAATGATATAACGAGTAGTTGATGTTTAAGGATTGGTAATCAATAGCCTGATTGTATGACTTGATCCGATTGAATGTTGTGATTTCATATAATAACTTAGTTTATGATCATAGATTAGAATTCGTGAATAATCAGGTCTTGTTGATTGAATGATTAATGTTAATCGACGAACTGATGATTGGGGGGGGGGGTTGTATGAACGGGAATGACAATTGACTGCATTGGATGAATCGATCTGCTTGGGTAATATTGGAAACTGTCTGCTAAGATGTGCAACTGAACTCGACGAAACTTAGGGGAGTTTCGTCATAAGCAACCCGACGAAACCTATGGGTTTCGCCATATCTGTAACTCGACGAAACATAAAGAGTTTCGCCATGTCTGATCTTTCGTCGGATACCATTTGAACTCACCAGCGTCGTCTGACACACTTGTCTGCATGCTTGCAGGTCTATAGGGTTATATCTTGTGGAACTTGCTGTCTGGAAGGCTGGAGTGGTCATGGGTCGAGAAACAGAGAATCTCCATACAAGCTTAATGGTTTATGTACACATGGTTTACGAAATACTTAACAAATGAGCTATGCTTCCGCTGTATACGATGCATGATATGAATCGTTTGTAACACTTTAAGTTAATGAATGAAAGTTTTATTTAAACGTAATTAAGAGTTCAATGTGATTGGTGGCTTGGATCCTGGTACGTCACACGCCTCGCGGGGGTTTCCGCATGTGGTATTTTGGGGGTGTGACATCTTAAACTCAATCTAAAAACTTTCGAAATGCTTACCGATACGTTAAGATATATTAATTTTGCACTAAATTATTATGGACCC
This sequence comes from Helianthus tuberosus, assembly GCA_030545235.1. Lineage (NCBI taxonomy): Eukaryota > Viridiplantae > Streptophyta > Magnoliopsida > Asterales > Asteraceae > Helianthus > Helianthus tuberosus. Next base: position 2,731,019 of record JARYGA010059779.1, read on the forward strand.
CACGATCTCAGCATATCCCCCATCATGCAATACACTGACTCAAGTAATGCTTTTAAACTTTCATCAACTGTGATATGTGCGAAAACAATGCAGAATGTTTAAACATTAACAATCAGGTCGATCTTTTGATACGCAGAGAAAGTCCAATGTTTAAACAAAATAAGAACTAAAAACAAGTTGAATATGTTTAGATCTTAACCACCAGTTCGATATTCACATATATGCAGAGGTGATCCAAGATTTAAACGAAACACCAAGAAAAATAAAGCAGAACGTTCAGGCACTAACATCCAGTTCGATACTCACGTATACGCAGAGGATGTCCAATGCTTAAACAAAATAAAGAAATCAAACAAGTTTAAATCTTTGCAAAAAGAAATGCACAATCACATTGACTTTTTCAGCAAGATGTGAAAGTTCACAAACTGACCGGTTTTTATGCTCTTTTAGCATTCAGCAATTACTGAGTAGGTACACAGTCACGAAGGATAAAACTAAGTACTATGCTTTCAACCGCGTTTCCCACTAGAACTATGCTTTTTTATTTAAGTTTATATCGTTATCGCAAATCTACTAGTCTAGTTGAGCCTATCGTCACATCTTTAGTGAGACCGTTTATCGCATTTTAACTTTCCATTTCTTTAGCGTACTGTGACAGTCTAACTGATGTACTATCATTTCCTCTTTATCACAACAAAACTCATTTTTGATTTTTCGATGTTTTTGGCTTTTTCAAATTTTCTAATGTTTTTGGATTTTTAAAATTTCTAAAATTTTTACTCCCCCTAAAATCCAAAATATGTTTCAATTTTTGATTTTACGGGAAAATTTGAAAATAAAAGCAGTAAACTGTACAAGATAAAGTGACAAACTGATGTGAATTGCTTCAAATCGCCATCCACTTGGCGTAAACAATCAGAACTCCCCCTGACAACAAACTATTTTCCCATTATGATTTCAAAACAGTTAAGTTTGTTTTAATCAAATGGTTTTTCCGGAAAATTAGTTTGTGGGGTTTCATCACTTTGTTTTCTCAACCACTTGTGAATGAAAGTTAAATCAAGTTCAACTTAATGACCTTGATTAACCACTTGTAGGTTATTCATCAACAATACCACTTGTAAATTGAAATATGAAAATTTTCAAGAATGATAATACCACTTGTAGGGCGAAACTTCACAAATGTGAATTTCTCAAGAAAGATGCCGATTCATGCTCCACGAGTGCCAACTTGGGAGTTCCGGCAAGTCATCACTTGTAAAAATTTAACACTTTTTAGATTTTTCACAAAAAAAACAATTTTTTTAAGAATGATGCCGATTCATGCTCCACGATTACCAACTTGGGAGCTCCGGCAAGTTAGGATTTTAAGTAAACGCTGTCACCCAAGCCTGACCAGCCTTGGGTGATTGTGAATCCTCTTCAACCCACCATCTTTTTTATTTATAAAACTCTTTTGCACCTTTCACCTTCCCGTCAACCATCTTCCCAAAAATATATTTCACTTTTCCATTAAACACCTTTTCAGCATCAAATTCTTCCTTACCAGAGAAGAATTGATCTGAAATCTCAATCTTTCCAACTTCGGATTTCAGGTTTTCTCTTGTCAATGACGGAAAGTTTTCATCGTTCATTTATGGAACGGAATTCTTATCACTTTTCACAACAAATGACTCCTCTGAATTTGACGAGTCAGATTCATTGTCAGAACTTGTTTCAGACTTAACAACCCATTTTTGTTTGTTCAAATCGACTCTTCTTTTGTAAAAACGTTTCGAACTTTCACCAACTTCGAAAGTCAAATTTTTGAACACTTTGAATTTTTCTGCTGGTTGTTCTGTTTTATCAACACATTTATTTTTCAAATCTGAGTTAGAAGTAACTCCCTGTTTTATATAAGTGGACTTGGGGCAATTCCAAGCAATATGTCCAACTTCTTGACATTTGAAACAGGTTCTTCGTTCAACTCTCTTCTCATATTCTTTCAACATATTCTTCTTTCTTTCAGCAAGAAACTCTTTGTTTGTCTGTTTCCAGAATGGTTTCTTCTCTTCTTCATCTGAACTTGTTCCTGAAACAAATTTAGTGTTTGATATATAAGTTTTCTGATTTTTATAATTTTCTAGGGGAATGAAACCTAATCCCTTCTTTTTGAAATTACTGTTATGGTTTGGTTTCTTTCGATAACCTGAACCAGAACTGTAACCCTTTTTCTTGTTTAACCTTTGTTGAACTCTTGAAATGTATTTTTTAGGTTTTTCATTAAGATTTACATCTTTTATTTCAGAAATATTAATTTCTGTTAATTTGAAAACCTTGTTGATCATTTCAGTTTTGACACTTCTTATTGGAAATTCTTCATCAGAAAATAATTTGTCAGAATCATTCAAAGTATAAGTTACTTTGAATGTTTCGTCTTTCAAATTATTTCTCGACATCAGAAATTCTTTATTGTAAACCCGTTTGACCGGTGAACTTGGATTCTTGTCTGATGAACTCGAACTTTCAGATTTAGACTCCGACTTTGACTCTTCATCCATATCCAACACCTGATCAACCACTTTCTTTAATAACTCAGACTCATGATCAGTGTCAGACGCTGTGAATGTGACGTCAATGTTGTCTGGTAACTCATCAATGGTTTCAGAGTTTAACTTTATGTTGACTGCCTTTTTTAATTGCTCCTCATTTGGTTTTCTGGGAGAATAACTTTCCCAGATCGGAGGCGGACACTTGTTATACTTGACACTTTGTTTCTTACCAGTATCCCTATCTTCCGTCTTTTTATCTTGAAAAGCTTCAAGACCTGCAACAGTAGGATAAACTCTATCAATCAAATAATCACAAGTTGTATAACTCAACAGCAATCGTTTGATTCTCTCATTTTCATTCTTTTAAAAGTTCCAAATCCTGCTTCAGTTTAGCACAATCTTCAATATACTCATTGATGACCTTCTGCTTCGTCATTAATGTTGAACTCATCATTGTTGAAGCAGCTCCCATTTCTAGGTTTGTCTTGTTCAAATTATCAACCGTTCTGTTCAGCACATTATATGATTCTTTAACATACTTCACATCAAACAACAATTTTTCTTTCAACTCTTCTAGCTCACTATACTTCTTGTCTTTTTCTTCACAATGTTTGCATGGTTCCAAACATTTTAGACAAGGTTTAGTGACCTCGACAATCTTTTCAACTTCAACTATCTTTTCAACTTCGACAATCTTTTCAACTTCAACAATTTTTTCAACTATTTTCTCCACTTCAATAATTTTCTCCACCACCTTCTCAATCATTGGTTCTTCATCAAATTCTACTTTTACCTCACACTCTTCATATTCGATCTTTTCTGTCGAATTTTCTTCAACTTTTGCTTTTTCAGCTTCCAATTTTGCCTTTTCTTCAACAATTCTTCTTGCTTCCAACTCTCTCTTCATTCTAGCAGCCTTCTTCTCATTCAACATCTCGATCTTATCTGCAAAAAACAAATTAAAACTGAATGAGTCTAAACTTTTTCTAGCATTATTAATGTACTCTTCCTCATCATCAGTATCTTCATCACTTTCTGATGATATGAAAATCTTCGTTCTTTTTGGCTTAGATTTGACTGCTTCTTCTTCCAAGATTTGAGCAACAAATGCTGAATCAGCCGGAACGTATTTGTCCCAGCTAAATCCCTCTGCCAATCTTTCATCATCTTGATTTACTAGATAAGCTTTCTTCTTTCCATCTTCAATAGCACGGGATGATGACGGTTGTTGAGCAATCTGATGATAAATTGATTTTTGATGATAATCGTTGTTTCCAAACGGATCTTGTCTTCCGGTTGCTTCTTTATTTGTACACTCTCGTTTAAAATTCCCCTTTTCTCTGCAACGAAAACAAGTAACCTTTGATTTGTCAAACCCTAACGGAGATGTAGCAACATCACGAAAATCATCTCTTCCGGTGATTTGTTTGAATTTTTCTGCTCTTCTTACAGCACTGGCTAAACACCACTTGATGTCCATCAACTCAAGTTCCTCAGAATCAATCTGGTCATAATCCTCTTTAGTGAGCATCGGATATCCAATTCTTCTAGCAACTAAGCTTTCATAAGACTCTAACATAGTAACAAGTGATGCCATGTGTTGCTTAGCCATTTCTGGAGAGAGATTTTGACCATTTTAAATATTCAATGTAACATTGCATTGCATTGCATTGCATTGCATTGCATTGTAGATTTGTTGAACTCTGTCGTTGAGAACTTGGTGTCGTAAAATTTGGATCAAAACTTGAATACGATGACGAATATCCACCACTTTGAGTTGTAGTGCTAACATTTGTTCCGGAAGAACCATCAGCACTGAAAGCAGTCTTAATCTTCGGACTCGGAGTAGTCTCAAATTTGCTTCCTCTATAGTATAGACTAACATCTTATTGAGCATTTGGATTATTCATGATAGCAGTTTTCTGAACATCCAATTCATGTTCTTCAATCTTTTGAATGAACTTACTCAAATTCATACTTTCAAATTTTCTCATATGTTTCAAGATCAACAAATATGTTCCCCATTTGTTCTGTGGTAGTGCATCAGCAAGCTTATCAACCCATTCATCGTCTTCTTTCTTGATCTCCAATCTTCTCATTTCCTGAACCAGATGACAATATCTATCGATAGTTTTCTTAGTTGTCTCATCTTCAAAAGCTACAAACATATCAAATGATTTCTTTAGTAATGCACGTTTATTTTTTTATCATATCAGCACTTCCCTTAAACTTGTTAATCAATGCTAACCAAATTGATCTAGCAGTATCCTCATGTTGAAGCAAAACAAAAATATCTTCTTTTACCGCTTGTTGGAGAATACTAATCATCATTTTTTCACTGGTGTATTTCAATTTCTCCTCCGCTGAATAATCACTTAAAGATTTTTCATTTCCACGTTCATCTTTCGGTTTTTCGTAATCTTTGTCCAACGAAACCCATGCATCAAACTTATAAGCTTGCACCCATGTTTCAAAACGATTTTGCCATCCTTTAAAATCCTCGATGTACTTAAGCTTTGGAGGCTTTTGAGACGTTCCTGTTTCATTTTCGATTTCAACAGTTTCGGCAACTGTAATTGGAGCAACTGGGGTAGCAAATGCATTGTAAAACGCTTCTTCCATGTTTCGGTGTTGAAAGTTCACAAAATGACAATGTTCAAGCGAAATGGAAGTTCAAATGAAATGGATCTCAAACGAACTGACTTTGGTGCGAAATGCCTTTGGTGCGAAATGGGACAAATTCAAGCGAAATGGTTCTCTAACAGACCATTTCGTGCGAAATGGGGGTTCCTTTCAAGCGAATTGGCAATTTCAAGCTAAATGAAGATCCATTTCGTGCGAAATGATGTCTCTATGGTCCAATTCGTGCGAAATGAATGAAATATAACCCAATCCGTGCGAAATGAGATGCTGATGTCACTCAATCGGTCAGATTTTTGTCAAATTGATCAAGTTTTAGGTTGATTTTAAGTCTGATTCTTTCAAGGATTGTTTAAAACTGTGTTTCGCACATTATATGTGAAATTCAATCCATTTTAACCGTAAAATCTTGTTTAATTTTGAAAAATGTTGTAAAAGAAGGTGTAGAAGTAAGAATTTTGATGAAATCAAGCTGAATCGGTAAGAACTTTTCCTCCTGAGCTCTGATACCACATGTAGGATCGTTTGCACGACCAAAACGAGTCGTTCAGAAGAGTTCTAATCAATACGAGAGGCGGAAACAAACGTATCGACTTTGAATCAGCTTGATATACACTCTAATTGTCTAGTTTATTGATATAACAACGTTTTACAGCCTGGAGACACTTCGGCAGCACCTTGGTACCGGAATCAGAAAGTTACAAATGATTTGAACAAGGCACATATATATAGGCCAGCCATTTCGTACGAGATGGCTTCACACGAAATGGCCAGTGCCATTTCGTGCGAAATGGACACATTCCATTTCGTGCGAAATGGCCCATCCTACATGATTTCACAATTTTCTCGTATATCGTGCCATGATCTATCTGGACTATTACAAGACTCGATACAAGACGAAGTCGACAGACATATGCACCAACAAAATCTGTTATATTTACACATGTGTAAAAAATCTAAAAAGAGTGATTTTGAAAGAAGAAATGAATTATTTGATGTTTTAAATTCTTTTTTGATGTTGTATCTTGATCAATGAGGTTTGTATTAAAAAATTGGTTTTGATTGTTTTTTTTCATTCGTTCTCGCGGTTCTCGCAATATATAGCGTTCTCATACATACATATATATATATATACACACACATGTCGGTTATTGTACAATGGGGGTTATCATACGACCGTACTCGACTGTTTTCCAACGTACGATTTTGACTATCCAAGCCATGCGATTTCATCACACCCATGGGATTTCTTCACACATACAACATGCGATTTTTATATACAACGTGCTTCGTTGTACGGTCGTACGATAAGCACTCTTGTACGTTGCACTTTTTCTATATATATATATATAGGGTAGGGTTCATGCGAGAACCACCTTTATTGCGAGAACCGCGAGAACCAATATGAACACAAAATAAAATCTAAAAAAAATCTAAAAAGCACTCAAATTTTTTTTAATATTTAAAAAAAAAATCTCTATATTTCGTTACAAAAAAAAAACATTTTTTTTTGTCGAGTAACAGTTATCTATGCACATGTGCATATGTATCATTACTTCGACAAATTCCGTAATACATTACCAGTAGTAGACAGTTGCACTTTAATTTACAATACCATCCATAATACACTACTTTTTTACATTACCAATATTCAAAATGCACATGTGCATCATTATGTATAACCATGATATAACGTGTTTTGGTACAAAATGTTTGTGATTTTGAATGGTGAAATAGGCCCATCTACATGTTTTCTGGTTAGTTATATCTAATGGTTGATGGTTTGGTTATAGTTGTCACTTTATGATGTAATATGTTGATTGGATGGTATAAATAGTGTTGATATACATGTAATTAAGTGAAAATATTGGTAATGGTATTGTATTATGGATGGTAGGAGGTAATGGTATTGTATTATGGATGGTAGGAGGTAATGGTATTGTATTATGGATGGTAGGAGGTAATGGTAGTGTATATGGATGGTATGATAGATGAAAGAGAAAGTGTATTCAAAGTAGTGTACCAAAACACTTTATTTCATGTTGATACATATAAATGCACATGTGCATTTCTAATATTGGTAATGTAAAACGTAGTTTATTACATATGGTAGTGTAAATGAAAGTGCATTGTCTAATATTTGTAATGTATTACTGAATTTGTCAAATAAATGATACATATGCACATGTGCATGGATAACTTTTACTCTAATTTTTTTTTTAATTTTTTTATTATTGATGAAATATAAAGATTTTTCCAAAAATATTAGTAAAAAAAATTTGCGTGTTTTTTAGATTTTTTTAGATATTTCTGGTTGTGTTCACATTGGTTTTTGCGGTTCTCGCAATAAACGGTGGTTCCCAACGGATCCTTCTCCTATATATATATATATATATATATATATAGGATAAAGATTAAGGGAAAACTCCTCTGAGTTGTGAGAACTTATAGAACTCGGTCTTTCCGTCCGAGTTTTGCCCCCCTTTTTTTCACACCCCTAGATTAAAATATTAGGAAAGACTTTTGTAAAAAAATTAATTTTTATTCGAAGTGGTATTTTTCAGCCCTTTACAGCAGCTGTAAAAAGGTGATGACATAAGCATGACATCACTTTTTACAGCATTTACAGCTATCGTAAATGAAAAAAAAAGTAGCTTATTTTTATTTTTGGGAAAGTTGATATTTTTAATGACTTTTGGTAAAAGAAAATTTGAAAAAACCTTTCGTAAGGCCGAGTTCTCTAAGTTCTCACAACTCGTATATATATATACATATATATATAGGGGTTGGTTAACATACAATATTTCTTAACGTACGCTGCGTACGAGATGAAATTACGCATGTTATAAACTCTAAAAACCCTAATCACGCTTGTTCAAAACTCTAATCACGCATGTACAAAATCAAAAATCACGCATGGGGTAAAAAACTTAATCACGCATATTATAAATTCACAGCGTACGCAGCGTACGTTAACTCTAATTGTACAATAAACTTTCACTATTATATATATATATATATATATATATATATGGGAGGGTTATCTTGAGAACGCTAAATATTGCGAGAACCGTGAGAACGAATGAAAAAACCAATCAAAACCGAATTTTTTAATACAAACCTCATTGTAATTAAAATACAACATCAAAAAAGAATTTACAACATCAAAAAATTCATTTCTCCTCTCAAAATCACTGTTACTAGATTTTTTACGCATGTGTAAATATAACAAATTTACACATGTGTAAATTATTTTTTATTTACGAATTCACGTAAATTTAAACGTGTAAATTTAATTTCTAACATTGTATTCGAACAATAATGATAAGTGTAAATAGATATTTTAAATTTGAATTGTTTTTGATCAAGTTCTTGTGGTTTTTTCATTTGTTCTCACGGTTCTCGCGATATTTAGCGTTCTCATTTAGACCCTCCCCTATATATATATATATATATATACACACACACACACACACACACACATACACAGGGTGAGGTTCCTCTACAAAGTGTGTTTTTCCTACAAAGTGTAGGAAGTGATCTTGAGCATTGGATGAGTGTGTTTGATGGTTGAGATCGTCTTCGTGGCATTTTGGTAATATGTGTGTCTTAAAAATAGGATGTTATAATTAATTAAGGGTAAATGTGTCATTTAGTTTTTTTTTTTAAATATGGAAATAACTGCAATACCATAAACCACCCCACATTTCTCGCGAGTTTCTATCTCTTCCTCCTCTCTTTCATGAAAAAACACAACGTCAAGAAAATACATCGTGAATCATACAATATAACACATCGTGAAGAAACCCAATAAAACATATCGTGAAACATACAATATAACACAACGCCATTTAACTTGGTTGGTGTGTTATACAATATAACACATCGTGAAGAAACCCAAAAATTATAAAACACAACGTCAAGAAACCACAAAAGACGTGTCATTTGTTAATCATAACTGGTATAACACATTGTGAATTAACCTGTAACTGGTAAAATACATCGTCAAGAAATTACAAATACACCTCCTTCCTTAAACATAAACTACTATAACACATTGTAATTAACCTGTAACTGGTAAAACACATCATCAAGAAATTGTTCATGAAAGATTGCAACTGATAAAATACATTGTTAAGAAATTGTTCATGAAAGATTGTAGCAGGTAAAACACATATACAAATACATTTCCTTCATAAAACATAAACTGCTATAACACATTGTGAATTAACCTATAATTGGTAAAACACATCGTCATGAAGGATTGCAGCTGGTTAAACACATCGTCAAGAAATTTTTCATCAAGAATTGTAGCAGGTAAAACACATCTCATTCCTAAAACATAAACCGCAATCAACCATGGCATTTGACATCGTGATTTTTTATTAATAATATGAATTGATCGAAAGATATAAAATCTAACGGAGTGTGTTTGTGAATTAGCGATGATCTTAGTATAAAAATATAACTGCCGAATTTGAATTCAAAAAAGATATTCAGATACCATAAATATCTCAAATTTTGGTTTAGGAGATAAAGTCTTCCATAAATAAATTAATTATCAAATTACAATTATACCCTTTTGCATAAAAATATCAAATGCCACTGTCACATGGAGAATGCTTCCTACACTTTTTAGGAAAAGTTGGCTTTGTAACCAACTCCTACCCTATATATATATATAGGGGCATGAGTTAGGGAAAACGCCTAAGTGTGAAAACGGTGAGAACCCCCCTCGTCCGTTTGATCAAAACAATCTATGAATTAGATTGGCCCGGTGGCGTTTTCGTAAATAACATAAACTTTATTACGCCATTAATATTCTCGCTTTAAACTACAAAACATACACATCAGTCCCCTTCCAGATGAAACACCATATTTATCTAAACTTAATGATGAAACGCGTTGCGGCTATAACATATATAGGTGAACAAACAGTAACTGAAACTTTATTACTAGCATTTATTATAAAAAAAATCTCCTAAACTACGCACCAAAAACATCATTATATAAATGATGTTACAATCCCTTCCATTGATCATACTAAAAAACTCCATCTTTACTTAAAACGCCAAATTTCAAAAAAAAAAAAAACTCTAAAAGAGGAAAAATGGGAAACATCATTTCATGGAGATTCAAAACTAGAATCAATAGATTTGTAATCCTCTTTGACAACAGAAGAAGAGTGTTTGTGAAAACCATCAAAGCCATAATGAACGTGGACGAAGAAGTACAGAGGGGGATCCTAGCACTTGGCGTTCATCTTGATAACCTTTAATTTTTTTCTTTTCTTTTTTTGTGTGTCATTTTTTTGCTTTGTTATGTACTTTTTCGCTAATAAAATATTTTATTTTTCTAATTAGATATAAAACGCCAAAATGCCATAAACGCCAAACACCAAAAGTTAGTTAATTGTATTTTGCCTTCTTTATCTAAAACGCCAAACACCAAAATTAGTTAATTGTATGTTGCCTTACAACAAGATTGGTGCGTGTCGAGTGCGATATGATTTTATTAATATTTTAAGTCCGTTTTACGCATTAGTCAAGTTTTAAATTTATAAAACACGATATTGTACTAACACTAAACACACACTTGGGTAAGTGCACCATCGCGAGCGTAGTATAGTGTTGGTAAGATACCGAGGTCGTCCAAGTACACAAGAGCTTTTAATACCGGTTTATTGTCAGTGTCTAATCAATCTAAATTTTTGAAAAGAGTTTTTAAACATGAAAATAAATCTAAGAAGTAAAAGATAAATAAAAGAAAAACAAATAGACAAGATAGAATCACTTGGATCCAACTCATCTTTAATGTATCCTTTGATGATTTTCTCACTTTCAGACTTTTTAAGAGATTATCTTAGTTATAGTAGTAGGCCCCTCTTTTGAAGGTGACGTTACCCTCAACCCAGTGGTTTGATCCAGCAGGGATACAATCCCAAAGGGTCGGAATATTGAAAGACAATTAAGTAAGTTATTAATGTGAAAAGTGGTAGGCCCCTCTTTTGAAGGTGACGTTACTTTCGGCTAAGTGGTTTGAGTCAGTAAGGATACAATCCCAAGAAGCCGGTTTAAAGTATTAATAGTAGTTTACATATGAGGGATTCAAGCTATTCACACCCCCGCCATCCGATACCTTTGGGGCATTAAAGGAGGTCCTAGTAAGCTTGAACTAAGTCCTCGCAGGATCTATACACTGAATGAGACAAGAACTTTACCAAACCACCCTCCTAACTCCCTTCCAGGTAGTTAACGTGCTTTATATAGACTGTAAAGACACGAATAAGAAAATCAATGACATCATGAAGAAATGGTAAAGAAAATTTACTTTCAACATAAGAAACTAGTTATTAAATCATTAATACAAACCCAATTAAAGAGTGCCAAAAGATTAAAAATCAAAATTAATACATTAAAGACTCATCTTCACCAAGTGATGTAAGAGATTAGCCAAACATGGCCTTTGATTGACAAGAACTCTTACGATCAATCTTGGATCCTGAGACTACTACACACTCTAAAGATGATAGATGAATGATGGTGGTGGGTGTTGGTGTTGTAGTGGCGGTAGATTGGTGGCAAAGTGGGAGAGAGGTGGTTTGCCAAGGGATGCCTTTGAAGTGAACCAAGCACCCCTATGTATAGCTAGAACAGAGCCCTAGCCACGGCCCCGTGTCCAGTGGGCACGGCCCATGGCCATCCTTCTTCTCTTCCTTCATTAATTGCATCTGTCAGCAGAGGGCCCCACACGACCCCGTGTCTTCTGGGCACGGCCTCGTGGTCAACTCTTCATTGTACTATCAAGATTCTGCAAATATAAGAGTTGACCACGCCCCATGGTGAGCTGAGCACGGCCCCGTGGTGGGCGTAGAAGCTTCTGCAACTTTTATCTTGATGTGCCAGGGCTGACCACGCCCCATGCTCAGCTGGGCACGACCCCGTGGTCAGGTTCTGTTTCCTTGTTTTTGCTTTGGGAGATGCTGGCGAGGGGTCGGGCATGTCACGTTATTACTTCTTCTTGTATTTATGTTGGTTTTGGCTGCTTATTTGTTTCTTTTGTTCTTTTAAGCTCATTTGGTCCTGTAAATTCAAAAGGAAGAAAGAAACGTGCTTTTTCCAACATTAGTACTAAAAAATGGTTAGTTTTTTTGCCTCTATTGATGTGATTTATATGTTGCATTTTGCACACATCAAAGGTTAATTAGTTGTATTTTGCATTCTTTATCTAAAACGCCATTCATACAAAAACGCCAAACTTAATGACGGGACGCCTTACAACTTTAATAGATACAAGCTGAACAAACAGTAACTAAAACGATAGAAACTTTATTATTGTCATTTATTATAAAAAAATTTCGCCTATACTACGCGCCAAAAACATCTATATAAATAACGTCTCAGGACCTTCCATTGATCACACCAAAAACAAACACCATATTTTACTTTACTGAATACCATCCAATTTATAACGCCAAAAAGTTCAAAAACCACATATGGCAAATGTCGTTCCTTGGAGATTCAGTTTTGTTCTCAGTAAAATTTCACTAAATGGGTTTGACAACATTCTTAAACTGAGGATTAACTCAATAACATTTTACTGAATGAGATGGACAAACTCTTCAAGAAGAAGGGACTGATGACAATGGAGATTTGGATGAGAAGAAGAGACCGATAACAGTGAAGAGTGGGATGAGGAAAAGACTGATGCCCACAAAAAAACTCCGAATTTTACTGAATGATTAGCTTCTTCTAGAGCCGGGCGTCCATCCGTGTAGGAATCGACATCTATCTAAGGAATTCAAAAGTTCCGGGGACAAAATCTTCAATAAGAAGAGACCGATAACAGTGAAGATTTGGATGAGGAGTTTTAATTTTTTTTAACTTTTTTCGTGTCATTTTCTTTGGTTTTTTGTGTACTTTTCCGCTAATAAAATACTTTATTCCTCTAATTAGTTATAAAACGCCAAAATGCCCCAAACACCAAACACCAAAATTATAATAAATGATGGGACGGCTTACAGCTTTAACAGATAAATGCCAAACTTAATGATGGGACGCCTTACATCTTTATCTTATTGAGTTTATCCTCACCTATTTTATTTACTGAAAAGTGTTCTTTTTCTTTGGCGTTTATTTGTGTGTGCGATCTTCTATATTTGTTATGTACCTTCCAAATCACATGTTATGCACAAAAAAATGATGTATGTTTCAAAAATCGATAACGTTATTTTTCCTTACAAAAAGTTAATTAGTTGTATTTTGCCATCTTTATCTAAAACGCCATTCAAACAAAACGCCAAACTTAATGATGGGACGCCTTACAGCTTTAACAGATAAAGCTGAACAAACAGTAACTGAAACGACGGAAACTTTATTACTAACATTTATTATAATAAATTCTCGCCTAAACTACGCGCCAAAAACATCTTATATAAACAAACGCCATCATTTACTAAATATCGTTCAATTTAAAACGCCAGAAAGTTCAAAAACCACACATGGCAATCGTTGTTTCTTGGAGATTCAGTTTTGTACTCAATAAAGTTTCACTCAATGTGTTGGACAAATTCTTAAGTGAGGATTTTGTCCATCTAATTGAGCAAAATCTTATTGAGTTTATCCTCAGCTATTTTATATACTGAAAAGTGTTATTTTTCTTTGGCGTTTATGTGTGTGTGCGATCTTCAATGGTTTGTTATGTACCTTCCAAATCATATGTTATGCATAAAAAGTGAGATATGAAGAAGACCATTGAAACATAAACGCCATTTTCGAATATTACTTTGAAAAAAACACCATTGAAACAAGCATAAAGAACAAAACGCCATATATGTTGCATATAACCCGACTTATTTAGGGGAACATGAACATTTGACAATCCTGCCCCTGCATATCATTTAGCGCCCCCTGCCACGTGTTTGACCAGGATCCTTTCTCACCGTTTTTCACACTTCCACTAGTTTTCTCCTGATCTCGTTTCTCTCTCTCTCTCTCTCTCTCTATATATATATATATATTGAATGACAAATGTAATATTTTTCCTACTTATTAAATATACCAATACCAATAAATACTAAATTACAGTCATGCCAAGATTTGAACCCTGATCTTTTCTTCAAGAGGCAAGAGGATCTACCACCCACCTATTGCTGGAATGGCGTGTGTGTGTATATATATATATATAGAGAGAGAGAGAGAGTAAAGATCCCGTAAAAAGTATTTTATCGTACAAAACGTACGAATGTCATAGAAAAGTAAAAAACGTGATGACATTTTCCTAATTATTTTACTAGTAATTACCATACAAAGATCAAAATTACCTATAAGATTATTTGTAGAGTAATTAAGACACTTTACAAAATTACCCAATAAGATCAAAATTACCCTACGAGATCAAAATTAACCTTCAAAATCATTTTACAAAATTACCCTATAAGATTATTGGTAGAGTAATTTTGATAATTACCCTACGAGTAAAATAATTACGAAAAATGTCACCGCGTTTTTTTTACCTTTCCACTTCATTCATACGTTTTATCCGATAGATACTTTGTTTTTGTACTTGATCTTTTGTATATATATATATATCTAGTACATAACTAGTTATCATATAAGCTTCAGTCACTAAAATTATTTTATAGAACAGAAAATATTATTTTATAGAATAGAGTAAATAATAATGAAAAACTTATCATTAATTTTATGATTATAAATAAGATGAATAACATAAGTTGTTTAAAGAAACTACAAATTTACTACGTTTATACGTGTTTCCTTTGTTATGGTTACTATAAGAGCATGCCCAATGCGCGCATTTGTTGACATAAGTGGAAGAGATAGGGTGGAGGAGCAACGGATGTTGATCGAGGACGTTGCAACGAGAGAGATGGGATGGAATCTTTTACCACAAATGGCCACCACGAGGACTAGGAAAGTGACATTTGTAGGGCGAAGGAGAAAAGAAGCTGGCTAGATTAACAGGCGTAGAATCCACTACTTCTGGCCTAGTTGTAGGTAGGTGTTGGTTCTTTAATAGAGACGCAAGTTCAATTCTTATTGTGTCACTTTGATAGATTAGGTAATAATGGATAAAGTCTATCCTTTCTGCAGAGGTGTCTTATTCTGAGCTCACCCTGGTTTTCGTCTCACCGTGTGTTACACTAGAGAGTGTTCAACTCTTGTGGTGGCACAACAGCTGTCAAGTGATAGTCGGCGGTATGATTTTCTGAATGAACGCCCAAGTCAAACACTGAAGCCAGTGTGAATCTGGTTAAGACAACATATTCTGACTGGAATGGGACAACGAGACTCTTCAATTGAGGAGTATGATAACCTAGGTGACAACCGCCAGACCTCGTTAGTGATGGTCTAATATAATAAAAATAAGAGTTAAATACCATTTTAGTCCCTATGGTTTGTGTCATTTTGACGGTTTAATCCAAAGGTTTCATTTTTCGCCTTTGCGTCCAAAAAGGTTTCACCGTTGCCATTTTAGTCCACTGAGTTAACTTTATCCATTTTTTCTGTTAAGAAGAAGGGCAATCAGTCATTTTATATGTAATTCTGTTAACTAGAAGGACAATTTGGTCATATAAAAGGAACGAATTGCCCAACTCGTTAACGAAAAAATGGATGAGTTTTAACCTAGTAGACTAAAAGGGCAAAAGTGAAACTTTTTTGGACCCACATGTAAAAAATGAAACCGTTGGATTAAACTAGTAAAATAAGCCAAACCACGAAAACTAAAATTACATTTAACTCTAAAAAATAAAGTATGTATTAGATTAATACTCAAATATCTTAAATCGAATAATTTAACGATTAAAGGCTATTTAATTTTAGAGTTAAATTTCATTTTAGTACATGTGATTTGGATCATTTTGCCAGTTCAGTCCAACGGTTTTATTTTCACCTGTAGGTCCAAAAAGGTATCACCGTTGCCATTTTAGTCCACTTGGTTAACTTAATCCATTTTTTCTGTTAACGATAAGGCCAATTCGGTCATTTTATATGGCCGAATTGCCCTTCTAGTTAACAGAATTACATATAAAATGACCGAATTGGCCTTCTCGTTAACAGACAAAATGGATGAAGTTAACCCAGTAGATTAAAATGGCAACAGTGAAACCTTTTTGGACCCAAAAGTTAAAAATAAAACTTTTGGACTAAACTGTCAAAATAGCCTAAATCATATGGACTAAAATGACACTTTTAACTTTTTATTTTAAGTTGAAAACAATTATTCAATTAAGAAGTGCAAAGTCATGACAACCTTTTTACCACGGCACACCTAATACAATTCTTGACGAACTTTCTAAAACGTGTCCCATAAGAATACTCATGAGATTTCGTTGCTAGCAAAAAAAAAAAAAGAAAGAATACTCATGTTTGTTTAAATTTTTTATTATATTACTACAATAATCAACTGATAAATATTCACTAAGAATCCATCTCCAAATCAAGAAAATGTGTCAAATTTATCACATGAGAACCTTGTGATTTCATTTTGACATTCAAAAAGATATATATATATATATATATAGGAGACCGCTAAAATGAAAACCACCTCTAGTTGTAAGAACCGTGAGAACTACACCGTACGGGGCGAGGTGGACCAATTTTTTTTTTCATAAACGTAGATGCGTGTATTATAAACACATTTGTAAAAAAAAAATTCAAAAAAAAAATGTCGTGTGTGTAGTTTTGAGCACCACAAGTTTGCGTTTACGGGTACCGTAAATTTGGTTTAAAATTTACGGTACCCGTAAACACAAACAAAACTACACACACGACATTTATTTTTTTGAATTTTTTTTACAAATGTGTTTATAATACACGCATCTACGTTTATGAAAAAAAATTTTGGTCCAACTCGCCCCGTACGGTGTAGTTCCCACGGTTCTTACAACTGGATGTGGTTTTCATTTTATATATATATATATATATATATATAGGGGAAGGTTCATTGGGGAACACTAAAAAAGTGGGGAACCGACTCAAACGAACTCCGATTGAACTCATTCCAGTTGCGTTGGAACCGGCTCGTCAAACCCTAACTAGGATCTCTTAACCCTAAACCCTAAATCCTAACTCCTAAACTCTAAACCCTAAAGCTAAAAAATAAGGCTAAAACCTAAGCTAAACCGTAAAATCTAAACTATAAACCCTAAAAGCTAAACCCTAAAGGCTAAACCTAAAGCTAAACCCTAAATCTAAACACTAAACCCTAAAACTAAACCCTAAAGCTGGACCCTAAAGCTAAACCCTAATATATTTAGGGTTTAGGGGTTATGATTTAGGGTTTAGGGTTAAGAGATCCTAGTTAGGGTTCGACGAGACGGTTCCAACACCACTGGAATGAGTCCAATCGGAGTTCGTTTGAGTCAGTTCCCCACTGTTCCCCATTTTTTTAGTGTTCTCCAATGAACCTCACACTATATATATATAGGAACATGATCAGGAAAGAACACCTCAAAGTGTGAGAACAGTGAGAACGATTCTCAGCCACAAGATCTTAGTGGTTTGTGTCTAAGATTGATGCGGTGGTATTTTTGTAAATAATAGGGGCCTTGGAACTACCAGCAGGGGTAAAATAGGAAGATCCAAACAAATGTGCACATGCTAATCACATACCATTTTCCCCCATCATATTTAAACGACAATAACTTTTTTATACGTGATTATTTTTCGAAAAAAAATTACACCATAAAACTTAGCGTTCTTTTATCTTTCCAACGAGTATACTATTGATATACTTTTCGAAAAAAAATTAACTGGGTTTTATGGCGTTTTTCTGAACTAGGTGTTTTATGGCGTTTTAGACTAGCTATTTTCATGGCGTTTTTCTGAACTAGGTGTTTTTATGGCATTTTAAATAGGTATTTTCATGGCGTTTTTTTGAACTAAGTGTTTTATGGCGTTTTCAACTGAATTTTTCATGGCGTTTTTCTGAACTGGATGTTTTAGGCGTTTTTACACTAGTACAAATTATGATTTTTCTGAGCTCAAAAATATTAATTTAGGCGGTTAGACACATAAACCGCCCAAAAATCAGCACAAATAAACTTACACGCACATTTTTTGAGCTATATGGTTCAAAAAATGGTTTTTATTTTTTTGAGCTGTTGTAAATTATAGCTAAAAAATAGCTTTTGAGTGTTTTATGGCGTTCAAAAAATGGTTTTTTTGAACTGTTGTAAATTATAGCTCAAAAAATAGCTTTTGAGTGTTTTATAGCATTTTAATTGGGTATTTTCAGTGTTTTATGGCGTTCAAAAAAATGGTTTTTTTGAGCTGTTGTAATTAAGCTGACAAAATAGCTTTTGAGTGTTTTATGGCGTTCAAAAAATGGTTTTTTGAGCTGTTGTAAATTATAGCTCCAAAAATAGCTTTTCGGTGTTTCATGGCGTTAAAAAAAATGGTTTTTTTTAGCTGTTGTAAATTATAGCTCAAAAAATAGCTTTTGAGTGTTTTATGGCGATAAAAAAAATGGGTTTTTCGAGTTGTTGTAAATTACAGCTCAAAAAATAGCTTCTGAGTGTTTTATGGTGTTTTAACTGGGTATTTTTCGTGGCGTTTTTCTGAATTTGGTGTTTTTATGGCGTTTTATTTGAACACCCAGTTCATGTGAGTGGGTTTTTTTGACAATATTACCTCTTAGTGTAATTTAACATCAATGTCACATGTCACCACCAAAATCGTTCTCATCGTTCTCAACGTTCTCACACTTTTCACCGTTCTCTCTAAATTCTGACCCTATATATATAGGGTCGGGATTTAGAGAAAATGGTAGAAAGTGTGAGAACGGTGAGAACGATTATGGATCGTCCGATCAAAACAATCTATGTACTAGATTGGCAGTGGCATTTTCGTAAATAACATCAATTTTATTACGTGGACGCGTTTCATTAAGGGTAAAAAAGGTAAAACACCATTTCTCACATAAAACGCCATTGAAAAATAAAACGCCGAATAAATACAAAACGTCAATTTTATCACTGCGTACTTTTTTCTGTGTTTTTATTTAAGCTCTCTGCCTACAAAAACGACACAAAATATGAAACGCCATAATATATAACGCCAAACCTTACATCCGGATAAATGTTAATTACATTTTTTGTTATAAAAAATAATATCCCGCCTAAACTACGCGCCTAAAAAATTCTATAAATAGAAACGTCTCACCACCTTCCGTTTATCACACAAAAAAACCACACAAAAAACACAGTGGTTCCTAAAAAAAAATACAAGTCAATGTAAAACCCCAAAAAATACAACGATGGCAAACATCTTTTCTTTGATACTCAGTAATGTTCTGCATGAAGTTTGTAATGTTCTGCATGAAGTTTCGCTGAATTATTTGTTACGTGAGTGTAGTATGATTTTGCTGCATGAGATGGACAAAATTCAAAAAAGAGGGACTGATGACACCCATATTTCATTCTGTCATCTTTGTTCTTGAAGAATGTTTGGATGATAAGAAGAGACCTATATCATTGTAAAATGCTACTTTGACCTCGATGATTATAATGAAGACGACGGGCAGATAGCATCCATCCACAAAGGGTTGATCTATATCTCCAACATCCATAAAGACACTTTAACACATGAACAAAGAAAATAAACAACGTCAAACCCAAAACGCCATTTATTTGTCACAGTTCTTGTAGTTTCAAAAGAAAAAAGAGATTGATGACACTGAAGATTTAGATCATAAATTGCTTCTATTTTGTTTTTTTTTTTAATTTTCTTTATCTCTTGTTTGTTTTGTAATTTCAGTTAATAAACAACAAAAGGACATTAATAATATAATGAAATATATAATAAAACGCCAAAATGAGCAATTGCTTGTAAAACGCCATGATGCCATAAAAACGCCCCAAAAATACTACCAAACTATAATAAAATTACTTTGAAAAATTACTATTAAAAAAAGCGTGAAACAATGTGCAAAGAATATAAAACAAAAAAAAAGTCCAATCGTTATCTAACGGTCATTGGAAAACAAAACGCCATAATTACAGCCGTCAAGATTAGACGTGTTACAACATAAAAACAGTTGAGTCTGAAAACAAAACACGGTAACTGCAAACAACAGTAAAATGAAACGACGGAAAACATAATTACTAACATTTATTATATTGAAAGCAAAATACTTGGGGAATTAAATTTATTTATCTTTTTCAAAACGCCATAAATACCTATCATGCGCGGGAATAAAAAAGTCAATATAAAAGAAGACCATGAGAACACAAGTTTAAACACGCCAAAAACATTGACTAAAACGCCACATACTGTCCAAAACGCCAAAAACTTTAAAAATGGCTAAAGTTATTCCATGGAGGTTTGAAAGGAAAGAGAAACGGTTCATCATATAGTTCTCTGATAGGGGAAGGGTAAAGGTAAGGACAATCAAAGCCATGCTTGGAATGAATGAAGGGGTTCAGAAGGATATCCTGGCCATTGGGGTTCCAAGGGCCAACGATTGTGAAAGAACCAGAACTGTAATAAAAAGACTGAAGAGAAAATTTCCGGCAGAAGATGATGATGATATTGACCATACTCATATACCAAAACTTAGCAGTTGGGTGATGCATGAAGAAGAAAGAATGCTTGAAGTGACTTATAAAAACGGGATGCAATATTCAAGGCCAATGGAAGAAATGTTGAAGACAGGGTTGCTATTTATCATTGAACAACTCTGTGATTTAGCACCTTCAAACGATCCAATATCCAAGGATGCAGTGATATTCAAGAATATGTTGCAGCAAAGAAGAGACGAGCTAATGGCGTTATACGCAAATATGAAATTTAATGATGATGAATCTGAAGAAAGTGATGAACAAAGCGATGGGTACATCTCTGATATAATCCCACCTACAGAAGACTATTAGTTTATTTTGATTTCGTATTATTGTAATTTTATAAAATATTAATCTATGGTAATCAGTTATTAACAAAAAGATACAAAACGCCAAAAAATGACATGGAAAAAGCCATAACGCCAAAAAAATTAACTATTTGACAGAAAAAGAATTAATTCAACGAGAAGAAATCAGAGAAAAATAGTAAAACGCCAAGTAATTAATAATTCTAGATAACGCCAAAATTATCTTGCACGCAAGAAATAAGCAGCATGTCAAACGCGAAAATCGGGAAATGAGAAGAATACTAAAAAGACAAAAAAAACCCCTCGAACCCTGATCATGCCCCGCGCCCCGTGTTGGGCCAGCATGTGTTCTCACCGTTCTCACACTTTTTGTCGTTTTCTCCTGAACCCGTTTCTCTCTCTCTCTCTCTATATATATATATATATATATATATAGGTTCAGGATTTAGAGAGAACGGTGAAAAGTGTGAGAACGGTGAGAACGATTTTGGTGGTGACATGTGGCATTGATGCTAAATTACACTAAGGGTAGTATTGTCAAAAAAACCCACTCACATGAACTGGGTATTCAAATAAAACGCCATAAAAACACCCAATTCAGAAAACCGCCATGAAAATACCCAGTTAAAACCGCCATAAAACACCTAGTTCAGAAAAACGCCACGAAAAAACTTAGTGATAACGCCATAAAACACTCAGTTCAGAAAAACGCCATGAAAATACCTAGTTAAAACTCCATAAAAACACATAGTTCAGAAAAACTACAAGAAAATACATAGTTTAAAACACCATAAAACACCCAGTTAAGAAAAACTCCATAAAACCCAGTTAAACTTTTTTCCGAAAAGTATATCAATAGTATACTCATTGGAAAGATAAAAAACGCTGAGTTTTATGGTGTAATTTTTTCGAAAAATAATCACGTATAAAAAAGTTATTGTCGTTTAAATATGATGGGGGAAAATGGCATGTGATTAGCATGTGCACCTTTGTTTAGATCTTCCTATTTTACCCCTCCTGTTAGTTCCAAGGCCCTTATTATTTACAAAAATGTCACCGCATCAATCTCAGCCACAAACCACTAAGATCTTGTGCCTGGGAATCGTTCTCACCGTTCTCACACTTTGAGGCGTTCTCTCCTGATCTTGTTCCTATATATATATATAAAGGGGAAGGCTATAGAGAAAACCCACTTGAGTTGTGTAAACTCAAGAAACTTTGTAAAAAACCCATGTAACATTTTTATTTTTTTCTAAAAAAATAGGAAATGTAATATACATATATTTGAACATTTTTAAAAAAGAAATACAAAAAGACACCGAGTAGTTTTTTCAAAAAAATGTTACAAATTTCATGTTACATAATATATATGTCCAAAAAAATGTAACATACAAATTTTCAACATTTAAAAAAAAAAACTAGTAAGCGTTTTTTTCATTTTTTTCATAAAAATGTTCGTGTACATTTATATTACATTCCCTATTTTTTTAGAAAAAAATAAAAATGTTACATAGGGTTTATTTGGGTTTTCTCAACTCACATGGATTTTCGATTTATCTTTCCCATATATATATATATATATATAGGGTCAGGATTTAGAGAAAACTGTGAAAAGTGTGAGAACAGTGAGAACGGTTATGGATCGTCCGATCAAAACAATCTATGGACTAGATTGGTGCGGTGGCGTTTTCGTAAATAACACCAATTCTATTAAATGGACGCGCTTCATTAAGGGTAAAAGGGTTTTTAGACTTCTTTACCAAAAACGCGAAACTCATGAATAAAACGCCATTACGGGCCAAAACACATCCTATATAAACAAAACATCTCAGACATTCATTAAACACACCCCGAACCGGAAACGCCATATTTACTACTATATACCATTTATCTTAGAAACGCCAAAAAACCCTAAACATCAAAAAACATTTTTACTATATACCAATCATCTTAGAAAACGCCAAAAAACTCAAACATTAAAGATTCCAAATCGACGTTTCTTTTAGATAAACTATTTCCTCAGTAAAACGCCAAAATGGCAAACATTGTTTCTTGTATATTCAATATTGTTCTACGCGAAGTTTCGCAGAATGCATTTGTCACACCCCGACCGCGTTAAAACAACGAAACCGCGGCGGAAACGTCGGGGAGTATTGTAACAGAATTATTGTTTCACAACCATGGAAACAAAAGTTTTGTTTTATTGAATTATTAAATAATTTACATTGTCTTTAAACCAAACAAACAAGCTACATATTGTCCATTATTGTTATTATGTCACTAAGGCCACGTCCAGATCCTAAGTGAACATGCTTCCTAGCAATCAACATCATGCAACACCACCTGAAACATATGTAAAAATAAAGTCAGCAAAAAAATGCTGGCGAGCACATAGGTTTTATAAGAGTATCGGATTCATGGCTCGTTTATATGTTGCAGTACCTTATTAGACTACAAGAGTCAAAAGTACAAACCTCGTTTTGAAAAGTGTATTGCAACATAATTAACCAACTCAAATCAAGATGGTTATAATTTATAAAATCTCGTAGCCATGATTCTTAACCCAAAAAACATTTGTTTTAGTAAACCAATTTGTAAAACATCCCGTAAAAACTCGTTAATAAAACTCGTATGGTTTATATCATTTCGAAAACCTCGTTGTGTGACATCGTTTCAAAATCGTTTCCCAAGTGAACTAAATAATGACACGCAATGTAATATGATAAAAGCACTTATATATAAGATGTACCAGCGGCGTATCTATCATGCTTTTATCATGCCACACCCGTCCCATTATCTAATCACTACCCAAAACCAATCGTTTATCTCGTTTAAGTCATATCAAATCATTTAACTCGTCCCAAAATCGTTCTCGTTTTAATTGTGAAACTACTTTTGGTCGTCTCGCTAATAACATTCAAACCTTCGTGACTCGACTATCTCGAAACTCGCATTAACAAACCACCAAAGGGTAAGTTAACAATCATCAGATTCGGTCGTTACCTACATAACCCCCACACATAACCATGGGTGTAGTCTGATAACGGGATTTTTCAGATCCTATGGTACCATAACCTAATACCGGTCGGCTTGATAAATGCTAATGAATGTCATTCGTTACGTAACTACGTCCAACAAGTTTGTTCACATTATCGAAAGCGTTATTAGTTTAATATAAACCATCTTAGTCGTTTTTGAAACCATTGTTTAAATATCGAAATCGTTTAATACATATGAATCACCCCAAAACAATCGAAAACCGTAAAATAGGGGAACTATGTACTCACATCGAAGTGCAAGTATCCTTGATTTAGAGAACTCAACGAAGCTCAGGCAAACCAAGGAAATCAAGTTGCACCTATTAATCGGATCGCCTAGTTAATGAATCGACACCTAAATCGAAAGATCGGATAGAATGAGGTCTTGTAAACCAAATGAGTGTTGGAACTCATATGATATGGTTTAACAAAACCTACATTCTAGATCGGAACCTAATCTAAGTGCTTTCGACCCGTTACGACCCATTAAGGTAGCTTACGCTACTTTAACGCGTCGTTCGCGCAATTGCGCGTTCGAGACGTCTAACTAGTCCTATGACAAGTATTATATGCCCTAACATGTTTAATTATGTTGCATAATCAGTTATGTGACAAATGTTTAGGTTACATATGCTTAAAATCCAATTATGCATGAAAAGGGCATTTTGGTAAATTACCTAAGGCATATAAACTACCTATCATACAACTACTTAAACTAGGTGACCATAAGGTATACCCTCGGAAGGTTATTCCCTATGCAACTATGGTCACTAATCATGCTTGGTCGGATCCTAATGATCGACCAAACGGATCGAGTTCGAAAGTCTAAGCGGTGGTTTAGACCGCTTGACTTACGACTCTAAACAAGCATTAAACTAAAAGTGACGAGCTAAGCATGTTAAAACATGCTTAGCTAAGTTAGAAAATAGGTTTTGATATCAAAACAAAGTGTTTTGATACCCAAGAGTAGTTTGGTTGCAAAATATGCATAAACGCGCATTTTGACCGAAACTACGATTCGTCACTACGCCAAGTCAACGTGGTAATCAGTAGGTATACTCACTAGGGACTATAGCCATCGTGATTACGCTCACGTTGCAAAGTTCAAACGAACTTTGCGTTGACCATTGACTGGTCAAAGCTGAAAGTCAAACACTGTTTGACTTTAAGCTAGGAAAGCGATAAAAGAACGAAAGAAGCTTACAAAGGGTCCTTGCTAGGGAGAACTTGATCTTATAATTCTCAGGTATGAAGTTTATAAACCTCAACTTAGAGAATTTAGATCAAGGGTGAGTTGAAATGAATGAATGGCTTGGCTATTTATAGTTGTAGTGAGTTCATAGGATCAATCCATGTGTTTGTGTGGCCAATAAGCATTAGATCGCAGCCATACAAGTGTTAGAGGCCAGTTAATTTGCTTGGGGAGGTACTAACTTGGCTACCATACAAAGAAATTGCAAGTATGGCCCCTGAATTATCAATCTGATGCTGAAAATAAAGTTTCTGCCCAGATGTGATGGTGGTGTGGCGCGACCACAAGGCCATATGGCCGTCGCGCGACCACGTGTTTAAACTTATTTTCGACGTTTTTAACCTCCGTTAAGCCATTTTCAAGGCTCTACAAGGTCGTTAAAGTGTAGGGGACCTGAAATATGCTCGGAAATATCACGGATGTCGGTTCGTTTGGTTGTACGGTCACGTTGTTCGGTTATTTAAGACGAAACTCGAACGGACGCGAAAACAAACCAAATTAAGCGACGAGTGGTATTTTTGCATACCGATCACTAGAATAAAATATTTTAGTGTGTACAAAATTTTTGGATGTCCAGATGTGGTCCGAACGTAAGATATGCGCGTAAATGCAAACTTACGCCGTTTTTGACGCTTTTAGTCCCTGAAAGATCAATTAAGCATATTTTCGCACACCGAACCACTCAAAGCTTATTTCTAAGCTATGTTTAGGTTATATATGGTATGTTAAGCCTTTGTCACTATTCCGGAGTGTTTGTCGCGTTAAACTGACTGCGTTTACGCACCAGTTTGCGTATAACTTTCCAGAAAGCGATTTAAAGCTTGAAATCGGAATCGAATCGAATCGTAAAATCATCAAACACAAATGCACACATAATAACACAAAAACACATTGTTTTATTGATAATTAACATTGTTTTACGTTGTACAACGATTACAGAACACAGTTGTCACAGCATTCTTAGCTGAGGGGGGTGTAACTCAATAACAATTTGCTGCATGAGATGGACAAATCTTCAACAAAAAGATGCTGCTGTCAGACTTATGTCATTTTTTGTGTTTTGTTTTTGACGAATTAATGAATGGCATGAAGAGACAGATGACACTGATGAGTGGTTTGAAGATAAACATGTAGATAAAGATGAACTTCAAACAAAAAACTCACGCCATTTTGTCCTTCCAAACGGCCACAAAAAAGTTACTTCAACAACAAAAAAATAAAATGAAGCATACCAAAGTCAAACCGCCAGTGAACATGTTTCAAAGAAGAAAGAGACTGATGATAGTGAAGATTTGAAAGATGAATTGTTTCTGTTTTTATTTTTTTAATTTTCTTTTTCTGTTGTTTGTTATGTATTTTTCAGCTAAGAACAAAAAATACATTATTTTAACAAAAATGCCACACAGACAAAATGCTTGTGAAACGCCATCATGCCATAAAACGCCAAAAAGTCCCAAACTATAATAAAAGTAATTTGGACAAGTATTATTAAAAACTAAAAAAAACGCTAAAAAGTACGTAAAGCCATTAAAAACGACAAACTTGGAAGATGGCACGTTTATCACCCTAAACTCATAAAAAGCTAAACAAAAACAATAAAAATACACACAGTAACTGAAAAGACGGTTACTTTATTAAGATCATTTATTATAATAAAATCCCGCCTAAACTACGCGCCAAAACATCCTATAAGAGAGACGTTTCTGCACAATCAATTGATCACACCCAAAAACAACGACATGTTTCCTAGAAACCACTCACTTTAAAAACGCCAAAAAATAGTTAAAAAACCACAGATGGGAAACCTCGTTTCTTCTATATTGAGTATTGTTCTGAATGAAGTTTCACTGAATGGATTCTTCTCTGAGGTGGGTATCTCTATAAACTTTTGCTGAATGAGATGGAAAAATATTCAAGAAAAAAAGACTGATGACACTGATATGTGATGTGTGCAAAATGCAACATATAAATTACATCAATTGTGGCATAAAACTAACCCTTTTTTAGTACTAATGTTGGAAAAAGTGTGATTTTGTCTTCCTTTTGTATTTTCAGGATTAAATGAGCTCAAATTAACAAAAGAAGCAAAAAGGCAGCTAAATCTAACATAAATACAAGAAAAGGAATAAACGTGGCATGCCCGACCTCCCCGAAAGCATCTTCCTAAGCAAAACAAGAGAGCAGAAGGCTGAACACGCCCCGTGCTCAGTGAGCACGGGGGCGTGCCCAAGTGTCAGCATAAAAGAAAAAGTTGTAGAAGCTTCCATCGCCCACCACGGGGCCGTGCTCAGCGGACACGGGGTCGTGGTCAACTATAAGATTCGCAGAATCCAGGAAAATCTTGATAGTACAGATATGCTTCTTCACATGGGGTCGTGCCCAGCGGACAAGGGGCCGTGGCCAACTAATAAAGACAAGAGCAATTAATGAAGAAAGAGAAGGATGTGGACACGGGGCCGTGCCCGAGCTTCTATTCAGCCTATAAATAGGAGTGCTTGGCTCAAGCTCAAACCATCCCTTGGCACACCACCTCTCTCACACTTCACCCACCACCCACCACCCACCACCCACCACCACCATAACACCATCATCCACCACCATCATCCATTGTCCATCATAGAGTGTGTGAGTCGTCTCGGGATCCAAGATTGATCGTAAGAGTTCTTGACAATCAAGGCCATGTTTGCCTAAGTCTCTTACATCACTTGGTGAAGACAAAGTGTCTAGTGTAATACTTTTTATTTTTAATCTTTTCGCACTTTTTAATTGGTTATGTATTAATGACTTTAATAACTAGTTTCTTATGTTGAAGGTGATTCTTCCTTATTGTTTGTCCGTGGTGTCTTGGCATTATTTTACTGTCTATATAAAATAAAAGATTTTCACCATTCATATCTCCACGGTCTATATGGAGGTATGTTGGCTACCTGGTCGGGGGTTAAGGGAACGGTTTGGTAAGAGTCTTGCCATTGTTCAGTGTATAGATCATGCAAAGGACCTGGGTCAAATTTAGTAGGACCTCCTTCAATACTTAACGGTATTGGATGGCGGGGGTCCAAACTCTTTGATCCCCTCATAAGTTAAACTACTATTAATACTTTAACCCGGCTACTTAGGACTGTATCCCTGCTGACTCAGACTACTTAGCCGAGGGTAACGTCACCTTCAAAAGAGGGGCCTACCACATTATGCATTAATAACTTAATTAATTATCTTTCAATAATCCGACCCTTTAGGATTGTATCCTTGCTGACTCAAACTACTGGGTTGAGGGTAACGTCACCTCCAAAAGAGGGGCCTACTACAATAACTAAGATAATCTCTTAAATAGTGCAAAAGTGCGGAAATAATCAAAGGTTACACTAAACACGAGTCGGAGCCAAGTGATTCATCTTGTCTATCTGTTTTTCTTTTATTTTTCAGCATTTTAGTTAGTTTTTATTTTCTTAGTTTAAAACTTTTTTTCTAAACTTTTGATTTGATTAGACGTTGAGGATAAACCGGTACTAAAAGCTCTTGTGTCCTTGGACGACCTCGGTATCTTACCAACACTATACTACGCTCACGATGGGTGCACTTGCCCATATGTGTGTTTAGTGTTAGTAAATATCGTGTTTTATAAATTTAAAACTTGGCTAAAGAAAGTGTAAAAGGGCTTAAAATAAACATTAAAACCATAACACACTTCACGCACATCAATATGTCATCATGTCACTTTGTTCTTAATTGATATATTGATGACATGAAGGGATCAATACATTCGAGCAGGTGTTGATCTTCAACATGTCACTAAACAAGTATATATCAAACCAAAATACAGGATGCCACTAAAAATAAGCTTCTTCTAAAGACGGGCATTATGTAGGAAAATTAGCATCTAGGTAAGGTATTCAAAAAGGTTCAAAACGCCAAAAAGGTTAAAGAAGAAGAGGCTGATGACAGTGAAGATTTGGATGACATATTAGATTAGAATTTTTAATTTTTTTTCATTTTCTATTGTTTGTTATCTAATTCTCTGTTGTTTATTATCTAATTCTCTACTAATAAAGAAATTGAGTATAAAACGCCAAAAACTACAAACACCAAAACGCCTGATAGTATGAAAACTGTGAGAACGGATGCTAGCAAAGCACGTTGTTGCTATATAAAACACCAAAAATGCCAAACAACGTATTACTGGAAAACAACACTAATTGCAAAAGAGTAAAATGAAGAGACGGTAAACATTATTGCTAAACATTTATTATATTAAAAGCCACTACATGGGAAATTGCATTTATTTATCTTTTCAAAATGCCATAATTGTCTGTCACATTATAGGCATGCATCCTACATGGCACAACAATTGATAAAAAAATAAATATCAAGAAAATTACTGATGTTTTTTACCGCCAAAAATAAATATCTACCTGGCCCTAAAAAAAGCTCATTATATACGTACAACAGCTAAACAAAAGCTTCACACTACACACATTCACTAAAAACGCCACATCTTGTCTAAAACGCCATTTAATTTAAAAAAAGTGGTACATGTTATTGCATGGAGGTTTGAGAGGTCAGAGGACGTTTCATCATTAAGTTCTCTGATAGGAGAATGGTGAAAGTCAAAACAATCAAAGCCATACTTAGTTAAAACGCCAAAATATTTACTATCCTCCTAATCTAAAAAAACAATGAAAACGCCGTGTATTTGTTAAACTCCAAAAAATGGAGAGGTGATGTGAGACGCGTTTAAAAAAAGAATATAAAAGGACAAAAAAACCCTCGGCGCTTCACTATGTCGCGTGACACGTGTTACGCCAGGATCCGTTCTCACACTTTTGGGCATTTCTCCTGATCCCGTACCTATATATATATATACTAGGTTATCACCCGGGATTGCTTCCCGGGCTCGAGAAAGTTACTTATATTAAAAACTATCTATTATAAATACATAACTAAAATCATACCAAACATGTTTTGAGCCATTACTAATCCCCTCAAACCGTCCATTTTTTACCGCTACTAAGATCAACATGTCATGTTTATATAAATTAAGGACGAAAGTGCACTCTCCTCTATTAGACCAAGTTCCAAAAGCATGCCCATCTTCTTTTCTTCATCTTCCATGAAAAGTGCAGCTCTTTTGAATACTCTAAAATGTATATGATAAGTTAAACACGGAAATTCATAAATAGGATGTGCTCGCAATTGTGTAACTTGGAAAGTTACAGGTCAAATTATGTAACCTACCAAGAACAATAGGCGAGTTAAAAGTAACTAAGAGTTACATAAAAATAGACATAAATTAAGCGGGTCAGATTTAAAAAAAATGATAAAAGCGAGCATATCTAAAAGACGTCGAAAGTCAGATGATGGTCCAAAAGTTTGTTTTCCATACATAGAACCCCCTTAATTGTTTTGTTCAAAGATATCATTATATTAAAATGCTAATATGTTTTTCCAATTTGTAGGCTAGATAATGTCTATAAGTGTAATCAGAATCTAACGCTAACCACTAAACCTTCCAAAGAAAACCTTCTATTAGTATATAACTATAAGATTCAGTCAAATAACATTTGTATGAAACAAAAATAAAAAAAACATAAAGCAGGAAAAATGGTGTCACCCTTCTTCACAGCCTGAAAAATGGTGTCACCCTTATATAACTATAAGATTCAGTCAAATAACATTTACTGAAGGCTCCTAATATCTTACATACATATTTTTAAATACAATATTAGTTATGGAAAAGGGGAGGAGTTATATCTAATAAGGAAGGTAATAATCTAAATGGAGGATTTAATCAAACATTTAAAAGGTGAAGTATAAAACAACAAATAAAAAAACATCTCTTGTTAATGTTAACATAATTCAATGTGGTATTCAAGCAAACAAAAACTATAAACTTAGCAATAAAAATAATTTAAATGATCTCACCATGGCATTATAATGATCAGACACCATTGCAATGAACCCAACCACAGATGATGTTCCTTCTGGCAAGGATAGATATGCCAGAAAACCACAATCTTCACCTATTAATGCATTGGTTTAAATTATATAATACCTTGGTAGATACTTTCATGGCTCCTAGACTTTTAACTCTCTGAACAGGTAACAGAAAGAATATTTTTTAGAATCAGAAAGAAAAAAAGGATGGATTCGTAATTGTTTACTAAAAATCAACAGTGTTTGAAACCACTGTTTTGGGTTAAAACAGTGTTTTGAAACCACTTTTCGGTTAAAACAGTGTTTGAAACCACTGTTGGGTTAAAACAGTGTTGTTAAAACAGTGTTTTGAAACCACTTTTGGGTTAACAGTGTTTGAAACCACTTGTCACACCCCAACCGATGGCGGAAACATCGGGGTGCGAGCACTAAGCGTTCAGATTGCTCATGAGATTCCACAACACTAGATATTCCATTAGAATTTAAATTGATTTCATAGCATTTGTCTAAAACATCAAACACAACTAACAAGTATCCAAAACATAACAAACGTTGTTCAAATTGTTTGAATAGCTAGATTAACTAGGTGACGTTTCTAGGCATCTCCTAGCTTGATTTCCACGTGTTCCGAAGCAACCTATCATCTTGCAACATGTATTAAAATATCAATACAAAGTATTGGCGAGTATACAAGTTTGAATAATTGCATAATAGATTTAAAACAACTCATATCCATAATGTAAGCAATAAAATAGTTTCAGCCGTGCTAGTGCCGTAGTCCACGTAGTGATAGCCCAAGTATCCCGATGCTTTAGTGTTTACCCAAGACTCAAGGTAAGCTAGAATCCTCCATACAATACCCCCTAAGAATAATGGGAGAGGTGCACCTCCTAAAGCGCTACTATTGTTAAGGCAGAACTACACACCCTGGATTAAACGTCACGTAGCACAAAATAGAATACTAGAATGCACAAGTTTCACATACACGTAGGAAAGAGT
The DNA here is from genome assembly GCA_030545235.1 of Helianthus tuberosus. Lineage (NCBI taxonomy): Eukaryota > Viridiplantae > Streptophyta > Magnoliopsida > Asterales > Asteraceae > Helianthus > Helianthus tuberosus. Next base: position 2,763,301 of record JARYGA010059779.1, read on the forward strand.
ATAGTTTGCAAAGTCTCAAGTATAGTAGTTTGTAGAATACATGTTACATCCCAAAGTTTAAAGCAAAAAGGGGTCGAGTATACTCATAGTGATTGCTTAACGGTATAGACCGTTATTGGATCAAAGGGAGCTCTTTTAGAATTAGCCCGATTAGATTACAACAGATAAGAGTCGAGTAGAATAACGAGATTACGCAAGGTGTCGGGAACAGTCACTGGATCGGATGGTTGTCTGATCGGATGGCTATCCGATCGGATTGCCAGTCGTTCGGGTGACATGTGTGAGAGGAACGGATGTTGCCCGATCGGATGGCCATCCGATCGGGTTGCCACTTGGTTCAAAATGCATAAGGTGAGGGGATAGGGTGGCTGCCCGATCGGGTGGCTATCCGATCGGGTTGCCACTCGACCCGAGTATTAAGTGCTTTGGTTCCTCTAATCGGGTGGCTGCTCAATCAGGTGGCTATCCGATCGAGTTGCCACTCGACCAAGGGCTCCAAATTTCAAGTTTCAAGTTTCTAAGTGTTGAAGGGTCACGAGGCTAGCGTCACCCGATCGGGTGGCTGTTCGATCGGATGGCTATTCGATCGGGTTGCCGCTCGATCAAGTGATCCTCGTCTCATCCCTAACTTGTAAAAATTTCCAAGTTTCAAGATTAACGATGACGACGCGGTACGTATTGGGACAATGGTAAACTTATTGGCACACAGCCGTTCTGATCGGGTGGGAACCACCCCATTCCGATCAGTTAACTGCCTGCGATGGTGTTTATGTCGAAATCCATATTCCGGCCGTCATTCTCCGGTAGAAATCCATCTCTAAGCCGACTTCAGACTATTAATCAAGTCTATAGCCTGTTCGGAGTTGGATTCACCCGTATAAAGTGAAAGTTTGAAGAAGAGATGAAAACAACACAAGTTTTATTATGAAAATCCTAGATCTAGCTTAGATTTGATGAGAAATACATGAAATCCCTTAGATCTCGCTAGATCTTACCAAGAATGACCTCATATAACGATTTGTACAACCGTCATGATGACATCATCCTCAAGGTCTCAGATCTGAGAGATTTCACAGTGAAAAGTGTGATTTCAAAGGTGAATCACATAGAGAATGAAGTGTAGATCAAGAAAGTACAAGGATCTAGCTTAAAACGTACCGAAATTGACAGGAAAATGAAGGTTTGTAGTGTGCGTGCGTCTGGTCGGACAGGGCTGTCACATCAGGGAATAAAGTGATGTGACAGGCCTATTTATAGTGTGGAGGAAGGTGGGAAAGGGTGAAGGCGTGCATGGATCGGGTGGCAACTCGATCGAGTGGCCACTCGATTGGGTGGTCATCCGATCGGGTGGTCATCCGATCGAGTGGTCATCCGATCGGGTGGTCATCCGATCGGATTGCCACTTTGGCCAATCCGTCCTTCCCGTGATCCTGTTTTCGCGTGTAAGATCAAGCGTTGCGTATTATTGGGTATTAGAACAACTAGATTACATTATAAACACTACAAGTCTTTCAAAGAATGATAGATTCCGCCAGTGACAAGACTTTAGTCTCTCGTTCTACCAAGAATCAAGTTTCACGAGTCTCAAGAGTCAAGCACCAAATGTAGATTTAGGCATTCCGGTCATAGATTTAGGCATTCAAGCATAGATTTAGGCATTTCAAGCATATAGAATTAGACATTCCAAACATTATAGATTACCAAGATATCAAAGTATCACACATCATATAGATCAAGGGCTAGACTTGCCAATTAGCTAAAGTTCAGGGACTATTTCTGACAGCCAATTAGTAAAAAGCCAGCTGGAGAGCACTGACGGCTTGGAAAAATGTGGCTATAAAAGTTACAAAAAATACGATGTTTTAAATTCAATAAAGTAGGGTTATCCCTATAAACATGTTGTAATAAAGAAACTTGGGTTTTACCCATGTGGTTATTAATATAAAATATGGTGGTTTTACTCTGATAAACATTTCCTAACTACGGTCCTGATGTAATTTCCGCTGCCGGATTAATAAACTAAACAAACTGATACCACCACAAGCGAATGTTCGCAGACGCCCGTTCCCGAGACAGATAAGGGGGCGGGGATTGCGACAAACGGCGACCCCGTTTCGAATTGAGGTAACATGTCCTGACTTACTTAGACAAATATGTCATCGATGTTAGGCCTACGATATTCGTCCTTTTGGTCATTCCTCGTTCCCAATTGATCGGATGTCACGAGACTTTGGTGAGACATAAAAATCAAGGAGTGGGACTAGTTATCAAGGTCTGAGTTTCACCTCTAGCTTGACAACATCGTACCCTAAATGGCGTTGATACTTATCCGCAGACAAGTCCCACTTGAATAATATGGAGATTTTCCCATCAAGGTTCGGATGTCACTCCTGTATTGAGAGCAAAACCTCGTGCAAAATACAAACACCGATTAACAGTGCTTCCAAAGTATAAAGTGTATATTGTGTTAGCCTTAGGAAAGGCATGTAAGTTTAACAGGAATATATGCTGCTAGGAAGTAGATACGGTAGAATGCATAAGTCTTAAACCACAAATAAGAGTCCAGATTTCCTAGAACTATAGACTAGGGCAAGTATTCCTACTCATCCTAATTCCCTATAGTTATGGCTCTGATACCAATCTGTCACACCCCAACCGATGGCGGAAACATCGGGGTGCGAGCACTAAGCGTTCAGATTACTCATGAGATTCCATAACACTAGATATTCCAATAGAATTTAAATTGATTTCATAGCATTTGTCTAAAACATCAAACACAAATAACAAGTATCCAAAACATAACAAACTTTGTTCAAATTGTTCGAATAGCTAGATTAACTAGGTGACGTTTCTAGGCATCTCCTAGCTTGATTTCCACGTGTTCCGAAGCAACCTATCATCCTGCAACATGTATTAAAATATCAATACAAAGTATTGGCGAGTATACAAGTTTGAATAATTGCATAATAGATTTAAAACAACTCATATCCACAATGTAAGCAATAAAATAGTTTCAGCCGTGCAGGTGCCGCAGTCCACGCAGTGATAGCCCAAGTATCCCAATGCTTTAGTGTTTATCCAAGACTCAAGGTAAACTAGAATCCTCCTAACAATACCCCCCGAGAATAATGGGAGAGGTGCACCTCCTATAGCACTACTATTGTTAAGGCGGAACTACACACCCTGGATTAAACGTCACATAACACAAAATAGAATACTAGAATGCATAAGTTTCACATACACGTAGGATAGAGTATAGTTTGCAAAGTCTCAAGTATAGTAGTTTGTAGAACACATGTTACATCCCAAAGTTTAAAGCAAAAAGGGATCGAGTATACTCACAGTGATTGCTTAACGGTATAGACCGTTATTGGATCAAAGGGAGCTCTTTTAGAATTAGCCTGATTAGATTACAACAGATAAGAGTCGAGCAGAATAACGAGATTACGCAAGGTGTCGGGAACAGTCACTGGATCGGATGGTTGTTCGATCGGATGGCTATCCGATCGGATTGCTAGTCGTTCGGGTGACATGTGTGAGAGGAACGGATGGCTGCCTGATCGGATGGCCATCCGATCGGGTTGCCACTTGGTTCAAAATGCATAAGGTGAGGGGATAGGGTGGCTGCCCGATCGGGTGGCTATCCGATCGTGTTGCCACTCGACCCGAGTATTAAGTGCTTTGGTTCCTCTGATCGGGTGGCTATCCGATCGAGTTGCCACTCGATCAAGGGCTCCAAATTTCAAGTTTCAAGTTTCTAAGTGTTGAAGGGTCACGAGGCTAGCGTCACCCGATCGAGTGGCTGTTCGATCGGATGGCTATCCGATCGGGTTGCCGCTCGATCAAGTGATCCTCGTCTCATCCCTAACTTGTAAAAATTTCCAAGTTTCAAGATTAACGATGACGACGCGATACGTATTGGGACAATGGTAAACTTATTGGCACACAGCCGTTCTGGTCGGGTGGGAACCACCCCATTCCGATCAGTTAACTGCCTGCGATGGTGTTTATGTCGAAATCCATATTCCGGTCGTCATTCTCCGGTAGAAATCCATCTCTAAGCCGACTTCAGACTATTAATCAAGTCTATAGCCTGTTCGGAGTTGGATTCACCCGTATAAAGTGAAAGTTTGAAGAAGAGATGAAAACAACACAAGTTTTATTATGAAAATCCTAGATCTAGCTTAGATTTGATGAGAAATACATGAAATCCCTTAGATCTCGGCTAGGTCTTACCAAGAATGACCTCATATAACGATTTGTACAACCGTCATGATGACATCATCCTCAAGCTCTTAGATCTGAGAGATTTCACAGTGAAAAGTGTGATTTCAAAGGTGAATCACGTAAAGAATGAAGTGTAGATCAAGAAAGTACAAGGATCTAGCTTAAAACGTACCAAAATCGACGGGAAAATGAAGGTTTGTAGTGTGCGTGCATCTGGTCGGACAGGGCTGTCACATCAGGGAATAAAGTGATATGACAGGCCTATTTATAGCGTGGAGGAAGGTGGGAAAGGGTGAAGGCGTGCATGGATCGGGTGGCAACTCGATCGAGTGGCCACTCGATCGGGTGGTCATCCGATCGGGTGGTCATCCGATCGAGTGGTCATCCGATCGGGTGGTCATCCAATCAGATTGCCACTTTGGCCAATCCATCCTTCCCGTGATCCTGTTTTCGTGCGTAAGATCAAGCGTTGCGTATTATTAGGTATTAGAACAACTAGATTACATTATAAACACTATAAGTGTTTCAAAGATTGATAGATTCCGCCAGTGACAAGACTCTAGTCTCTCGTTCTACCAAGAATCAAGTTTCACGAGTCTCAAGAGTCAAGCACCAAATGTAGATTTAGGCATTCTGGTCATAGATTTAGGCATTCAAGCATAGATTTAGGCATTTCAAGCATATAGAATTAGACATTCCAAACATTATAGATTACCAAGATATCAAAGTATCACACATCATATAGATCAAGGGCTAGACTTGCCAATTAGCTAAAGTTCAGGGACTATTTCTGACAAATGCCTAAGGTTTAGGGACGCTGGGCGTTACAGTCTCCCATCCTTTAGGAGATTTCGTCCCCGAAATCTTTGAAGAAGACTGCTCGAAGAGCTGCGGGTACTTGGCCTTGATATAACTTTTCAGCTCCCAAGTGAACTCGGCGCCACGCTTTCCTTCCCATCGAACCTTAACAATGGGAATTTTGCTACGCCTCAGATGCTTGACAGCTTGATCCATGATTTCGACCGGTTTCTCCATAAATTGTACAGCTTCGTTTATTTGCAAGTCCTCGAGGGGAACCTGAAGTTCCTCGTCGGCTAGGCATTTACGTAGATTAGATACGTGGAACACTGGGTGCACGTTGTTTAGTTCTTGTGTCAAGTCAAGTTTGTACGCCACCTTGCCAATCCTTTCGAGTATCTTGAAAGGACCCACATAGCGAGGGGCGAGCTTTCCCTTCTTTCCAAAACGAACTACTCCCTTCCAGGTAGATACCTTGAGAAGGACCCGGTCACCAACATCAAATTCCTGAGGCTTACGCCTACTATCAGCATAACTCTTTTGTCTGCTCCTAGCCTTGATCAAGTTATCATGGATTTGAAGAATCTTATCCGTTTTCTCTTGAATTATTTCAGGGCTAGTAAACTGCTTGTCACCAATCTCATGCCAGCTGAGAGGAGATCGATACTTTCGGCCATACAGAGCTTCGAAAGGAGCCATCTAAATACTGGAATGATAGCTGTTGTTGTACGAGACCTCAATCAATGGTAAATGCACATCCCAGTTACCACCAAAGTCGATGACACAAGAATGGAGCATATCCTCTAGGGTGTGAATAGTACGCTCGGTCTGTCCATCCATTTGAGGATGAAAGGCCGTGCTAAGGTTCAAATGAGTACCCATAGCGGATTGGAAAGTTTGCCAAAGATGTGAAGTAAATCGACCATCATGGTCCGAGATTATGTCAAGAGGTATGCCATGGCGGCATATAATCTCATCAGTATAGATTCTAGCAAGTTTCTCCACCCTGTAGTCTTCACGAATAGGGAGAAAGTGGGCGGATTTGGTCAAACGATCAACTATCACCCAGATGCTATCGTGACCAGAAGGTGTTCGAGGTAACTTAGTAATAAAGTCCATAGCGATACCATCCCATTTCCAGACTGGGATTTTGGGTTGTTCTAAGAGTCCTGACGGGCGTTGATGTTCAGCCTTTGCTTTCGTGCAAGTAAGGCATTTAGAAACATATACAGCAATGTCCCTTTTCATGCCAGGCCACCAATAAGTTGTACGTAGATCATGGTACATCTTATCGGCACCTGGATGAATGGAGTAATGGGATTTGTGAGCCTCCTTCATAATAAGTTCATGGAGATTATCGCGATCTGGCACCCAGATGCGATTGAGGTAATATTGCAGTCCGTTAGGTTTAGTTTCAAGCTGATCAATTCTAGCGCCATGGATTTCTTCTTCTAGGCTTCCTTCATTTGCTGAAGAATACTGGGCATCACGAATGCATGCATGCAGATCATTAGAGATGCGAATAGCATTTACATGAGTTTTATGACTGGGAGCATCGGCCACCACATTCGCCTTACCAGGATGGTAGCGAATTTCACAGTCGTAGTCGTTAAGCAATTCCACCTAACGTATCTATCGCATGTTCAGCTCTTTTTGGTCAAATATATGTTGAAGACTTCTATGGTCAGTGAAAACCACGCACTTAGTACCATACAAGTAATGTCGCCATATTTTTAACGCAAACACAACTGCACCAAGCTCCAGATCGTGAGTAGCGTAGTTTTTCTCATGCACTTTGAGCTGACGAGAAGCATAAGCAATAACCTTGTCCTGCTGCATGAGCATACAGCCCAATCCACGGTTCGAGGCATCGCAATATACCACGAAATCGTCATTCCCATCAGGGAGAGTAAGAACAGGGGCATTACACAAAAGAGTCTTAAGAGTTTGAAAGGATTTCTCTTGTTCGGGACCCCAAACAAAAGGTTTCTCTTTCTGGGTTAGCGAAGTAAGAGGAACGGAGATCTTCGAGAAATCTGAAATAAACCGGCGGTAATACCCCGCCAATCCTAGAAAGGAGCGAATCTCGGATGCAAATTTAGGCGTACACCAATTCTTCACAGCTTCGATTTTAGACGGGTGAACATGGATACCTTGCTTACTAACGACGTGACCAAGAAATTGTACTTCATTAATCCAAAACTCACACTTAGAAAATTTAGCATACAGGCGTTCACCACATAAGAGTTCAAGCATCAAGCACAAATGTCGAGCATGATCAGCTTTAGTTTTAGAATAAATTAGGATATCATCAATAAAGACTATCACGAAACGATCCAAATAGGGCTTACAAACACGATTCATGAGATCCATGAACACAGCGGGTGCGTTGGTCAATCCAAAAGGCATGACCACGAACTCGTAGTGTCCATAACGGGTACGAAATGCGGTTTTGGGTACATTATCTTCGAGAACTCGAAGCTAATGATAACCAGAACGAAGATCAATTTTTGAGAAACATGACGCGCCTTGGAGTTGGTCAAATAGATCGTCGATGCGGGGAAGAGGATAACGATTCTTAATGGTAAGTTTATTAAGTTCACGGTAATCGATACACATACGGAATGAACCATCCTTCTTCTTGACGAACAGCACGGGAGCACCCCATGGCGAGGTACTTGGACGAATAAATCCCTTGTCGAGTAGTTCCTGAAGTTGACTTGCATCTCGGAAGGTGCAAGACGGTACGGGGCCTTGGCGACGGGAGTTGCGCCAGGTACGAGATCAATACGAAAATCAACGGTTCTAGGAGGTGGAAGACCAGGTAGATCTTATGGAAAGACATCGGGGAAGTCACACAACACCGGAACATCGCTTATGTTCTTCCCCTTGCTCTTTTGTTCCACCATGCGGGCCAAGAAGGCAAGGTTCTGTTTACGTAAGCACCTGCTCGCCTGTATACATGACATCAGCCTCAGTCCTTTCGAAGGTCGATCTCCATAAACATTCAAGATATCGCCAGACGGTAGAGGTAAACGAACAGACTTCTCGTGACAAGCAATCTCGGCATGGTTTTTACGCAACCAATCCATACCAATAATGACATCAAAAATACCCAATTGCATGGGTATTAAATCTATAGAAAACACATGGTCGTTCAAGGAACAGCCACGGAGAATAGAATCAACTAGAATAGACTTCCCATTGGCAATTTCCACCGAGAACGACTTAGGTAACATAGAGCGTGTACAGTTTATCAAAGAATCAAATTCCACGGACACAAAGCTTCTATCGGCACCAGTATCAAATAGGATCGAAGCATAAAGGTTATTCACAAGAAACGTACCATTCACAACACCATTGTCATTACAAGCCTGATTAGCGTTGAGATTGAACGCCCATCCACGAGTGGCTGGCTGCTGGTCCTGGTTCAGCTGAGGACACTGGTTGCGGAGGTGATTAGTATCCCCACACTTGTAGCATGCACGAACAGCATTGACTGGCTTTGGATTCTGCGGAGGAGCTGGAAGAGCTGGTAGAGCTGCCTGAGCTGGGACTTGCTGAATTGGTTGAGCTGGGTTAGTCTAAAGATAGTAGGGTGTCGTGTGACCATAGCGGTTGCAGTTGGTGCACAATCGACATGCAGAAGCAACAGGATGATGAAAGTTACATGTGGCACACTTGGGATAAGACCTAGTGTACTGCTTCTTAACTTCTGGAATAGCAGGGTTAGCAGCAGCTGTAGCAGGAGCAGGTTTAGTAGCAAGGTTTACAGCAGGAACAATAGCATTGCATCCTGAACCCTGAGATTTCCTTTTCTTGTTCTTGCTGCCACTTGACTACTGGGTGACTTGATTTGCAGACTTGGAGGTAGCAGGAGTAGCAAACTGCTTATCACGCACATGGTTGTTGTTTAAACTTGCTGCCAAATGATAAACTTCTTCAATAGTGTCGAGTTGAGCTGCTTCGATTGAATCTCGCATAGCAGGAGGTAGACCATGGATGTACTTGGTTATCATCCGCTTGGGAGTAGAAACCAAGTGAGGAACGATCAAACTCAGCTGCTTGAATCGGGTAGTGTAAGCCAGGTTATCATCACCAACCTGCTTCAGATGCCAAAACTCTTCTTCAAGCTTCAATTGCTTATGAGGAGGGCAGAACTCGAGCATCATGAGTTCTCGCACCTCAGCCCATGGCAGAGCATAGGCTTCTTCATTAGAACGGATGTTCCTCTCATTCGACCACCACTCCAACGCTCTTCCTTGGAACATTCCAATCGCACTCCTAGTCTTTAGATGATCTGGGCACTCGCTGTTAATGAAGGTAACTTCGATGCTGTTGAACCACTCGAGCATAGCAGTCACCCCATCACTGCCCGTGAAAGGCTTAGGATTGCAAGAGATGAAATGTTTGTAGTTGAACTTAGTAGACCCTTGTTTTTCGGCCTTTGAGTCCACAGAGGATGGAGGAGTGTTTGATCCTTGGAGCTCAGATACGATCTTTGGCACGACTCGAGCGATCTGGTCGGCCATGAAGGACATCATCTTTTTCTGAGATTTCTCCCTAGATTTCTTGAGAGTGTCGGATAACTTTCGAGAAGACATCTAAAAGATCCAACAAAAGGATCGTATAAGTCTAGATTAACATAGACTAACATAGATTTGTGCAGGATAGACTAAGATTTAAGACTTCATAAAGTTTTTATAGATACCGCAAACCCACGACCTTCACACGACGCGTTGTACGGAGCTTGGCAACGAGTCAGAAACGCTTATATATAGGAAGTACCATGTCACACCCCGACCATGAAAATCAACAAATCGTGGCGGAATCGTCGGGGAGTGTTGTAACAGAATCATTGTTTCATAACACATGGAAATTTAAATGTCGTTTTATTGATTAAAAGAAATTGTAATGTCTTAACAACAAGGAAGCATAACATAAGTAACTAGTCTTGCATCTTTTATTGTCACTAAGGCCCGAGTCTGCCTATGTGTAACTTGATCAATCCTATGCATTATTTCCTGAAACACATGTGAAAATAGGTACGTCAGCATAAAAATGCATGTGAGATACGTAGGTTTTATTGATTTAGGATTCATGACTTGTAAGTTTAAAGAAAATGTTTAACAAAAGTAGTCATGAACCTTGTAAAAAGTTTTTGTTTTATAAATCATATAAAAATCGATAAGGAAACAGATGATATAAAAGAATATGTATGGTTATGTAAATAACCAAGTAAAAATGAATTTGTATAAAATGTGTTATTTGTAAAACAATGTTTTGTAAAGATTTGTTAATTGTGTAAAATGTAATATGTCAAAATTGAAATGGTTTAAATAACGCTACAATATGTAATATCATAAAAACACTTATATATAGGAAGTACCAGCGGCGTATCCACCATGCTTTTATCATATTACACACGTCTCGTTACTTAAATCACTTACCCAAACAAACCACCAATGTAAAAATGTTCATGTATAACTAAATGTAATGTTTAAACAAATGTTGAAATGTTACTGTGTAGACAAATGTAATGTAGAGTGAATAAAAAGCCTTTATTGATTAAAAGCATTTACTCGACCCCATAAGAAAGAAATGTGCCAAACAATGCAATTGATAAATTATAATCAAAATTTATATTTTGTAAAACAATGCATGCTTTACTGATACAAACATCTATGCGGTGTTGTGAAAACGCATACATTCAAGCCTTGAGACTCTGGCGATAAACCCATAAACGAATTAAAGATTTATCTAAGTTATGTTTATCGAATTCGGTCATTCCTTCCATCCAAACATACCTAGGATGGCAGGAACGGGAGTTGTCAATTCCTATGGTACCACTACCTACTAACGAATGACGTAGCTAATGTTAATGAATGTATTTTTGAGCCATTTAAACAAACCAAATGTCATACCAAAATGTAAGCATGTTTTATGAAAATAATGTACTAAGTATGCAACAAATGGACATACATAGCAGGAATTGAAATGTAAAATAATGTACTAAGTATGCAACAAATGAACATACATAACATGAAATGAAATGTAAAATAATGTACTAAGTATGCACTAAATGGACATACATAGCATGAAATGTAATGTAAAATAATGTACTAAGTATGCACTAAAAGGACATACATAGCATGAAATGAAATGTAAAATAATGTACTAAGTATGCACTAAATGGACATCCAAAGCATGAAATGTAATGTAAAACGATGTACTAGTATGCACTAAATGGACATACATAGCAAAAACATAATGAAATCATGTACTAATAGTGTACTAATGAACATAGTGACCATAAGGTATAACCTTGGAAGGTTATTCCCTAAGGCATATAAACTACCTATCATATAACTACTCAAACAAAGTGACCATAAGGTATAACCTTGGAAGGTTATTCCCTATGCAACTATGGTCACATAATATGCTTGGTCGGGTTCGAAAGTCTAAGCGGTTGTTTAGACCGCTTATTCTACGACCCTATATAAGCACTAAACCTAAAGTGACGAGTTAAAGATGTTAGAACATGTTTAATGAAGTTTGAAAACAAGTTTGATATCAAGACAAAGGGTCTTGATAACCAAAAGTAGTTTGGTTGCAAAATACGCAAGAATACGTATTTTGATCGAAACTACGACTCGTCACTACACCTAATCAACGTGGTAATCAGTAGGTATAGTCACAAGGGACTATGACCATCGTGATTACGCTCACGTTGCGAAGTTCAACAAACTTTGTGTTGACCAACTCGTGGTCAAAGCAGAAAGTCAAACACTGTTTGACTTTCGTGCTAAAAACACATAAAAAGCACGAAAGAGACTTACAAAGGGTCCAAGCTAGGAAGTTTTGATTCAAACAACTCAGGTATGAAGTAACAACTTCAACTTAGAGCTGATTGAACCAAAGTGTGAGTTGAAATGAAGTGAAGGCATGGGTTTATATAGGATTCGGTAAACCGTTAGGATCGTTCCTCGCATTTCGTGCTTTGATCTTGGCCCTCCACTTGGGCTCATGGTTTTCAAAACCATTGGAATGTTTCAAACCAACAAATTTGAGCCCATAGCATCCAAAAACAGCCATTAAAACTATCAACACTTCAAAATTGGACTAGGTTCATTGAATCTGGTCAGAAATTTCAAAAATGGCCCCTGCACTTGTAAAACTTGATTTTTGGCACTTTTAAGCCCCGTTAACCCCATTTCAAAGCTCTAAATGATGTTAAAGTATAGGGAATTTAAAATATGCTAAAAAACATCTCGGATGTTGGTTCGTTTGGTCGTACGGTTGCGTTGTTCGGTTAATTACGACGGAAGTCGTAACGAACGCAAAAACGATCCAAATTAAGCGACGAATGGAATTTTATCATGCCAATCACTAAAATAAAATATTTTAATGATTATATAAATTTTTGGATGTCCGGATATATTCAGAACGTAAGATATGCGCGAAAATGCAAACTTATGCACTTTTTGACGCTTTGAGTCTCTGTTGATCAAATAAGTTTATTTTTGCGCACCAAACACCTCAAAGCCTATTTCTAAGATATGTAAAGGATATTTAAGGCATGTTTAACTTATGATCATGTTCCGTAATGTTTGTTACAGTATGAATCGGCATACTTTCGCAGTTTGTCGAAATTAGTCCCTGTAAGCGAATAAACTTGATTTCGGCATACCGAACCCTCCAAAACTTATTTTTAAGTTATGTAAAGGTTATTTAAGGTATGTTAAGCCCATGTTACTATTCTGGAGTGTTTTTCGCATTAATTTGATTACGTTTACGCATCAGTGCGCGTATAACTTCCCAGAAAGCGATTTAGAGCTCAAAATCAAACGAGAATTGATATGTGCAACTGATACACATATTTATACAAATCCCAAGTATGAAATACAATATTTCATTGATTTGGTATTTGTTTGATGGCCGTGGAGGCACGGGTGTCACAGTCTCCCCTACTTCAGGAAATTTCGGGACGGAATTTATTTAGAGGAAGCTTGTGAGATCTTGAAACATGAAGTTGAAAAGATAAAACAACACTGGTTAAGGTTCTGAACTTCTAGTAACTTTAATAACATCATGCTTGCAATGTAAGAGGGACACTTATATACAAGTATATAAAGCGTTATTGGTGCGTCCACCGTACCTTCATTACGTTGTTCACGTTTTGTTATTGTTGCCACTATAGGTTCTTACACATGATAAATCTTCCTGGGGTTTTCTGTGCACTGAATTTCATAATTATGTACGCGTTCATAATTATGTAATTCATTGCATAGTCCGCACAGTGCATTTTATAATGTGTAGGGGAAAACCAAATGAACAAACCTGTGATGAGTGTGACTAGACCATCTTAGGGTCCTTTTAATTAAATCGATAAATGATTTAAATAGACTACCAAGGAGTCTTTTCAGCTTATATCATCACATGTCATTCTTAACCAGATTCTGAATCAATTTTTTTTTTTTTTGACTAGACCACTCAAAGGGTCTCTTTGAATTATGGAATGGTACTATATAATCCAAGGGTCTTAACTATTACGTAGAAGCCCATTAAGGATTTAAGGTAGTACCTTTGGATATCCTACTATGAATCTTTCACATGAAGATATGGAAGATTTTACGAGGATTTGGATAACGAATTATCCAGATTAAAAATACAAAATGCATAAAAGAAAACACATAACACATAATCACATAACCACAAAATTGTTTATCTTGATCTTTTAATTTGTTATCATTTTGTTAATTTGTTTTATTAATTGGGCACATGTATTTAAAGCACACCAGGTATCCAATCCGTGGATTTTGATTGGCACTTTAAATATTTTCCAAGAATCTAACTATAAAGATAGGAAGATCTTAAAAAGAAAATTCGATTTCGATTATAAGGAATCGAAATGTTCGAATTAAGGCATACAAGGAATCCAATGAAGGACTCTAATTTGAAAGATAATCATCCACAAGGATCTAATTGTGAAGGTAAGAAGATCCCATATGGATTTTGGGATTTAAAAAGCGGGAGGCGTTTCAAAACCTTGCACTAGACGTGCTTAAGTCGAAACATGAGGTAAAATGCTCATGAAGTTGAGGTGCTAGATATGCCAAGGCGACATATGAAGCAGAGTTTGAAGGTTAAGTCAATGTATGAGAAAATGTTTTTGAAAACTATGCATGGGGTTCTTTTTAAAATGTGTTTAATGTTTTTGAAACCTTATATATAATAAAGTAGGTGTATTAGGTAAGTATATTTATAAAATGTTTTAAAATCATGCAAGATGAGATTTTGAAATTATGTATAAGGTTTTTGAAAATATGAATAATGCTTTTTGAAATCATGCACTTGATATATTAAGAAAATATACTGTGTTAATATTGTTTTCAGACTATATGAAACATTTTGAAATCATGAAGGTTGTTTTGAAAACTTATGCTATGCATGTTGTTATGAAACTCAGAATGTAATGGGTATGAGATTAAAAATTACCCTCAGTTATCTAACCAAGGATTCAAAGGCACAGATGTGCGAAAAGCATGATTACTCATAATGTCACTTTATTTCCTGTACTTTGTTTCTTAGAATGAAACGAGTACTTTAAAATTTTTGAGGAAATCATGAGCGATCACTTGAAAGGGAGAATCACAAGAGTAGTTTGTTTAAAGAACATGGTTCTTTGATGTATGTATCATAGGGAAATGACATACACATATGTAACTACACTTGTATATCGGAATTGTGAACAACGATTTATTTATAAACAAAACTGTTTATTTCAGAGTTCAACAAAAGAAACAAAAGCATCAGATACAAACTATTCAAAGTAGCAACATCTTATAATCAGCCAAATGCTCATCCGTGGGTCAGATTTGCATTAGCAAGCTTTGGTCATTTGTTTCTGAAATGGCTCATCTCGCCACAGTTGTAGCACGATCCAGGTGGAAAGCGAGCTTGAGCAAGGTTGGCTTGAAGTTGAGTAGCAGCAAGATTTGCAACAGCTTTGTTTTGGATAGCAAAGCCGCACACGTCAACCAAATGTCCCCATCGTCTACAGTGGGTACATTTGAAACATGGTGTTTGATCTGGATGATGACAGTTGCATCAATTGCACAAGGAAGCAGTTACCAAGTACGGCTTCTTGGCTGGTGGTGCTGCCACCTGGCTAGGTTCTGCTTGATTTGGTGTAACGACTGGAGGATTCTTTGAGGCTTTATGCTTCCTTGACCTTTTCGAAGGCTTGGCTTCTTCTTCTTTCGATGCTTCTTGGGTGGCTTCATTTTTTAGGCGAGACATGGCGACACCTAAATCCACAGACTTCAGGAATACTTCGCCTATTCGCTGGGCAAATTTGGCAGTTTGCTCGGACATTTTAGTGTCACTGCGATGAAGAGACATTCTGGAGGAAATGAAAGGCATGGGAAGAAACAAGTGAAATGTTATCGGATAATCAAAACAGAGTGGCAATGCATAAAATTGCGATCATTTGTTTGTTACCTAAGGCAAACAAATGAGACGGTGACAAATCAAAGTAAACGGGTCATATTAATGTATCACTGAAGACATGCTTGCCTATAAGTGAACACTCACCCCAAGAGTTCCCAGGTAAGAGTGACTGGTCCGATACTGCAGATTTGTACGAACACTCTAGCCTTAGACAGAAAACTCAGAGTACAGGCATTCACCCTTCCAGTTTGCACGTGTTCACATTATAAGACCCAAACTTTGACGAGATTTTGAAAACTTAGAGGGTTCGAAACCTAGTAATCAATCATCCTAGAACAGATGATTGGTTTTCGAAGTGAATTCGAAATTTGTGTTCTTGTTGTGGTTGTCACCTAAGGATAGGTGACAGTATTGTTTTATGACTAAACACAAGTAAACTCGCGTTAGGGTCCTAGGAAGGTTATAGACTAGGTCAAAGCATTTCTAATAACCTAATTCCCTATAACCATGAGCTCTGATACCAACTTTTCTGTCACACCCCGACCACGAAAATCAACAAATCGTGGCGGAATCATCGGGGAGTGTTGTAACAGAATCATTGTTTCATAACACATGGAAATTTAAATTTTGTTTTATTGATTAAAAGAAATTGTAATGTCTTAACAACAAGGAAGCATAACATAATTAACTAGTCTTGCATCTTTTATTGTCACTAAGGCCCGACTCTGCCTATGTGTAACTTGATCAATCCTATGCATCATTTCCTGAAACACATGTGAAAATAGGTACGTTAACATAAAAATGCCTGTGAGATACATAGGTTTTATTGATTTAGGATTCATGACTTGTAAGTTTAAAGAAAATGTTTAACAAAAGTAGTCATGAACCTTGTAAAATGTTTTTGTTTTATAAATCATATAAAAATCGATAAGAAAACAGATGATATAAAAGAATATGTATGGTTATGTAAATAACCAAGTAAAAATGAATTTGTATAAAATGTGTTATTTGTAAAACAATGTTTTGTAAAGATATGTTAATTGTGTAAAATGTAATATGTCAAAATTAAAATGGTTTAAATAACGCTACGATATGTAATATCATAAAAACACTTACATATAGGAAGTACCAGCGGCGTATCCACCATGCTTTTATCATATTACACACGTCTCGTTACTTAAATCACTTACCCAAACAAACCACCAATGTAAAAATGTTCATGTATAACTAAATGTAATGTTTAAACAAATGTTGAAATGTTACTGTGTAGACAAATGTAATGTAGAGTGAATAAAAAGCCTTTATTGATTAAAAGCATTTACTCGCCCCATAAGAAAGAAATGTGCCAAACAATGCAATTGATAAATTTTAATCAAAATTTATGTTTTGTAAAATAATGCATGCTTTACTGATACAAACATCTATGCGGTGTTGTGAAAATGCATGCATTCAAGCCTTGAGACTGCGACGATAAAACCTTAAACGAATTAAAGATTTATCTGAGTTATGTTTATCGAATTCGGTTATTCCTTCCATCCAAACATACCTAGGATGGCAGGAACGGGAGTTGTCAATTCCTATGGTACCACTACCTACTAACGAATGGCGTAGCTAGTGTTAATGAATGTATTTTTGAGCCATTTAAACAAACCAAATGTCATACCAAAATGTAAGCATGTTTTATGAAAATAATGTACTAAGTATGCAACAAATGGACATACATAGCATGAAATGAAATGTAAAATAATGTACTAAGTATGCAAAAAATGGACAAACATAACATGAAATGAAATGTAAAATAATGTACTAAGTATGCACTAAATGGACATACATAGCATGAAATGTAATGTAAAATAATGTACTAAGTATGCACTAAATGGACATATATAGCATGAAATGAAATGTAAAATAATGTACTAAGTATGCACTAAATGGACATACATAGCATGAAATGTAATGTAAAACGATGTACTAAGTATGCACTAAATGGACATACATAGCAAAAACATAATGAAATCATGTACTAATAGTGTACTAATGAACATAGCAAGTATATGATATGAAAACATGGAAAGCATGAAAGTAACAAGTAGGCACATGTGTTTCACCCCAAAATGTTTGAAAAATAGTAAAAGAGGGGTCTATGTACTCACTTAAGGGTGCTTAGAAGTCTTGAATAACAACCAAGCAAAGCTAGAGGGATCACGGAAATCAAACGACACCTAATATAGATAACTATGTAAATAAACGGACCTAAATCGGAGGATCGGATAAAATGAGGTTTCGTAAACCAAATGAGTGTAGGGACTCATGTAATATGGTTTAACAAAGCCCACATTCTA
Source organism: Helianthus tuberosus (assembly GCA_030545235.1). Classification (NCBI taxonomy): domain Eukaryota; kingdom Viridiplantae; phylum Streptophyta; class Magnoliopsida; order Asterales; family Asteraceae; genus Helianthus; species Helianthus tuberosus. The sequence continues at coordinate 2,781,120 of JARYGA010059779.1, forward strand.
AACCGAAACCTAACCTAAGTGCTTATGACCCATTACGACCCGTTTAGGTAGCTTACGCTACTTTAACGTGCCGTTCCCGTAAAACGCGTTCGGACCACCTAACTAGTACTATGTCAAGTAATATATGCCTTAACATGTCTAATAATGTTACCTAATAGATTAGATGTCAAAATTTAGGTTACATATGCTTGAAATGAATTTATGCGTAAAAAGGGCATTTTGGTCATTTACCTAAGGCATATAAACTACCTATCATATAACTACTCAAACGAAGTGACCATAAGGTATAACCTTGGAAGGTTATTCCCTATGCAACTATGGTCACATAATATGCTTGGTCGGATCCTAATGATCGACCAAACGGGTCGGGTTCGAAAGTCTAAGCGGTTGTTTAGACCGCTTATTCAAAGACCCTATATAAGCACTAAACCTAAAGTGACGAGTTAGACATGTTAGAACATGTTTAACGAAGTCTGAAAACAAGTTTGATATCAAGACAAAGGGTCTTGATACCCAAAAGTAGGTTGGTTGCAAAATACGCAAGAATATGTATTTTGACCGAAACTACGACTCGTCACTACACCTAATCAACGTGGTAATCAGTAGGTATAGTCACAAGGGACTATGACCATCGTGATTACGCTCACGTTGTGAAGTTCAACGAACTTCGTGTTGACCAACTCGTGGTCAAAGCAGAAAGTCAAACACTGTTTGACTTTCGTGCTAAAAAAGCATAAAAAGCACGAAAGAGACTTACAAAGGGTCCAAGCTAGGAAGTTTTGATTCAAACAACTCAGGTATGAAGTAATAACTTCAACTTAGATCTGATTGAACCAAAGTGTGAGTTGAAATGAAGTGAAGGCATGGGTTTATATAGGATTCGGTAAACCGTTAGGATCGTTCCTCGCATTTCGTGCTTTGATCTTGGCCCTCCACTTGGGCTCATGGTTTTCAAAACCATTGGAATGTTTAAAACCAACAAATTTGAGCCCATAGCATCCAAAACCAGCCATGAAAACCATCAACACTTCAAAATTTGACTAGGTTCATTGAATCTGGTCAGAAATTTCAAAAATGCCCCCTGCACTTGTAAAACTTGATTTTTGGCACTTTTAAGCCCCGTTAACCCCATTTCAAAGCTCTAAATGATGTTAAAGTATAGGGAATTTAAAATATGCTCAAAAACATCTCGGATGTCGGTTCGTTTGGTCGTACGGTTGCGTTGTTCGGTTAATTACGACGGAAGTCGTAACGAACGCAAAAACGATCCAAATTAAGCGACGAATGGAATTTTATCATGCCAATCACTAAAATAAAATATTTTAATGATTACATAAATTTTTGGATGTCCGGATATATCCAGAACGTAAGATATGCGCGAAAATGCAAACATATGCACTGTTTGACGCTTTTAGTCCCTGTTGATCAAATAAGTTATTTCTAAGATATGTAAAGGATATTTAAGGCATGTATAACTTATGATCATGTTCCGTAATGTTTGTTACAGTATGAATCGGCATACTTTCGCAGTTTGTCGAAATTAGTCCCTGTAAGCGAATAAACTTGATTTCGGCATACCAAACCCTCCAAAACTTATTTCTAAGTTATGTAAAGGTTATTTAAGGTATGTTAAGCCCATGTCACTATGCCGGAGTGTTTGTTCCGTTAATTTGATTACGTTTACGCATCAGTGCGCATATAACTTCCCAAAAAGCGATTTAGAGCTCGAAATCGAATGAGAATTGATATGTGCAACTGATACACATATTTATACAAATACCAAGTATGAAATACAATATTTCATTGATTTGGTATTTGTTTGATGGCCGTGGAGGCACGGGTGTCACATACCAGCGGCGTATCCACCACGTTTCAGGCACATCACTTCTACCCCGTACTCGGCGTCATGTTACGTGTCGCAATTGCCAATCAACACACTCACCATTATCACAATACACATGTAGACCGATAGATTCCAATAGATTTAACATCTCAACCCACGACCTTCGCATGGCATGTTGTACGAAGCTTGGCAGTATGTCAGAAGTGCTTATATATTGGAAGTACCAGCGGCGTATCCACCAAGCTTCAGACACAATGCTTCTACCTCGTACTCGATGTCATGTTACGTGTCGTAATGCACATTCCTCATTATGATCATACATAGATTTCAATTGATTACGATAGATTTCAAATAGATTTACAACAATTCAACAGACTTCAATAGATTAAATCGACTTTAATAGGCTTTCCATAGATTTCAATAGACTTTCCATAGACTTCAATAGATTCACATAGATTAGTGCTAACAATCCACAACCACGAAATCTCGCATGGCACGTGCTACGAAAGTTCGGTGACATGACAGAAGCACTTATATATAGGAAGTACCAGCGGCGTATCCACCATGTTTCGGACATGTCACTTTCCTCCTCGTCTTCGGCGCTAGGCTACATTTCGTATTTTGTTTCTCAATCCACATATACGTAGTTTACACATAGATTTCACTAGAGTACATGATTGATTTCACATAAGGTTCACATTGGATACGCAAATAGTTCTTCCATAGCGTTAGATTTCCATAACAGACACTAAGTTTTGCATGGCACTTGGTACGAAAGTTGGTAACATGCCAGAAACACTTATATATAGGAAGTACCAGCGGCGTATCCACCATGTTTCGGACACGTCATTTCTCCCTCGTATTCCATGCCATGTTACATCTAGTGCCTTATAATCACAATTTCACACATAGATTAGTTAACATAGTAAATAAATCTTGTAAATTTAGTTTGATCCTGAAGGATTACTTGTTTTAGATTGCGGACATACGTGCGATTCGTGTAAAAGTATACCAAAATGGGCAACGGATCGAGTTTAAAATCATATATATAAAATCGGAATATCATAAAAGATATGCTTTATAAAACATAGGATTGTTCCGGGTAGAGGAACGGTATAACAACCCTCCCGAATATTTTCTGACACCCTTATATATTTTAAAATATCCTAATATGTCTTAAAATATACCCCATACGTGAAAACCGAGCCCAAAATATGTTATGCCATTAAAAATAATTTAAAAACAAGAAAAATGGGTTTTAGGCGGGCCGCGTAACCTTCCTCTTAACCCTTACGCGGGCCGCGAGAAGGTAATGGCTGGCATGATCCCAGGCTGCCACGTGGCCCAACACCGGCAACCCTATACGATGACCTGGACACCCTAAACCCTACCCGGGCAACTACGCGGGCCGCGTAGCCCGTGGTCTATGTTTACGCGGGCCGCGTAAAAGTAAAAAACAGCCCCTACAAATAGAAGGCATCGGATCTTCAGTCTATTCGCTCATTTCTTTTCTTTCTAATCGAATTCTGAAGTAGTAGACATAATATACGGGTATTATATCCCCCTAATTAGTGAGGTTCTGCTCCGTTGTAAGTATTATAACCCAGTTTCGTATTAGATGCGATGCCCGATTGATCCAGGGTTCCGTAACAACTGTCGTGGTTCTGCCCGACGTAGTTGTTGGAATACCGTCTCGGGGAGGGTATCGCTAATATAATTAAAGGGTTATTATACTAACATATGTACATTTGTGTAAATTATAGATTAACACCAGGAAACCCTAGAAGAAATCTAAAACAACAATGTGAGTTTATCCGCTTTTTGTAAACCTTTTTGTGAACTGTTTTACAAAACCTTAAATGTTTTACAATGTGATTAAGCAGTGATTGAGTCTTTGTAGTTCTTCAATTACTGCCGGTATGTTGGGGTTTTGTATACAAAATGTGGAACACGTTACAATTGGACAACGAGTTAGCCAATGTGTAATATGACCCACCAGTCAGGATTGACAGTACTAAATGAGTAATTGTGTAGAAATAAACATTGTGATCGCTCTCAATACTGTGTTAATTGATAAAATGTCTTATTGATTAAACTGGGATTCACTCACCAGTATTTTCCACTGACAAATGTTTTTAAAACGCGTTTCAGGTAACACAATGTGACAGCCAATTAGTAAAAAGCCAGCTGGAGAGCACTGACGGCTTGGAAAAATGTGGCTATAAAAGTTACCAAAAAGACGATGTTTTAAATTCAATAAAATAGGGTTATCCCTATAAACATGTTGTAATAAAGAAACTTGGGTTTTACCCATGGGGTTATTAATATAAAATATGGTGGTTTTACTCTGATAAGCATATCCTAACTACGGTCCTGATGTAATTTCTGCTGCCGGATTAATAAACTAAACAAACTGATACCACCACAAGCGAATGTTCGCAGACGCCCGTTCCCGAGACAGATAAGGGGGCGGGGGTTGCGACAGAAGGTGGTATCAGAGCTTAGCCACTGATTCAGCCACAGAAGTGTTCTGCTGAGATCAAATTATTTAAATTGTTAGGAAATAAATTCTTAAGATACGTGATTATCTGTATTTTATTGTTATGTGTTATTTGACTATTTGTTAGTTTACAGTATGAGTGATCAAGGACCCTCAGACGTGTATCGTCAGTTGTCTGATTCACCTAGGAGTGAAGGTACCTCTTCCCAGCCTACCCTCTCTGGGTATTCCGCTGATCCGGAAGAAGGGATATTTGTCTTTAAAGCTCAATCGGAAGAGCCATTCCCTTAGAAAAAGAGAGGATGGTTCAGTAAGGGAGCCTTTGAGCGTAGAAAAAGAATGCGAAAGTTGCAACAGCAAAGAGTCCTAGCAGTCGCTAAGCGAGAGTCAGATGCCCATACACAGGATATGCTTAATAGAAGCCTAGCCAATTTCCATATCCTAGCAACAGCTGCTGCCGACCCAAGTCTGGAACAACTAGTAGCCCCACAACCTTTGCCTTTAATTCCCACTCAGCCGATGGAGGTAGAAATGCATGATTTCAACCCTGAGGAAATACCTAGGATACCAGTCCCTAATCCCTTAGACCCAAATTATGATCCATGGTTTGATGATCTTAGGGATTATGTGCCACGCTACCATCTAAACGACGAAACCTTGCCAAACATAGCAGCGTATCCAGGTCTGGACCCTCTAGATCCCTATTATGACAACGATGAATACATTAGGGAGATTTTAAAGAATCCATACCCTCAAGAGAATCCCATGCCCCAGTATCCAGATCCAGTACCAGCACCTGCACCCTCAATGAGTGCAGAGAATTTGCAAGAACTCTGAACTTTCGGAGAAGAAATCTTAGAGAGTAGTGAGAGGATGAGGTATGTAGGAGAACAACTCGTCTGGAAATATGACGAGCGTCAGATGGATTTCGGGAGAAATCCATATCCATGAAGATGATAGTGGAGTTGGTAATAATAATAATATAATAATATATAATATGTTTAGATGAAAAAAAAATCTATATATATGTAATAATAATATATTGTAGTACAGACCACTTTGTGGTTAGTGATGCATAATAGTGTTGTAATTTTTAAATTCCTGTTTTAGTGTGTATTTGACACATACTATATGTAAAGAGTAAAGTCGCAATGCTCGACGTTTTTTTACCAATATGTATATTGTGTGGTTGTTACCTAAACTATTAATTATCTTGTGAAATTAATATGTGATAAATGTTTAAAATTCAGATGAACGACGAAGTGAATCAGGAAAATCAGAATAACGATAACCAAAGTAACAATAACTCGGGTAACGAAAATCCAAACAACAAAAATGGAAATCAAGTGGACAACAGTGCCATCCAACACATAGTGGCACAAGGAATAATAGATGCAATGCCATATATTCTTCAAACAGTTAGAGAAGCAGAAAATAAAAGTAGACATGATAGCAAACGACCCTCTGAACCTGCAAACATAGTAAACAATGGACCCGTACTTCAAATGCCCATTGCCAAAAGAAGAAGAACCGTGTCTTACGGTTGTTCATACAAAGAATTCTGGTCTGGTAAACCAATGGAATTCTCGGGCAACGAAGGGGCCATTGCAACTCTACGTTGGATAGAAAAGACTGAGGCAGTCTTAAGAATAAGCAAGTGCGCAGAAGAAGATAAGATAATGTTTGCTTCTAACCTGTTTAAGAATTCAACACTAGAATGGTGGAACACTATCCTTCAGTCTAGAGGAAGTGATAGGATTTACAATATGGAATGGGGGGGAGTTTAAAAATATGGTAGAAAGGAAATTCTGCCCTCCTAATGAAAAAGAACAAATAGCAAACAAGTTCTTAAACCTTAGAATGACTGGTGTAGATAGTAAGGGGTACACTAAGTTATTCTTTGAATATGCTAGAATAGTGCCAACCCTTGCTTCACCTGAACCAGTATTAATCTCCCGTTATATCTGGGGATTAATTGGGGAGATAAGACACGTAGTCAAGGCAGCTAGACCTCAAACCATAGAAGAAGCTGTAGAACTAGCCAACACCTTGACAGATGAATTAGTCCGTACGCGAGAAGAGGATCAAAGAAGAAACCTAACCCAGAAGCTTACACAAGAATTTCGTTCTGGAAATTCTAACCGTGGGAAAAATGTAGGCTCTACCTCTGCACCCTACTGTAAGAATTGCAAAAGGAAGCATTCAGGAAGATGCTCCATATACTGTAACTTCTGTAAAATATCGAGACACAAGGAAGAAGACTGCAGGAAGAAAGCTAACAACAGGATATGCTACAACTGCGGAGAACAAGGTCATATCAAGCCAAACTGTCCAAATTTAGCTCCAGCTACGAATAACAAGAATACCAAAAATGCTAGGGCATTTGTTCTGACTGTAGAAGAAGCAAAAATGATCCCGGATGTCATCACTGGTACATTTTTAGTCAATGATATTTTTGCTAAAGTATTATTTGACTCTGGTGCAAACCAAAGTTTTATTAATACTTCATTTTGCAAACTTCTCAATCAATCATTAACTAAACTTCCACAAGAATGTCTAGTAGAGACAGCAAATGAGGAAACCATTAAAATTTCTGAAATCTTGCAGGGAGCAAGAATAGAAATTCTAAATCAGAAATTTATTGCAAACCATTACCCCATGAATTTGGCAGGATTTGATGTAGTATTAGGAATGGATTGGTTAATAGCCAATAAAGCCAGTATTTTGTGTGATCAAAAGTCAATACAAGTAAATTCACAAAAGGGTGAAAAGATCACAATTAAAGGATATAAAACCTCTAGATCCACTAAATTCATCTCTGTGATGAAAACAGCAAGTTACATAAGAAAAGGGTCATTAGTGTATTTGATTTCTATAGTCACTAACACTAAAGGAAAAGAATTAAAGGATATTCCAGTAGTATCCCAGATTTCAGATGTATTTCCAGAAGAATTACCAGGACAACCTCCAGATAGAGAAGTTGAATTCAGAATCCATTTAATACCAGGGACAGCACCAATTGCCAAAGCACCTTACCGTTTGGCACCTGCAGAAATGCAAGAACTAAAGAAACAATTAGACGAATTGTTGGAGAAAGGATTCATACAACCAAGTTCATCCCCATGGGGAGCGCCAATCTTATTCATCAAAAAGAAGGACGGATCAATGCGTATGTGCATTGACTACCGTGAATTAAACAAAGTCACAATTAAGAATCGATATCCATTACCAAGAATAGATGACCTGTTTGATCAATTGCAAGGAGCACGATTTTTCTCTAAAATCGATTTAAGGTCAGGATATCATCAATTAAAGGTACAGGAAGAGTACATTCCTAAGACCACTTTCAGAACAAGGCATGGCCATTATGAATTTACTGTCATGCCATTTGGTTTAACCAAATGCCCCAGCTGCATTCATGGACATGATGAACCGAATATGTAAGCCATATTTGGATAAATTCATAATTGTCTTTATAGATGATATTCTCATTTACTCTAAGAGTAAAGAGGAACATGCAAAGCATTTGCACGCACTTTTAAGTTTATTAAGAAAAGAAAAGCTTTATGCTAAGTTTTCAAAGTGCGAATTTTGGTTAGAACATGTACAATTTCTCGAAAACCTAATTGATCATGAAGGAATTCATGTGGATCCCACAAAAATTGAGGCAATTACCAAATGGAAAACCCATGAGTCACCAACCGAGGTTAGAAGTTTCTTAGGATTAGCCGGATATTATAGAAGATTTATTCAAGATTTTTCTAGAATAGCCATTCCCTTAACTAAGTTAACTTGTAAATCTATTAAGTTTAAATGGGAACCAAAACAAGAAGAAGCCTTTAGAATCCTTAAGCAACGGTTAACTCATGCACCCATACTAGCGTTACCAGAAGGAACTAAAGATTTTGTAATCTATTGTGACGCTTCTAAATTAGGTTATGGATGTGTGTTAATGCAACGTCAAAAGGTTATAGCCTATGCATCCAGACAACTTAAGAATCATGAAGAAAATTATTCCACTCATGATTTGGAATTTGGAGCTATAATTTTTGCTCTTAAGATTTGGAGACATTACCTGTACGGTAGTAAGTTTACTGTGTTCACCGATTATAAGAGTTTAAGGTATGTCTTCGGGCAAAAGGAATTGAATATGAGACAAAGACGTTGGATGGAAATGCTTAGTGATTATGATTGTGATATTCAGTATCATGCAGGAAAAGCAAATGTAGTTGCTGATGCTTTAAAGCCGAAAGTATCATGAACAGCAAAAAAGAGTACGTTCTCTTAAATTAAATCTACAAGTAGATTTAAATAAGCAGATTAGAAAAGCACAAGAATCAATAATCAAGGATGATACTGAAAAACTAAAAGGAATGATCAAGGAATTAGAACAAGGAACAGATGGAATTTGGAGATTCCATAAGAAGAGAATGTGGATACCTAAATTAGGAAACCTACGTCATCGTATATTAGAAGAAGCCCATAAGTCTAAATATACGATGCATCTAGGAAACGATAAAATGTACCAGGATTTAAGAAAGAATTTCGGGTGGATATGAATGAAAAAGGATATAGCAGCATATGTTGCAAAGTGTTTAACTTGTTCACAAGTCAAAGCCGAACATCAGAAACCTTCAGGTTTGTTGCAACACTTAGAAATGCCTGTTTGGAAATGGGAATTGATAACAATGGATTTTGTTACTAAATTACCCAAAACAAGGAAAGGTAATGATACAATCTGGGTGATTGTAGACAGACTAACCAAGTCAGTTCATTTCCTATCAATGAAGGAAACTTTTAGTATGGAACAATTAACTAAATTATATGTAAATGAAATAGTTTCTTTACATGGAATTCCTCTATCAATTGTTTCTGACAGAGATAGTCGTTTTACCTCTCATTTTTGGACAAGTTTCCAAAAAGCAATGGGAACCAAGTTGAATCTAAGCACATCTTATCATCCTCAAACGGATGGACAAAGTGAAAGGACAATTCAGACAATGGAGAACATGCTTAGAGCTTGTATAATTGATTTCGGTGGTAATTGGGACGATCACTTACCATTGATAGAATTTTCTTATAATAATAGTTATCACACAAGTATAAATGCTGCACCATTCGAAGCACTTTATGGACGAAAGTGCCGAACCCCAGTCTGTTGGGAAGAAATTGGGGAAAAGCAACTATCTGGACCTGAGATAGTACAAGAAACAACAGAGAAAATCATTCAAGTCAAGGAACGGCTGAAAGCAGCACGTGATCGACAGAAAAGCTATGCTGACTGTTGGTGCATACATCTGTCGTCTTCGTCTTATATCGAGTCTCTGGTTTTGTAATTTGTATGTTAGCTTGAGATGTCTGATAGCTTGAGATGTCTGATAGCTTGAGATGTCTGTTAGCTTGAGATGTCTGATAGCTTGAACATGTCTGATAGCTTGAACATGTCTGATAGCTTGAACCGTGTATGTATCATTTCAAGCTGTCAAGCATAGGCTATAAATAGATTTGTTTGGTTGTCATTTGAAGGTGACAGACCAGAGATCTTAGAGAGTGTACTGAAGTGCTGCCGGTATATTTTGTGATTGTAATCGGTGTTAGATCAATACACAAGTTGTTTAAAGTGATATTCAAGTTGTTTCTACATTCGTTTCTTAGTTTCCGCCTCTGAAACGGATTAAATCTCTTCTGAACGACTCGTTTGGGTCACAAACCGATCCTACAAGTGGTATCAGAGCTCAGGAGGAAGAGATCTTGCAAAAACAGCCTGTTTTTGTCACTTTTTCTGATTTCTACACCATTCTTTTTCAAATTTGAAAAATTTTCACGGTAAAAGCGGTTCAAACTTTCACATATTGTGCGTAATCATGTTTAAATGAATCCTAGAAAGTTTCAACATTAAAATCGAACTAAAACTTGATAAAATCGGTCTTCTCGCTTGAAATCAGATCGAATCAGATGACATCAGCAGTGATTGTTCGCTTAAAATTGACCTTGTTAGCTTGAAAATTCACCGTGGTCTCTTGAAATTGACTGGTCGCTTGAAAAAAAACAACCTTGTCCGCTTGAAACTGGCAGCTCGCTTGAAAATACATCGTCTGACAGCTTGAAATTGTCTGCTAGTTTGAAATAGTCTGCTCGCTTGAAAACGTCGACCATTTAAAAATCATTGATCGCTTGAAAACATGTCTCGATTATTGTGAATCTTTCTAATTGAAGTGATCAGTTGGTTGGGAATAGATATCACATGTGTTTGTGACAGTTTGCATTAAAGCATTCACATTTTGTCGGCCATTGGGTTTAACTACCGATAAGGTTCCATGTGATTTTGGTTTGTCATAGGTCCAAGTTTCAACATCAACCAAGTGGCCCAATCAAATTAATTTGTTACTTGATAGTGTCAGCCACAGTGTTTTGAAAGATAATCAATATTGATCGATCCATGTGCTGATTATAAAGGTGGCCCAATCATAGTGTGATATAACAAATCGTTGTCGGCTTAGTGTATCCGATTGTTTGAACCGATTTTGAGCAGCCCAAGTTATCATGTGATTCATACATATTCTCGGCCCAATCAACATTTAAAGTAAACATTTGACATCAAAACATGGATTTTGAAGAATTATTGGCATATATGAATTATGAATCTCAGCACTATATTCCGATAAAGCAAGAAGGAGAAATAGTCTCAGCAAAAGAAGTTGTTGAAAAAGTTCCAGTTTTTTATCATTCGTCTGATGAAGAGGGTGACAAGTATGAAGAAGAAATCTAAAGACTTGAAAATCTTAAACAACAACTTCCATCTGATCAACGTAGTGGAAAGTTATTTTATGCCGATAAAATTGAAAAATTGAAAGAAAAACAAGATGCAAAAAGAAAGAATCAAAAAGCAGTTATTGTTAAAGAAGAGATCAGAGCTGAGAAAGAAGTAAAAGTAGCAACAACAGAAAAGCAAATCAAACCTAGTGTAAAAAGGCAGGTTGAACAAGTTCCAGCTGTCAAGATTGAGAAAGTAGAATCTGAAAAACCTGTATCTGTGAATCCTGAACCAGAGTTAAAGAAAGAGGTTGTAGAAAACGCACCTATCTTTGATCATTCATCAGAAGAAGAGAGTAAGGATGAAAGTGTTCATGAGGAAAAGAAACAGGTTGAAAATATTTCAGCTTTGAAGGTTGAGACAAAAGCTGATGATAAACAAATTCTTGTTTTGCTGAAAAATTGCGAGAAGTTGACATCTGAAAATGACAAACTCTTGAAGGAAGTTGAGAGTTTGTCATTAGAAAACAAAAATCTTAAAAAATCAGAAAATGTTTTGAAAAATCAAATACACAATTTGGAAAATAAAAAAGTAAAAATTGAGAAAGATTTTCAAAGTCAAATAAAAATTTTAGAAGATGAGAGAGATTTGTTTGGTAAAAACAATCTTGAAAAACAAATTGCAATTAATTCTCATCTTGAAAAGATTATTCGACTTGAAAAGGAAGCAGAGTGTGCTCAAAAGAAAATCAAGGAATGGGAAGAAAAGTTGAAGGTGTTTGTGAATACTTCAACTATTCCTTGTCCAAAACCTATTAATTCAGTTCCAATAAGTGACAATGTCACAAACTATGACAAAGTCATAGTTGAAGATTGCGATGAGAAATCTGATGATGAAAATGAAAAAATGAAGAAAAAGAATTTATTTTTGAAGTTAAAAGAAAAGTTTCAAGAAACTGTTCCACAATCAACTGAAAAGGGAGAATGCTCTAAGCAAAAACCTTTGAAGAAGAAAGTGGAACAAAAACAAAAAGAGAAAATTTTGAAAAATGTTCAAAAAGAAAATAAAAGTTCATTAGATCAATCATCCAATCACAATAAAAAATTACAAAAAGTAAAAAATGAAAATTTAAAAATTGTTGGTAATTAGTGGTGCAGGTCGGACCATAGAGCTCAAAGGCCAAATCCAGCAAACAAGAGGAGGAAAGATTATCACCAAGCCAAACAGTGCTTTGATCTAAATGTTTGGACTGAAAATGGTGATTGGTACGATAACAGAGTGTGTTACAGATGCGGATATCAAGGACACATTGCTGTTAACTGCCATAGTTGGAAATTTGAGACGAGGAGATGCTTTAACTGCAACATCATTGGCCATATTGCTAGAGATTGCTCAAAGAGATCAATGAGAAGATCGAGGGCTGAATCTCAGAAGCAGGTGAAGAAATCAGTCAATGTCAAACCCAAGGAACAGAAAGTTCAAGAACCTAAAGTTCAAGAACAGAAAGTTCTAAAACCGAAAGTGAAGCTTTCTCAGGGACAAAAAGACAGACTGGGAAAGAAGAGGAAGAAGGCCAGAGAGTATCTGGCGAAGATTTTGTCCTCGGATACAACTGGTAAAACAGATAAAAGTTCTGGTAAATCGTCTTGCTCGCCAAAGAATGACAAATCAAGCAAAACGAATACATCAGATACAAATATGAGGACAGAAGAGAAGAAGAAGAAAGTTGTTGGCGATGAATTTGTTTCTGTGGAAACAAAGGAGCCACATGTCGGCGATGAATCTGGCTCATCAAAGTCAGACAAGCCACATTCAGGTGATGAATCTGGTGTGGTAAAGCCAGAAGAGCCATGTGTTGAGGTAACAGTTGAGAATTCTGGTCTAACAATGGATGATGCAAATTTTCCACCATTGTTGAACAAGAATTCAAAATCACCCAAGGACCGTCAGGCTTGGGTGAATCTGTTTAAATGAAAAACCTGACATGCCGGAGTTCCCAGGTTGGTAAGCGTGGAACATGAATCGGCACATTTCTTGAGAAATTCATGAAAGTGATTTCGATTTAAAAGTGGTAAATCAGGGACATTAAGTTGTACTTGATTTTCTACAAGTGATGTTTGTGGATTGATCTTAAAAATGTTAGTTTTTACAAGTGGTTAAAGAAAACAAGGTGATGAATGAAACCCCGTGTTTGAGAAATGACTCACAAAACTTATTTTCCGGAAAAACCATTTTGATTAAAACAAACTTAAGTGTTTTGAAATCACTATGGGAAAATAGTTTGTTGTCAGGGGGAGTTCTGATTGTTCAAGCCAAGTGAATGGAGAATTGAAGTGATTCTCATCATGTTGTTATATTTCTTGTACAGATGTTTTTCAATTTTTCCCAGAAAATCAAAATTGAGACATATTTTGATTTTAGGGGGAGTAAAAATTTAAAAAAAAATTAGAAAATTTGAAAATGTCAAAAACATTGAAAAATGCAAAAATGAGTTTTGTTGTCAAAAAGAGGAAATGATAGTAGATCAGTTAGACTGTCACAGCATGCTAAAGAAATGAGGAGATAAAATGTGATAAACGATCTCACTTAAGATGTGACGGTAGGCTCAGCTAGACTAGTAGATTTGCAAGAACGATACAAACCTAAATGAAAAAGCCTAGTTCTAGTGGGAAACATGATTGAAAGCATAGTACTTAGTTTTGTCCTTCTTGATTGTGTGCCTACTTAGTAATCGCTGATTGTCGAAAGACATAAAACTGGTTAAGTTTGTGAACTTTCACAACTTTGCTGAAAAGTCACTGTGATTGTGCATTTCATTTTGCATAGATTTAAACTTGTTTTATTTCTTTATTTTGTTTAAGCATTGGACATCCTCTGCGTATACGTGAGTATCGACCTGGATGTTATTGCCTAAACGTTCTGCTTTATTTCTTTGGTGTTTCGTTTAAGCTTTGGATCACCTCTGCGTATACGGAAGTATCGACCTGGTGGTTAAAGCCTAAACAACTTCAACTTCAACTTGATTTTTATTTTTCTTATTTTGTTTAAACATTGGACTTTCTCTGCGTATACGGAAGTATCGAGCTGATTGTTAATGTTTAAACATTCTGCTTTATTTTCGCACAAATCACAGTTGATAAAAGTTTAAAGGCATTACTTGAGTCAGTGTATTGCATGATGAGGGGATATGCTGAGATCGTGGGGTCCATAAGAATTTAGTGCAAATTAATATACCTTAACGTATCGGTAAGCATTTCGAAAGTTTTTAGATTGAGTTTAAGTGGACAACAATATCGTCAATCAACGTGAATCGTTTAGAACTTAAAATGTATAAAGCTTAACGGTGTTGGTGATTTGTCTCAAAAACTGATATGATCCTCTTACACAAACTCACAAAAATATTGTGTGTAAATATTTCTTTACTGCATTTCATTTCGGTTATATCAAAATTCCAAAAAGAGTTTCGGTGTGTTTTAGCATAAATTTTGAAAAATACAAAAAGATTTTCGACAACTGATGTTGGAAAGTTGATATTCAAAATTTCAAGTGCTGAACATGATGAACAGGTTTGGGAGTGTGAGTTTAATAGAAGAAATTTGTTTTGAGAAAGAAAAGTTTGATTAGTTAATCGAGATCATTAATTTGAACTTGAGTTAACTATTACTAGTAAGTTTTTCTTATTGATTTAAGTAAAAACTTATGTGGTGGTGAGAAAATTTGTGCAGGAGATGAGCTTAAACAGAGATAAAGCCCAGATGCAATCTCAAGGTGATAGCTAATTCCAGACGGCGATCCTATCATGATGAGAGGGGGAGTCTGACGAGGTTAGAGCCAAAGAGAAGATCCTGGTATATGCTAAGAAAGAAAAGAGATTGATAAAGACTGAAGATGCGAAGACTCGACACTTAAGACTTGTCAACATCTGAGGGGGAGTCTGTTAGTGCATACATCTGTCGTCTTCGTCTTATATCGAGTCTCTGGTTTTGTAATTTGTATGTTAGCTTGAGATGTCTGATAGCTTGAGATGTCTGATAGCTTGAGATGTCTGTTAGCTTGAGATGTCTGATAGCTTGAACATGTCTGATAGCTTGAACATGTCTGATAGCTTGAACCGTGTATGTGTCATTTCAAGCTGTCAAGCATAGGCTATAAATAGGTTTGTTTGGTTGTCATTTGAAGGTGACAGACCAGAGATCTTAGAGAGTGTACCGAAGTGCTGCCGGTATATTTTGTGATTGTAATCGGTGTTAGATCAATACACAAGTTGTTTAAAGTGATATTCAAGCTGTTTCTACATTCGTTTCTTAGTTTCCGCCTCTGAAACGGATTAAATCTCTTATGAACGACTCGTTTGGGTCACAAACCGATCCTACACTGACAACAGGCGGAAACCATTGGAATTTCAAGTAGGAGATAAGGTATTATTAAAAGTCTCTCCTTGGAAAGGAGTGGTAAGATTCATAAAAAGGGGAAAGCTAAGTCCCAGGTATGTTGGACCTTTCAAGATTAGTAGAAGAGTAGGACCTGTAGCCTATCAGCTACAACCACCGGAGGAAATGGCAGTAATACATTATGTATTTCATGTATCTAATCTCAAGAAATGTTTAGCTGATGAATCACTGATAATACCTCTTAAGGATATAGAGGTAAATGAGCAGTTAAAGTTTGTAGAAAGGCCTCTACAGATTGAAGACAGGAAAGTCAAGAATCTCAAACACAAAAGACTAGTTCTAGTCAAAGTGAAGTGGGACTCCAAAAGAGGACCAGAATACACATGGGAGCTTGAATCTGAAATGCAAAGGAAATACCCACACCTGTTCCAGTAGACCTCGAGGACGAGCTCTAAAACAAGGTGGGGAGGATATAACAACCCTCCTGAATATTTTCTGACACCCTTATATATTTTAAAATATCCTAATATGTCTTAAAATATACCCCATACGTGAAAACCGAGCCCAAAATACGTTATGCCATTAAAAATAAATTAAAAACAAGAAAAATGGGTTTTAGGCGGGCCGCGTAACCTTCCTCTAAACCCTTACGCGGGCCGCGAGAAAGAAATGGCTGGCACGATCCCAGGCCGCCACGTGGCCCAACACCCGGCAACCCTATACGATGACCCGAACACCCTAAACCCTACACGGGCTACTACGCGAGCCGCGTAGCCCGTGGTCTATGTTTACGTGGGCCGCGTAAAAGTAAAAAACAGCCCCTATAAATAGAAGGCATCGGATCTTCAGTCTACTCGCTCATTTCTTTTCTTTCTAATCGAATTCTGAAGTAGTAGACATAATATACGGGTACTATATACCCCTAATTAGTGAGGTTCTGCTCCGTTGTAAGTATTATAACCCCAGTTTCGTATTAGATGTGCTGCCCGATTGATCCAGGGTTTCGTAACAACTGTCGTGGTTCTGCCCGACGTAGTTGTTGGAATACCGTCTCGGGGAGGGTATCGCTAATATAATTAAAGGGTTATTATACTAACATATGTACATTTGTGTAAATTATAGATTAACACCAGGAAACCCTAGAAGAAATCTAAAACAGCAATGTGAGTTTATCCGCTTTTTGTAAACCTTTTTGTGAACTGTTTTACAAAACCTTAAATGTTTTACAATGTGATTAAGCAGTGATTGAGTCTTTGTAGTTCTTCAATTACTGCCGGTATGTTGGGGTTTTGTATACAAAATGTGGAACACGTTACAATTGGACAAAGAGTTAGCCAATGTGTAATATGACCCACCAGTCAGGATTGACAGTACTGAATGAGTAATTGTGTAGAAATAAACATTGTAATCGCTCTCAATACTGTGTTAATTGATAAAATGTCTTCTTGATTAAACTGGGATTCACTCACCAGTATTTTCCACTGCAAATGTTTTAAAAACGCGTTTCAGGTAACACAATGTGACAGCCAATTAGTAAAAAGCCAGCTGGAGAGCACTGACGGCTTGGAAAAATGTGGCTATAAAAGTTACCAAAAAGACGATGTTTTAAATTCAATAAAATAGGGTTATCCTTATAAACATGTTGTAATAAAGAAACTTGGGTTTTACCCATGTGGTTATTAATATAAAATATGGTGGTTTTACTCTGATAAACATTTCCTAACTACGGTCCTGATGTAATTTCTGTTGCCGGATTAATAAACTAAACAAACTGATACCACCACAAGCGAATGTTCGCAGACGCCCGTTCCCGAGACAGATAAGGGGGCGGGGGTTGCGACAAACGGCGACCCCCTTTCGAATTGAGGTAACGTGTCCTGACTTACTTAGACAAATACGTCATCGATGTTAGGCCTACGATATTCGTCCTTTTGGTCATTCCTCGTTCCCAATTGATCGGATGTCACGAGACTTTGGTGAGACATAAAAATCAAAGAGTGGGACTAGTTATCAAGGTCTGAGTTTCACCTCTAGCTTGACAACATCGTACCCTAAATGGCGTTGATACTTATCCGCAGACAAGTCCCACTTGAATAATATGGAGATTTTCCCATCAAGGTTCGGATGTCACTCCTGTATTGAGAGCAAAACCTCGTGCAAAATACAAACACCGATTAACAGTGCTTCCAAAGTATAAAGTGTATATTGTGTTAGCCTTAGGAAAGGCATGTAAGTTTAACAGGAATATATGCTGCTAGGAAGTAGATACGGTAGAATGCATAAGTCTTAAACCACAAATATGAGTCGAGATTTCCTAGAACTATAGACTAGGGCAAGTATTCCTACTCATCCTAATTCCCTATAGTTATGGCTCTGATACCAATCTGTCACACCCCAACCGATGGCGGAAACATCGGGGTGCGAGCACTAAGCGTTCAGATTACTCATGAGATTCCATAACACTAGATATTCCAATAGAATTTAAATTGATTTCATAGCATTTGTCTAAAACATCAAACACAAATAACAAGTATCCAAAACATAACAAACTTTGTTCAAATTGTTCGAATAGCTAGATTAACTAGGTGACGTTTCTAGGCATCTCCTAGCTTGATTTCCACGTGTTCCGAAGCAACCTATCATCCTGCAACATGTATTAAAATATCAATACAAAGTATTGGCGAGTATACAAGTTTGAATAATTGCATAATAGATTTAAAACAACTCATATCCACAATGTAAGCAATAAAATAGTTTCAGCCGTGCAGGTGCCGCAGTCCACGCAGTGATAGCCCAAGTATCCCGATGCTTTAGTGTTTATCCAAGACTCAAGGTAAACTAGAATCCTCCTAACAATACCCCCCGAGAATAATGGGAGAGGTGCACCTCCTATAGCACTACTATTGTTAAGGCGGAACTACACACCCTGGATTAAACGTCACATAACACAAAATAGAATACTAGAATGCACAAGTTTCACATACACGTAGGATAGAGTATAGTTTGCAAAGTCTCAAGTATAGTAGTTTGTAGAACACATGTTACATCCCAAAGTTTAAAGCAAAAAGGGATCGAGTATACTCACAGTGATTGCTTAACGGTATAGACCGTTATTGGATCAAAGGGAGCTCTTTTAGAATTAGCCTGATTAGAGTACAACAGATAAGAGTCGAGCAGAATAACGAGATTACGCAAGGTGTCGGGAACAGTCACTGGATCGGATGGTTGTCCGATCGGATGGCTATCCGATCGGATTGCTAGTCGTTCGGGTGACATGTGTGAGAGGAACGGATGGCTGCCTGATCGGATGGCCATCCGATCGGGTTGCCACTTGGTTCAAAATGCATAAGGTGAGGGGATAGGGTGGCTGCCCGATCGGGTGGCTATCCGATCATGTTGCCACTCGACCCCAGTATTAAGTGCTTTGGTTCCTCTGATCGGGTGGCTATCCGATCGAGTTGCCACTCGACCAAGGGCTCCAAATTTCAAGTTTCAAGTTTCTAAGTGTTGAAGGGTCACGAGGCTAGCGTCACCCGATCGGGTGGCTGTTCGATCGGATGGTTATCCGATCGGGTTGCCGCTCGATCAAGTGATCCTCGTCTCATCCCTAACTTGTAAAAATTTCCAAGTTTCAAGATTAACGATGACGACGCCATACGTATTGGGACAATGGTATACTTATCGGCACACAGCCGTTCTGATCGGGTGGGAACCATCCCATTCCGATCCGTTAACTGCCTGCGATGGTGTTTATGTCGAAATCCATATTCCGGCCGTCATTCTCAGGTAGAAATCCATCTCTAAGCCGACTTCAGACTATTAATCAAGTCTATAGCCTGTTCGGAGTTGGATTCACCCGTATAAAGTGAAAGTTTGAAGAAGAGATGAAAACAACACAAGTTTTATTATGAAAATCCTAGATCTAGCTTAGATTTGATGAGAAATACAAGAAATCCCTTAGATCTCGGCTAGGTCTTACCAAGAATGACCTCATATAACGATTTGTACAACCGTCATGATGACATCATCCTCAAGCTCTCAGATCTGAGAGATTTCACAGTGAAAAGTGTGATTTCAAAGGTGAATCACATAGAGAATGAAGTGTAGATCAAGAAAGTACAAGGATCTAGCTTAAAACGTACCGAAATCGACGGGAAAATGAAGGTTTGTAGTGTGCGTGCATCTGGTCGGACAGGGCTGTCACATCAGGGAATAAAGTGATATGACAGGCCTATTTATAGTGTGGAGGAAGGTGGGAAAGGGTGAAGGCGTGCATGGATCGGGTGGCAACTCGATCGAGTGGCCACTCGATCGGGTGGTCATCCGATCGGGTGGTCATCCGATCGATGGTCATCCGATCGGATTGCCACTTTGGCCAATCCATCCTTCCCGTGATCCTGTTTTCGCGCGTAAGATCAAGCGTTGCGTATTATTGGGTATTAGAACAACTAGATTACATTATAAACACTATAAGTCTTTCAAAGATTGATAGATTCCGCCAGTGACAAGACTCTAGTCTCTCGTTCTACCAAGAATCAAGTTTCACGAGTCTCAAGAGTCAAGCACCAAATGTAGATTTAGGCATTCCGGTCATAGATTTAGGCATTCAAGCATAGATTTAGGCATTTCAAGCATATAGAATTAGACATTCCAAACATTATAGATTACCAAGATATCAAAGTATCACACATCATATAGATCAAGGGCTAGACTTGCCAATTAGCTAAAGTTCAGGGACTATTTTTGTCAAATGCCTAAGGTTTAGGGACGTTGGGTGTTACACCACTGTTGGGTTAAAACAGTTTTGTTAAAACAGTGTTTTGAAACCACTTTTGGGTTAACATAAACCATAGTATTCGTTTAGAAAACTCGAAATCGTTTAGCAGATATGAATCACCCCAAAACATTCGAAAATGGTAAAAGAGGGGACTATGTACTCACATTGAATTGCAAGGTATCCTCGATTAAATGAACTTAACAAAGCTTGGGCAAACCAAGGAAATCAAGTAGTACCTAGTAATCGGATCGCTAAGTTAATAAATCGACACCTAAATCGGAAGATCGAGTAGAATGAGGTCTCGTAAACCAAATGAGTATTGGAACTCATGTGATATGGTTTAACAAAGTCTACATTCTAAATCGGAACCTATTATAAGTGCTTTTGGCCCGTTATGACCCGTTAAGGTAGCCTACGCTACTTTAACGCGTCGTTCACGTGAATGAACGTTCGAGATGCCTAACTAGTCCTATGACAAGTATTATATGCCCTAACATGTTTAAATATGTTGCATAGTCAGTTTAAGTGTCAAAAATTAAATTACATATGCTTAAATTCAAATTATGCATGAAAAGGGCCTATCATACAACTAATTAAACTAAGTGACCATAAGGTATAACCTCGGAAGGTTATTCCCTATATAACTATGGTCACAAAATATACTTGGTCGGATCCTAACGATCGACCAAACGGGTCGGGTTTGAAAGTCTAAGCGGTTGTCAAGATCTCTTGACTTACGACCCTATACAAGCACTAGACTAAAAGTGACGAGTTAAACATGTTAAAACATGTTTAACTAAGTTAGAAAACAGGTTTGATATCAAAACAAAGTGTTTTGATACCCGAAAATAGCTTCGTTGCAAAATACGCATAAATACGCATTTTGACCGAAACTTTGACTCGTCACTTCGACTAATCGATGTTGTAATCAGTAGGTATAGTCATATGGGACTATAACCATCGTGATTACGCTCACGTTTCAAAGTTCGATTGAACTTTGACTTGACCAATTCATGGTCAAAGCAGAAAGTCAAACACTGTTTGACTTTCATGCTTGAAAAAGCATAAACAAGCATGAAAGAAGCTTTTAAAAGGTCCAAGCTAGAAAGAATTGAACTAAAATACTCAGGTATGAAGCCTTCAACAATGTGAGAGCTTCAACTTAGAGCAAATCAGATCAATGAGCAAGGAACAATGGCAAACTTGATCGGTATTTATAGGAAACCTTGAATTAACAAGATCATTACATGTGTTTTTGCAAGGATCAAGGCATGATCTTGGCCATACACATGTGGCCCATAGTTTCTAATACAAGGGGAGTTCAAAAACAAGTCCATGGTATGCCAAATCAGGGGTTAAAATCAGTGGAAACAGGCTGTAAAGCCAGATTCAATGTTTCTGTCTGCAGCAGCTGTCGCAGGCCGCGAAGACATAGGCAACAGTCTTCGCCCCAGGCGAGAGACTACAGGTCAGACTTTCAAATTTTGGCAAAACAGGCCCCTGCATGCTATAAACTTGTTTTTCGATGCGTTTAAGCCCCGTTAACCCCATTTCAAGGCTCTACAATGAAGTTAAAGCATAGGGAACATGAAATATGCTTGAAAACATCTCGGATGTCGGTTCGTTTGGTCGTACGGTCACGTTATTCGGTTAATTACGATGAAAACTCGAACGGACGCGAAAATGATCCAAATTTCACGACGAATGGTATTTTTGCATTCCAATCACTAAAATAAAATATTTTAATGATTACAAAAAATTTTGGATGTCCGGATTGTAACACCCCGTGTTTCGAAAATCAAAGTCAAAGTCAAGATTGAAGTCAAAGGAAGAAAAGATTCCTAATTGCGATCTGTCACTCCTTGCTCAACTACTGTTTTGACTTCTTTGACTTGTAATCGAATTTATTTAATCGCTTTAGTTGCATTATGTGGAGTACCTATTAATAATCGATGTTTAATAGATTTATCGCTTATCGCTATCGCAAATCGCAACTCGAATTATGTGTTCTGGATATTGTTTTACGTGTGTGTGCTACTTATGTGTTATTTGTGCATGTTATATTTATGTTGGGGTGTTAGTCGCAATTGCAATCTATCGCATCACAATCGAATCGAAAACGCTAAACGCAAGTTAATTATAGTGATTGTATATTAGATATAGTAGTTATGTTATTTGTGTGACTAATGGGTAATACTATCGCATTGCTCCCTCGAATCGAATCGCAACGTTCAACACGCGAACCGAAATGACAAAACTCATCGCGCCGAACACTTGGATCGAGTGGCCAACCGATAGAGTGGCCATCCGATCGGATTGCCATCCGATCGAGTTGTCACCCGATCGGGTTGCCACCCGATCGGACTGCCACCCGATCGACCAGCCACTTTCCCTACTTTCCTTTTTGGGAAACCCTATAAATACCCACCTGTCACATCATTTGTGATGTGACAGCTCCTTGTTCGACCAGCCGACTCCAAGCCCTCTTTTCTCTCGATTTCTCTCGATTCTTGTAAGTTTCTAACCTAAATCTTGTACTTCTATGATCTACACGCACTTCTCCATCATTTTCACCTTTCAATCTTAACTTTTAACCGTGAAATCACCGAATTTGAGGTGTTCTAGGATGATGTCATCATGTAGTTCTTATGAGCTTCAATGTTGGCCTCATTCCACCAAGAACAACTTAGATCTGAAGGATTTCCACAAGATTAATCAATGTTTTTGCAAAGATCTACACAAAATCATGGTTGAAAGGATTGAAAGAAGGTTTTCCAACTTTCTTTCAACTCTTTTACACTCAATGCCTTCAAAACCGATAGAATCGGAGCTCGTTCTGATCTTCTACTCGTTCTTAGTGATGGATTAGTTCCAGATCTGAATTCTATCCAAGAGATAAGTGATTTTGGGTTTGAACATGAACAACTGTCTCAAACCGTGAACCGGCAGGACTAGGGTGATTCCTGTTCGATTGGGTCACTTGGGACAAGATGGGGTATCTGTTGTTTAAGCCGGTTATCATAACGTCTCGTTCAAAACTACAAAACTTCAAACGAAATCAAGTGACAAGACGATCTGACAGTTGGGACGGATTGTCGTCCGATCTGGTTGCACTTGGTTCCATACTTAAACTTTTATTTAAACTTTTCAAAGGACTGAACGTTGAAAGGATTACCACCCGATCGGATTGCCATCCGATCGAGTGACCGTCCAATCGTGTGACGTTTAGGACTTTGGTACTTAAACAATTTTCAACATATTCAATACAAACGGATTGCCACCCTATCAGATAGCCATCCGATCGAGTGACTGTCCTGCTGTGAACTTGTTTTCACTAAGTGTCCTACCAATCGGATTGTTGTCCGATCGAACTGCCGTTCGATCGACCGACCTGAAGGGTAGAGATACTTCTCTATTTTTAAAATGCTACAACGAAAACTTCAAAGTACAAACCAGCATACACAAACACATCCTCACCAAACGAGGTGACAATCCAATCGAATAGCCATCCGATCGGATTGCCATCCGATCCTTGGTACACTGCATCATTTTACGTGCCGCTCATCATTTATGCTATCGTAACTGTTCAGGCTAATCTCCCTCAGCGCTCCCTTCAATCCAAGAGAGTGTTTACTTGTTAAACACAATCTATGAGTATACTCGATCCCTTTTTGCTTTACGCTTTTTTGGGTGTTACATACGTTACTTATTCTAAAACACATCGAACATACAACGCAACACTATTTATACGCTAACCTCTAATGCTTGTTATACGTGACTCGATGAATGCCTGTTTGTTATGTTAACACATTGATTGCTGTCTACCTGCCTTAGCAACGATAGTACTATAGTTTGGACTCAGCACCTGTTCACTCAGGGGTTGTTAAGGATAATTACTTCACGTGTTCACAGTGGTGAATATGTGTTGCGCACTCGCTACTCGCAGTCAACTCGCAATCATTAGTATTGATTGGATCTTTGTCGATAACTTACATGCTTCACATTATACGTTATTCATGCTGGTTATGCGTAAACGATTTCGAACTCTATTATGCTATTATCAAACTTGTATGCTCACCTTTACACTATGTGTATTGACCTCTATTTTAACGTATGTGACAGGTGTTTGAATGCTTAGGATGGACTTACCTGCTTTTGTGGAATCAAGTTGGATCGAGAGTCTAGAAACAAAGACAATTTATATTTGAAATCTGAGTTGTCAAAACAGTTTTATTTGTTTGGAGATATTATGTCTGTAATAACTTGCTTGCTTAATGGGTTACGGTATGGGACGTAATGTTTAACTATTCGGTAAAGTAGTTGTTATGGAATTTCTCTCGAACAATCTGTTTCGCTCAGTGCCATGCCCCGATGTTTCCGTCATCGGTTGGGGTGTGACACGGATATGTCCAAAACGTAAGATATGCGCGTAAATGCCAACTTATGCACTTTTTGATGCTTTTAATCTCTATTGATCAATAAGCATATTTTCGCATACCGAACCCCTCAAAGCCTATTTTTAAGCTATGTAAAGGATATTTAGAGTATGTTTAGCTTATGATCATGTCCCGGAATGTTCGTTACTATACGAATCGGCATACTTTCGCAGTTTGTCGCAAATAGTCCCTGCGATCGAATAAACTTGTTTTTGGCACACCAAACCCTCCAAAACTTATTTCTAAGTTATGTAAAGGTTATTTAAGGTATGTTAAGCCTATGTCACTGCTCCGGAGTGTTTGTCGGGTTAAACAGATTACGTTTACGCATCAGTTTGCGTATAACTTTCCAGAAAGCGATTTAAAGCTTGAAATCGAACGAAAATTGACATGTGCAAATGTCTCATGTATTTATACAAATACCAAGTATGAAACACAAGATTTCATTGGTTTTGTATTTGTATGATGGTCGTAGAGGCACATATGTCACATTTTCTGCACTAATTTTTTTCCTACTCACATAAAAATTTATCTTGCACATTTCGAAAATTATCTTACACATATTTAAATTTATCCTACACAACTCGTAATATATCCTACACACCTAGTAATTTGTCCTACACTTTAAATTAAGTTTTTTTCTATTTTTTGAAAAAAAAATATATATATTTTGAAAATAAGTTCAAATTTAATGTAGTTAGCTATTAAAGAGGAAGATTAGAAATTAATGATCTATATAAGTTTACAAATATACCCTTACATTAAAAATAAATGCAAATATTAAATGAAGTAAAATCAAGAATTTTTATAGGTAATTTGATCAAATCATTTAATGATTTTATTATTTATTTTTTCTAATCAAATTAATGAACTATAATCACTTAATAGTCTATCTTATAAAATATTTGTGCACCTTACACAATAAAAACAATCCCGCACATGATCTTACATATTCAACGTTTCCAACACCATTAA
This sequence comes from Helianthus tuberosus, assembly GCA_030545235.1. Taxonomy (NCBI): domain Eukaryota; kingdom Viridiplantae; phylum Streptophyta; class Magnoliopsida; order Asterales; family Asteraceae; genus Helianthus; species Helianthus tuberosus. The sequence goes on from JARYGA010059779.1 coordinate 2,806,796, forward strand.
AACAATATTTTGGTGTAGGATACATAATGTGTAGGACTCAATCACTTTTAAATAACTTCATGACTCATAATAAAATATGTGTAGGACACAACATTTTTAAATAATTTTTTCACTTCTAATAAAATTGGTGTAGGAGCCAACACATTAGTGGCAGTGAAAGAGGAAATTATGGTTGCATTAATGAGACTTGAGTAACTCTGTAAAATATCTATTAATATTCTATATCAAATTGTCTATACTACCCTAAGTAATTAAAACTGTTAGTGCATAATGTCTATAGCCTATGTCGTCAGTCGTGTAGTGTCGTGTCATGTATGTTTTGAATAGTTTAATGTTTATTTCCAGTTCACATGAATGTTCAAACGAAGTGGATGTTCAAACGAAGTGGAAGTTCAAACGAAGTGGTCACTTCATACGAACTGGAGTTTGTCCAGTTCGTATGAAGCTCAGACGACCTGGATACCCTATAAATAGGGATGTAGTTTTCTCATTTGTAACTTTTCCAAGAATCTTGAGACAAAGTGCTGTTGGATTCTCTGCTTGTAAAACGTTGATATATGAATGGAAAACATGTTTAAAGTACTTCTTTCTACTACTACTCACGTTCTACCATCGATTTCAGGCTGTTAGTTTGTTTCCGCCATTCTAACGGTCCAGATTTAACTCTGAAAGACTTGTATTGATCGTTTCTCGATCCTACAAGTGGTATCAGAGCTCAGGATGAGTTAAATCTGAGAAATCAGTGGTTTGAATGTGTGTAAATCTGATTCATCTACTTTTTCTTGGATTTTTGAATGATTTCACGGACCAAATGGACTGATTTTTGAATATATTGTGTAAAACATTGTTTTAAACAATCCTTTAGAGTTTCTGACCTAAAATCGACTTAAAACATACCAAAAATCATCAAAAAATGGCACTTCGTTTGAGATTTATGTTTAGTTCGCATGAGATGATTCAGTTCGTTTGAGATTTCACACGAAGAGTAGGCCAGTTCGTTTAAAAAATCCAGTTCGTTTGAGATTTCACACGAAGAGAAGGCCAGTTCGTTTAAAAAAATCCAGTTCGTTTGAGATTTCACACGAAGAGTAGGCCGGTTCGTTTAAAAAATCCAGTTCGTTTGAGATTTCACACGAAGAGAAGGCCAGTTCGTTTCAAAAAATCCAGTTCGTTTCAAAAGTTCAGTTCGTTTGAGCTTTTACTTCGTGTGAAACCTTCTGTTCGCTTCAAAAGTTCAGTTCGTTTGAGCTTTTACTTCGTGTGAAACATTCAGTTCGTTTCAAAATTTTCACTTCGTATGAGATTTCATTTTGTGTGAACATTCAGTCCGTTTGAAAGTTAAATCATTTGAAATTTCCACTCCGTTTGAATCAGATTGTTTTCAAAAAGTCACTTCGCTTGAAAAGTTAAAAAACTTAACAAGTTTTTCAAAGTTTAAAAATGGAAAATCAAGATTTTTATAATTTCTTTGAAGGCGGTGGGATGACAGCAGCACAAACATCAGGCAGTATTGTACAAAACGTGAATATGGAGAATGAACTTGGGACGATGCAGAAACCTCCTAAGCTGATGAATATTGACGAGTATTCGGGTTGGTCTGGAAGGTTTAAAACATGGGTTCAAGCAAACCACTTCGAGTGCTGGATGAAGATTGAAGTGAAATATGAACCTCCTAAAAATGGTTTGGGTCTTGTGAAAAGGATTGGCAGTTTGACAAAAACTGAAATAGCAGATTTCAAAGCTGAAAAGAAGATGATGAGTATTCTTCAACAGGCAATTAAAGAAGATATCTTAGTGTTGCTGCAACATGAGGATAATTCACAATCCATTTGGAATGAGCTGAAAGTAAAGTTTCAAGGGAGTGTAGAGATGATCAAAAGCAAGAAGGCTTTGATAAAGAAACAATTTGACATCTTCACGAGTATGAAAGGTGAAACTACAAAACAATTGATTGAAAGATACTGCCATCTAGTTGTGGAGATGGGAAGATTGGAGATAACTAAGACTAATGAGGAGTGGATCGATAAATTGGCAGACACATTGCCATATGATGAGTGGAGTACTTATTTGATGGTGTTAAAGAACAATTCAAATTTTGGTAATTTGAATCTGAGTGGTTTCATAGAGAAGATCGAAGCACATGAGTTAGAGTTAACAAAGATCAAACAGATGAATTCTGCAAATATTCAACAGGATGTTTCACTGTATTACAAAGGTAGTTCTCCGGCAACAACGAATTTGAGCCCGAAGATTCAAACAGGGTTTAGTGCAGATGTAACATCCGGTGCTTCGTCTAGTACTTCAAGCAACAACAAGTCCTCACCGTTTGCGAGTTATGAGCCAAATTCCAAAGCTTCTGAACAAGCTACTCCACAAAACTTTTCAAGCTCGAACAATCAGAGTCAAGGTCCGGGGATAATGTGCAACATTGCAGTAAATATTAAAAACGCTAAAGATTTTACAGAATCTGCTGCTAAATAACACATTGCATTACTCGCATCAGTATTGGAATCATACGAGAGTTTGGTGGCTGGGAGAATAGGAAACCCTGATATGAAGAAAGAGGACTATGATCAAATAGATCCGGAGGAACTCGAATTGATAGACATCAAGTGGGGTATGGCTAGCTTGGTGAGAAGAGCTCAACGATTCATGGAGATTACGGGTCGAAACAATTTGTTAGGACCTGATCAAAAGCTTGGATTTGACAAGTCAAAAGTGACGTGTTTTAAGTGTAAAGAAAAGGGGCATTTTAAGAGAGAGTGTCCGAATAGAGAGGTCAACAATCACCAAAATCCATTTACCAATGATTACTACAAACAGGCGATCTATCACAAGACAAATCAACAACCTGTCGTTCAAAGACCTCAGATTGAGAACAAGCCGAAAAAAGCTCTCATAGTTAACCAAGATGTTGAAAAGATAGCTGAAGGATTCAGTTGGGATAAATATATCCCTGGCAGTGAGGGTAGAGGATTGGTGGCTGAGATTGTGGAAGAACCGGAAAGTGTTGTTGAAACAGAGGTTGTTTGTGAAGACGTGTCTGAAGAAAGTTCGATTGATCTCGAGGAAATTGCTGCAGAAGTTTACTATTATCAATCCGAACAAGAGGTTTTAGCTAGTTCTTTAAAATCAATTATGCCTCCTAATGTGGTTGATTCTTTTGCAGGTTTTTTCAGTGAGACAACAAATGGATTTTGCCCACAGTTTGATGCTGAGAAAGCTCCGATTGAAGAGATAATTGATGTTTCAAAAGAAATGACTGAAGAAACACTCAAAGAGATTACTGACAAAGCCTTGATGGCAAAACTGAAAGAGGTAGACACAGAATCTGTAAAATCAGAGTCTGTTGATACTGAGTCAGTTGAAAACGTGTCGGTCAAAGCAGAATTAGGTCAAAAGGAGTCTGATGGGAAATCGGGAATTGAGGAGATCAAATCAAACGAAGTGTCTGAGTCAGAATATGATAATGTCGGTAAACAGGATGTTAAAATTGATCAAGAGGAAAAGAGTGTTGAAAATATTGAGTCAATGTCTGAAACTTCATGCGAAAATTGTTCAAAACCCTGCATGAAGTGTCTTGAAAAGGACACAAAGTTTCAGGAATTGAAACATTATACTGATGAACTCAAATTTGATCTGAGTGAAGTAAAAGAAGCATATGACAAGTTGGCTAAATCTATCAAAATGATTCAAAATGAGAGTCTTGAAAACGATAAAGCCACAAAACTGTTAAAATCAACAGTTCTTGATAAACAAAAGGAAATCAACTTTCATTTGGACACAATTGCTTTGTTGAAAAAAGAATTAGAGTTAACTAAAATTGAGAATGAAAGAATTGATAAGAAGTTGATGAGTTATGTTGCATCTTCATATGTGATTGAGCAGATTGTCCCAAAACAACCAGATGCAACACCGGTCTTTAACAGTGTTCCACCCCCAATGTGGAGTCATTACACTCAAAAGTATCCAGATGGGGTGGAAGCTGCTTTGAACCTCAAGTTGAGAACAATTGAGGATGAGTTTCCTGAGAGTATTGATGTTACATTCTCTCCGTCCGACACTGACAATGAGTCACAGGTGATCAAAACCGTTGTTGACCAAGTGTTAGATGAAGAGAGTGATAACTCAGATTTTGAAACTGTGAAAACTCATTTGGAAAGTTCCAGTTCTGAATGTGAAGATGATGGTAACTTTTTGGACAAGTTTATACCAAAATCAGAAAAGATTGGGAATGATGATCTGATCATGGTGGTTTACACAATGATTGGAACTGACAAACTCTATTCTGATTTTGAGTATCCGATCCAAAATGCGAACATGAAAAATGTTGAAAAGGTGTTTAAGCTTGTCGAGATTGATATTTCTGAAGTAAACAACAATGAGTTCTTTTCAAAACCTAAAAAATCTTTTGTGAAACAAAACAACCCTGGGAAGAATGATAGGGTGGGTAACAATGGGTCTAACAAGAAAAATAGAAACAATTTTAAAAACAAAGGTATTAGGTTTGAAAAGAAGATGGCTAAGAAGAATTTTAAACCAAAGGAAAAGATGTGTGATATTTTTGTTGAAGGTCCTAGTGTTGATGCTGAAAAAGAGTATATCTTCAGTCAAAAAGCCATTGATGATTTCAATGCAGCGAAGAATTTGAAAGAAGAGACCTACAAATCAACTTTTGTCGAATATGACAAAAGAATTTGTTACCGCTGCAATGAGATTGGTCATATGGCAAAGCAATGTACCAAAAAGATTGAAAAACCCATTTTCAAGAAACCTGTTTTGCAAAAACCAAAACCTAAAACTTCAACTGATGATAAGGGTAAAAAACCAATGGTTTCTTCTGTTCGAATTCTGAAAAGAGGTGAATCGTTGAAGTCCGAAGAAAAACCGAAATCAATTTTTTAGATTGGTGAATCTTCGAAAACTCAAAAGACTTCAAAAATTTATCCGAAAACGAAAGTTTTTGAAACTCAATCATGGGTAGCTAAATCGAAACAATCAGTTGAGGTGAAGAAAATGGAGAATGAGTTAAAATCTGAATCAAAAGTGGGTGCTAGTGATGTTCAGAAATTTGAATTTGAATTAGACAAGTTTCTTGCAGAATTTCCACCAATTAAGAATGGAAACTTAAAATCAAAATCAAAATCTGAACCTGTTGTTTCAAATGTGATCTTTAGTATTCCGAAAGTTGATGTGAAATGTGATTTAGTGTTTGGTAGTGTTCCACAGGAAAAGAAGTCATGGGCTTCATTGTTTGAATGAATTGCTATGATGTATGCAGGGGCTGCCGAGGTCGTATATCTCAAAGTGGATAATGGACAGCGGAGCTTCAAGACACATGACCGGAATGCTAGCATTACTTTATGACGTCAAGTCTATCAACGGAGGATATGTAGGATTCGCTGGGAATCAGGGAGGAAGGATTGTTGGTCAAGGGACTCTAACGAACGGAGTCATTTCATTTGATAAAGTGAACTATATAATTGAACTTGAAAACAATCTGCTGAGTATCTCACAGATTTGTGACAATTCTTTTACCGTACATTTCACTAAAAATGAATGTCTTGTCTTAAAACCTGGTTTCAAAATTCCGGAAGAAATGGTGTTGTTGCGAGCTCCACGAGTAAATGATCTGTACATTCTTGATATGGGTGTCGCAACAACAACAGATTATCAAAAACAATGTTTTGTGTCAAAAACCAAAGCTACTGAAAAAGAGTCGATAATGTGGCATCGAAAGATGGGCCACATTCATATTAGAAAAATGAACTTTCTTGTATCAAATGATTTAGTTGAAGGTGTAAATTTGAAAAACTTTCACTTGAATGATGATTGTGTAGCTTGCAAGAAGGGAAAGCAGACAAAGAAGAGTCATCCACAGAAGCTCCTAAACTCAATCAGAGTACCTCTCGAGAGACTCCACATGGATCTCTCTGGACCTGTTAATGTGCAGAGTATCAGTGGAGATTTATACTGTCTGGTGGTCACTGATAACTTCACTAGATTTTCTTAGGTAGTGTGTATGGAGAGGAAAGATCAGACGTTTGAGTCTTTGATGATTCTTTTCAAGAAGATGGAAACGCTCTACAAAGTGCCAATCCGGAGAATAAGAAGTGACAATGGAACGGAGTTTAAGAACAATCGCATGCTCGAGTTCTGTAACGAGAAGGGAATTCTTCATGAATTCAGTGCACCATACACCCCACAGCAAAATGGTGTAGCTGAACGAAAGAACCGTACCATCATTGAAACAGCTCGAACGATGCTTGCCGATTCCAAGTTACCCATATATTTCTGGAGTGAAGCTGTGGCAGCGGCGTGTTATACATTGAATCGAGTTCTAACCGTCAAGAAATACAAGAAAGCGTGTTTTGAACTTCTTCATCGGTACAAGCCGAATTTGAAGTTTCTAGAGCCGTTTGGATCTCCATGTACATTCATTGATCAAGATGGAAAGTTTGGCGCGAAGAGTAATGAGGGATTTTTTGTTGGATATGCGAGTCCGCTAAAAAGAGTGTTCGTACCATGCCTGAAGAAGGTGATTGAAGTTCAGCATGTGGATTGTCAGAAACATACTGATCCACCTCAACTTCCCGGACACAGATTGCTTTTCGACTACGAAAAACTCTGGGAGACTTTCCAACTGCCGATAGAGCCGAGTGAAGAGGAACTTGCTTACTTATACCAACAGCAACAATCCATGGTACAAGATCAGATACCAAGACCGTTGGTGGTTTCTCAACCGGATGTGGATACAAACATTCCTATAACTGGTGCAAATGATCACGAGGCAGGTCCCAGTGGAACAACTCACGAATCACCAGAGGAACCAGCTCCTTCATTTGATCAGTCCGATGACTCAGATTCGGAAAACGGTCCGATATTTGATGAGGATCCAAATGTTGCTACAACTGAAGCTGAGGATCACACCGGTGATTTAGACATCACGAGTCTGCAATCGGAAGTAAATGTGCCTGACGTCGTCATGCCAAGAACTCTTTCTTACCATCCTTCAGATCAGATAATTGGAGATCTTCAGAGCGGAGTTAAAACAAGAGACCAGATCAACAGAGCACTTACTTGTTTTAATACATCTGTTGCTCCTTTACAGGAAGAATTCTCACTTAAATGTTTTATCTCGCAGATTGAACCCATAACGTATAAAGAAGCTTTGACTGAAGACAGCTGGGTGAATGCTATGCAGGAAGAGCTTCAGCAGTTTGAAAAGTTGGGTGTCTGGAAATTGGTAGACCTTCCTGAGAATCAGAAGTTGATAAAGACAAAGTGGGTCTTTAAATGCAAGAGAGATAATAGAGGTGTGATAGTAAGGAATAAAGCACGACTGGTAGTACAGGGTTTCAGCCAGCAGGAGGGGATATATTTTACTGAGGTGTATGCCCCTGTAGCTAGGCTCGAGGCGATAAGAATCTTCCTAGCCTTTGCATCGTGGAAAGGATTCAAAGTATACCAGTTGGACGTGAAATCCGCATTTTTGTATGGAACAATCAAGGAAGAAGTCTATGTTGGACAACCTCCAGGGTTCGTAGATCCGATACACAAAAACAAAGTCTATCTGCTGGATAAAGCACTTTACGGTCTCCACCAGGCCCCGAGAGCCTGGTATGAGACGCTTTCCCAATATCTGTTGGACAACGGGTTCATCAGAGGGACAGTTGATAGTACTCTGTTCACCAAAGAGGTTGGAGGGCATCTTTTGATTGTACAGATTTATGTTGACGATATCATCTTTGGATCGACAAATGATGATTTGTGTAAGGATTTTGAAAAGGTCATGAAGAAGAAATTCGAAATGAGTTCGATGGGGGAGATGAAGTTCTTCCTCGGGTTACAAGTTGAGCAGATGCCCGAAGGAATCTTCATTCATCAAACCAAATACGTGAATGATATTCTGGAAAAGTTCAGCATGGCTCAATCTAGTCCAGCATCAACCCCCCTAGCTCAGAATCACGGGATTTGCCCAGACGAGAGTGGAGAGAAGGTGGAAGAGACACTGTATCGGTCAATAATCAGATCCTTGATGTATCTTACTGCTTCCCGCCCGGATATCATGTATCCGACTTGCTTATGTGCACGATATCAGTCAAGCCCACGCCAGTCTCATCTGACGATCGTGAAACGAATCTTACGGTATTTGAAAGGCTGCCCAAGCACCGGTTTGTGGTATCCTAAATCTGGCGATTTCTCTCTCTCAGGTTTTGCTGATTCAGATTTTGGTAGTTGTAAACAAAATGCGAAGTCCACCACTGCTGGGTGTCAGTTTTTTGGAACTCGACTGGTCACCTGGCAGTGCAAGAAACAAACCTCAGTAGCGCTCTCTACGTGCGAGGCAGAATACGTTTCGGCCTCGAGCTGTTGCTCACAGATCCTTTGGATCCAACAGCAGATGCGAGACTTTGGTTTGCATTTCTTGAATACTCCGATTTATGTGGACAACGAAGCGGCCATTAACATAACAAAAAACCCGGTTCACCACTCGAAAACTAAACACATTGAAATTCGGCATCACTTTATTCGTGATTGCTACGAAAAGAAGTTAATCCGAATTGAACATATACACACCGATGAACAGAAGGCTGATTTTTATACAAAACCTTTTGATAGAAAAAGATTTAATTATCTTTTGAAATTGAACGGGATGAAAAATCTGTTTTCTGGGAGGGTAATCGAGTGTGAAGCCGAGGAGGACGGCGATCTGATGTGGTCCACGTCAAAGTTGTCAAGTTTTTGTTTGTACAGTTTATTTTCTGCATTTGATAAAAATCAAAAACACAAAAATATGTTTTTGTTTTTAGGGGGAGAAAGTTTGCAGAAAAATACAAAAACATGATAAAATTACAAAAATCCAAAAACATTTGAAAAAGTAAAAATGAGTTTGTGTATAAAGGGGAAATGATAGTACATCAGCTAGACAGTGCAGTACGCTAAAGAAATGTAAAGTATAAATGTGTTAAGCAATCTTGTATATGATATGCCGATAGGTTTTTACACATTTAGTAGGTTTGTTCGGGATATAAACATAAAAATTACTTGCTTTTATGTGGGGAACATCTCTCAGATATATGGGTAACCCCCGAAATCTTGTTTGAAAGGTCCCTCTTTCTGAGATACTAGGTCTTTATGCTTAGTGATATCTGGGGTATTATCCCGGGACTTCTGATAATGCGGAAGCAATGGCCTAGTCCCCGGAGAATACTTTACTGCTTGCTTGAAATATAGCGCCGCCCTCAGCATAAATGATAAGACAATAAAATTGCTAATCAATGCTGTTGTAAAAAAGATCCTCTAAAGGGGACCCACCTAAAGTCGAGGCTGTCATCTCTCTGCTGAACGGAAGTTCTGACCTGAGCTCTCACGGCCCTCGCATCTAACCTCTTACAGATATCATCTAGGTATACTCACCTGTAAGACTGAATATTGGGATCTGGATACGGGAGTATATTATGAGGTGGGACACATATAAAAGTTAAGTCTTAAAACATTAAATCCGTATCCTGAATAGATTGAACTTTGTGTGAAAATTTAAAGTGGACCAGTATATCGACAATCATTGCAAATTGTTTAATACTGAAAATGTAATTAAAGCTTAACGGTACTTGTATCTCGTCGGCAGCTGATATGATCCCCTAACACGCTCACAAAAAGATTGTGTGTACAGTTTATTGCTTATCATCATTTAAATCCAAAAAGATTTTATTTTTCATCTTATTTTCGACAACAGACGTTGGGGATCAGATGATCAAAGTCTTATGTGCTAAACATGTCTGGATCATGAGGGTTGGGTAAGCAGAAGATTCTGAAAATTGATTGGTAATTGCTTGAAAGTGTGAAAGTTCATTAACTTGAACTTAATCTGTTTCAGAAAATCAGCAACTTCATAAACTGGTCAACCAAGGTCATTAACTTAGACTTGGTAGACTAAATGTTTAACCAGGGTCATTAACTTGGACTTGGTTAAATGTGTGTGTATATAAAAAATTCAAAATAAAAAAATAAAATGAATAATTTCAATTCAAATCTAAAACTAAAAACAAAATTGTTTTTTGGAAAAAGTCTAAAAATGGAAAAGTCAAACTTTGTTTCACCATAGACGAAGTTGCAACTTCGTTTCAAAATCAACTTCGTTTCAAAATCCTCTTTGTTTCAAAAGCTCCTTCGTTTCAATTCACACGAACCAGATGCACTATATAAGGGTTATTCAGTTCGTTTGTAATCAGCTCTCACATCTACTTCGTTTCAAACACCTGTGCTCTCAAACGAACTACGGCGATTTGTCAAAACAAGCCGAAAATCTGTTGAACTGTTGTTTGTAATCCTTGTATAAGTTGGTTTGCTCAACTTATATAATGGTGAAGGTATGTTTTTAATTGATTATCGGTACATATCTGATGTTTTTCGCATGATTTTGACTGTTCCAGTTCGTTTAAATTGTAGATCTAGGGTTTAGTGTTGATTGATTTTGAACGAAAATCACAATAGAGTGTTCTGAATCTGTTGTAGAACATGGATCTAGTTTTGATTTTATATTTTCAGAATTGATATTGTTCATATCGAAGCTTTTATCATAGATCTAGGGCTTGTTGGTGTTCAAAACTGAATGAAAATTATATCATGATGATCGGATTTTGATGTTTAACAGGATTATAGGGTTAATTTCATCATATCAACAAGTTTTAAAACCTGCAACTTTACTGTTCATGTTTAACAATTTCAAACGAAATGACGATGAAGTTCGCATAAACTCATCAGATCGTTTGAACTGCAGGTCGTTTAAATTGATGAAGTTCGCATAATCTCATCAGATCGTCTGAACTGCAGGCCGTTTGAATTGTTCAGTTCGTCTGAGTACATCAGATCGTTTGATCTGCACTTTGTTTGAATTGTTTAGTTCGTCTGAGTACATTAGATCGTTTGAACTGCAGGTCGTTTGAATTGATAAGGTCGTATGAATACATCAGATCGTTTGAACTGCAGGTTGTTTAAATTGACTAGTTCGTATAAGTTCATCAGTTCGTTTGAACGGTTTTTTGTTTGAACTGATTAGGTCGTTAGAGTTATTCAGTTCGTTTAAACTACTTGTTCGTTTGAAATGTGATATGTTGATTTGAAATCTTGAAAATTTTTTCTAAGTGTTTCTCATGTTGATCTTGTATATGTTTCAGGCTTCTAGTACTACATTTGATCCAGCACACAACATTTGTTGTGTTTTCGATGAAAAGTTGCCAAAGATGGATGCTTTTAAGGAAATTTTACCGTTCATGAGTCGGTTACCAATACAGAAAGCTCTCACTGATCAACACAAAGTCTTTAAATCACACGTTGATTATTTCTGGAAGCATGCTAGTGTGGATAATGAAAATAATTTGATTACCTCGTTTGTTCAGATAGGAAATGAAGATAAAGAAATTATTATATCTGAAGCGCTTGTTCGTGAGGTGTTGAGGTTTCCTGATGATGAGAATTCACCAACTGGATTTCCGGAAAAAATGGTGAAGGGATGTTTGCTAAGAATGGGGTATAGTGGACCTTTGAACAATGCAAATTATTCGAAAGCATGTTTCATGAAACCGTACAAGTTTTTCATTCATTCAATATTACATGCTCTTAGTCACAGAATGGGAGGATACGATGTGATGAAGGATTATCAAATGTGCATGGTTACTGCACTGGTTTTAAACAAGAAATACAATTTTTCTCGTATTGTCTTTCATTACATGAAAGATAACATTAAATCTAAGAATCGAAGAACGTTATTTCCAAGATTCATACAGATGATTCTTGATCATGCATATCCGAATTTGTCAAAAGATGATGTGAATGATTTGTTGGTGTTGAATCACATGAATAATGATACATTGATCAGATTGGGAAAGTATACAGATAGCTGGAAGGAACCGAAGCGTACTGAGTTCTTTGGTTTCATTAGTAATGAAAATTATGTAGATCCAGATCCTATGAATCATCTCAGGTGGAGAAATGACGAAGAAATGAAAGAGAAAAGTGTTGTTGATGAATTGGCAAAGCTGGAAGGTTTTGTTGAGACTAGAAATGAATGGTTCACGAAAGCAGAAAAGAAAAAGAAAGGAGGTAAAAGGACACCAAAAGTTCAAACTGATGAAGGGCCGTCCTCTCAACCTCAATAGAAACGACAAAAGAAAGTTGTTGAAACATTACTTGTCGATGAACCAGATATTGAAGAAACTGAAAAGCCTGAATCTCCAGCAACTGAGCAACTAATGAAAGAAGTTGATGAAACTACAATAGTTGATGAGAATGTGGCAGGTAAAGAAACAGTAGATGATGATGTTGCAGTTGGTAGTTCGTCTGAATCTGATGATGCTGATATCTGGAATAGCAATTATAATCCGAGAGAAAGAGGAGGTCAAAAGAAAAGAAAGAAAAATTCTGATGATGAAGACAAGGAATATGTGCCACCTGAAAATGTTGAAGTTATTACATCTTCTGAAAAAAGAAAGAAGTCTACTTCTCGAAAGAGTGTTAGTGCTTCGGCTACAAGAAGGTTGAAGTTTAGATTGAAAAAGAACAAACAATCAAAACAACCTACACCACCATCATCACCACAACCTGAACCACAACATCAACTATCACCAATTCAATCACCAATACACCAATCACCTCCAAGACAACCTACTCCTCCATGTCTATCACCATTACATTTATCACCACCAAAATCACCACCACCACATCAATCACCACCAAAATCACCATCACCACATCAATCACCACCACTACAACCACCGATAATTACTTCACCTCATATACTTCAAACACCTCCATCCATTCAATCACCTACTCATATAACAGAATATTCAAACTTTCCTCCTATTCCTGAAAGTACAACTTTGGAAAGTATTGATTTCAGTTTTGTAAACGATGATCTTGTCAAGAAGTTACAGAAGAAAGTTGATGAGGTAGTGTCTGAGAAGGAAAAGTTGGAGAAACGTATGAAAGATGAGAATGCAGAGTTGTTAAAGAGATTAGAATGTGGTCAAGCAGATATAGATATTCTTAAAGCTCGTGTTCATGATCTGGAGGAAGAACAGAAACGTATAGATGAACAAAATAAGTATTTCAAATTGAAGAATCAAGAGTTAGAGGAGAAAAATGCTCGGAAAGAAAATGAGGAGTATATGATGAAGAAGGTGTTAGAGAAGTTGCTTGGAAAATCTATTGAACAAAGTTTTAAAGAGATAGAAATAGAATAGGCAAAGATAAGTCAAGAAGCTGAGGTTGAAGCTCAGATAAAAAACAAAGGAAAGGGTATTGTTGCGGATCCTCAACCGATTACATCTGTTCCTGCTGAGACTGAAAGTGATAAAGAGGAAGAGGAAGCTGATGATGATCTACTGAAAGATGATCCTGATGAGGTATATTCTGCTCACAGTACTGATAATAATGATGATGGTAATGATGATGATCAGGGTACATCGGGTGTTGGAATTTCTGAAAATTCAAAAGAAGAGAATGTTGATGACTACCTTCGTGATGATCAAAACGAAGAAACGGAGAATGCTGATGGAAAGGGGGAGAATGTTGATAAGAATGTTGACGAAAGTAATGATCAGGCTTCTAGATTGAATCTGCGTTTAGATCAGAATATTGAAGAAGGTGAATTTATGCATGTCTATTCTGAAGAAGAGATTCAAAAGATGATGGATATCGTAGATGTTGCTTTCAAGTTTGATTTTGAAGATGAGCTGAACAAGTTCGACATCAATCAACATCATGATTATCAGTATAAGTATGTGGAAGATGCTGATAACTATGATAGAGTTGAAATTGAAGATGGCAGTGATGATGAGCAAAATGTGATTGTTGATACGTCAAACTTTCCAACGCTTGCTGAATTCTTCAGTCAAGCAAATGAAGACGAGTTGAAAAGAAAAGTAGCTGAAAGTATGAAAAACAAGAGCTTTGATGAAATGTCAAAAGAAGAACAAAGAGAAGAAAAAAAGAAATGGTTTAGTAAAGGTACTGAGCGGAAGTTCAAGAGGCCACTGAAGTATTATAGCAGAGACAGGGAAGTGTCACTGGGGGATATTATAAGCTGGGGATTCTTACCTCAAGTTAATGTTTATGCTATTCGTCGAGAATATGGTGTTCAGTATTTTGCATTGCTTCATGATATTATGTCATTACCTTGGTGGGATGTGGAAGAGCTTGCTAAAGTAAGAACGTTGGATTATCAGATTAGAAAGAATGAAAAACCTATGTGGGGTTTGATCAAATTTGAAGCGTTAAGCGAATTTCAGCACTGGAAACCTCACTACCCTAAAAAAGTCAAACAGGTTAATCCAGTAACGGGTATTGAAGAAACGATTTTGAAGGTGAAAAAGCCAAAAGTGTTGAAAAATATCCCATTGCCTAAAATGGATCAAAACTTCAGAGAAGGATTTGTTTGTTGGCTATACAGTGTGTTGACGACTGAAGCTGTGATAGCACACAAAGTGGAGAATGAAATCCGATATACTCATGTTTATGACCCTATGTGGTTAGTAAAATGTTCGAAAGAAGATATCGAGTGTTTGTTTATTAACAAAATCAGATTCAAAGCTGAAGATAGAGAGCAAGCTATGCAATTTCAGAAAGTTGTTTCTATATGCTTCCAGAAGGGTATAAATGCTGAAAGCAAATGGTCAACGAAATGGAGAGAGATTGAGAAAGAGGAAGCTCTTAAAGCTAAGAAAGAAAAGAAGGAACGTGAGGAAAGAGACCGTATGCTACGTGGAAAGTACATGAAGATGCAAGCTGAAGAGGAAGAGAAGGTAGCTAAAGCAAATCAAAAGTTAAAGATTTCGCTGAAGAAAAAGCCAAAGCATCACGAAGAAAAGTTTAAGTCATTGTGAAGTGCTGAAGATAGACAGACAGACTGAAGACTCCGGCAATATCCAAGGGGGAGTTTGTTAGTGCATAATGTCTATAGCCTATGTCGTCAGTCGTGTAGTGTCGTGTCATGTATGTTTTGAATAGTTTAATGTTTATTTCCAGTTCACATGAATGTTCAAACGAAGTGGATGTTCAAACGAAGTGGAAGTTCAAACGAAGTGGTCACTTCATACGAACTAGGGTTTGTCCAGTTCGTATGAAGCTCAGACGACCTGGATACCCTATAAATAGGGATGTAGTTTTCTCATTTGTAACTTTTCCAAGAATCTTGAGATGAAGTGCTGCTGGATTCTCTGCTTGTAAAACGTTGATATATGAATGGAAAACATGCTTAAAGTACTTCTTTCTACTACTACTCACGTTCTACCATCGATTTCAGGCTATTAGTTTGTTTCCGCCATTCTAACGGTCCAGATTTAACTCTGAAAGACTCGTATTGATCGTTTCTCGATCCTATAAAAACATTAAATAAATGTGGACAAAATTGATATCTTGATTCACAACCATTGATCAAAAAATATAGGGTCTAGATTAATTTATTTTTCTTCTTTTAAGAAGATTCTTCTCAAATGAACCTCACCCTATATATATACAGGGATGAATCATGAGAAAACTAGTTTAAATGAGAAAACCAAAAAAACTAACTAAAAAGCCTAAAAACATACCAATTTTTTTTTTTACATTTTTTATAAAAAATCACTATATGTTATGCATGGAAAAAAACTTTCAAAAAAAATAAAAAAATTTTTTGTTGTATTACACATGTGCACTATTACGGATATAGCGCACATGTGTAGTACACATATAATCCACATGTGCAGTACAACAAAAAAAAATTGAAATTTTTTTTTATATATATAAAATAGCGATTTTTTTATAAAAAAATTGTAAAAAAAATTGGTATGTTTTTTAGTTTTTTTTAGGCTTTTTTAGTTAGTTTTCTAGTTTTCTCTTTTTTTTTTTGAATGGCTAACGTTACTCTCCCAAACTATTATATTTACAAATAACTCACCATTGCTTGGGATTGAACCCAAGACCTTCCACTAAGAGGCAAGAGCCTCTACCAAGTGAGCTAGCCCCACTTGGCATTTTTCTCATTTAGATGTAGTTTTCTCATGATACTCTCCCTATATATATATGAAAGATCAAGTGCTTAGCTACGGTACATAACTTATCCTTCATTGTGAAAGGTATTTATAAAAATGTCACTTAATGACATTTCTTTTTTATATCAGGTATGAGAAAGACAGAGAATCCAACGGTAAAAAAAATGGTTTTACATCACATGCAAACAAATTATAGAACATTTCGTTTTCAAACACATGTAATATTCTAGCATATAAGATTATATATTTTTAAATCCCTTAAAATTTATGTCATAGAAATAGTGTTAAACTAAAAATGAGGTATTTGTGTGATCCTCGGTTGTGACATGTGTTTGTCTTTTGAAAAAAAAATTAGTTTTATAGTTTTAGATCAATGTAAAGCACATGTCGATGTCTTTTTTAGCAAATCACGACTTTGGATATTATCTTTTGGTTGTGAAACCGAGTGCCTCTACCATACCGAACCATAGTAAAATGAACCGATGCGGACTTAATTCCTGGCGTAACACGCGAGGGAATTCCACTAGTTGATATATAGGATACACAATAGTAGGTGTGTTTATTTTACAGAATGAAATGAAAGTTGGTAGAATTAGAAAGTAGATTTCATTTCTTATATCATTCATTTCAACATGCATATATTCTAAATTAAATTTCAATCTTTATGCGAATTCCAATTCTATTAAATTCTACGAAATGAATGCAACCTAAGGGTTTCGTCGCATACCTTACTAGTTACGGAGTAAAAACTTAAAATGAGTCGTTAATTTATGAAATTAATTTCGCCACAATGGTAATCAAAGGGGTGCCTTACCAATGTGTTGGTGTTCCATTGGCAAAGGCAAAGCCTTCAAACACTTGGGTTTAAGAGAGGAGGTCTTAGGTCTAAATCTCACATATGACAGGAATTAAAAAGGGTTATTGGATTTTATCACCCCCAACTATCGCTCTTTGGCCGTTGCCACCCGCAACTAACACTTTGACACCCGGCACACCCAACTTGACTCTTCCAATTCTTCATCTTGTGTGAACCGAACCCCTAAATTATTCAGGGTTGATTTGGATGGAAACTTTTATTGTCATCATGAAATTGTTGTTGTTCTTCGCATGGCTGGTCCAAAAAGTGTTCGACATGGTGATCAATTTTGTGGTTGCCCTCAATGGCCTGCAAGTTGTTTAATTATGGATTGAACTTAATTTCTTGTTGAAACTGGAGTGGGAATATTGGTATGTGGTTATCCAATTGCAAGTTCTTTATGTGGAAACAAGATTTCGACAAAGTTTCGAAGCTCATTCAAACTGTAGTTCAAGTCCAGTAAGTTACGAAGAATTGAAGAATGAGAATTTGCAACTACAGAACAAGTTGTTACTAGAAGAGAACAAGACGCTGAAAAGACAAATTCGTGGTAAAAAGTCTATGTGGAAGCAACCATTTTTGTTTACTATGTTTTTTTGTGATTGCCATATGGATGTACATGTTGAAGTCGTGATTTACTTTGGTTGTACGATATTGAACTTATCAATGAAAACCAGAATTCCCTTGTTGCATTGACACTGTTTACTATGTTTTTTTGCAATTGACAGTTGTTTGTGTTGACCATGTTTTTTGCCATTGTCAGTTGTTGTATTGAACCATGTGTAGTGGTCTGTATTGAGCCATTTGTAGCAGTTGGTAATGACCAAAACCAAAGTGTTGTCTGTATTGACCCATTTGCAGCAGTTGGTAATGACCAAAACCAAAAGCAAAGTGGGGTCTGTATTGACCCATTTATAGCAGTTGGTAATGACCAAAACCAAAGTGTGGTCTATATTGACCGATTTGCAGCAGTTGGTAATGAACAAAACCAAAAGCAAAGTGTGGTCTATATTGACCCATTTGAAGCAGTGGTTTGTAATGACCAAAAGCAAAACCAAAGTGTAACAACTGTGCTTGTAATCATTGTGAACAGAACAATTATCAATAAAACAATGTCATTTGATCCCAATGTTTGTTTTGTTATGTTTTACATTTGTCATGTTTTGACTTTTATCCAATTTCAAACTCTATATCATTTTCTGGAGAGTTATACGCAAACTGATGCGTAAACGTAATCAGTTTAATGCGACAAATACTCCGGAACATCAACATATACTTAACATACCTTAAATAACATTTACATAACTTAGAAATAAGTTTTGAAGGCCTTGGTATGGCAAAAACAAGTTAATTCGCTTACAGGGACTAAACTTGACAAACTACGAAAGTATGCCAATTTGAACTGTAACAGACATTCCGGGACATGACCATAAGTTAAACACACCTTAAATATCCTTCACATAGCTTAGAAATAGGCTTTGAGAGGTTCGGTGTGCTAAAATAAACTTTTGGGTCATTCAGGGACTAAAAGTGTCAAAAAGTGCACAAGTTTGCATTTTCGCGCATAACTTACGTTCTGAATACATCCGGACATCCAAAAATTTATGTAAGCATGACTATATTTTATTTTAGTGTTTGGCATAAGAAAAATCCATTCGTTGCGTCATTTGGATCGTTTTACGCGCTTGTGCGCATTCCGTCGTAATTAAGCGAACATCGCGTTCGTACGACTAAACGAACCGACATCCGAGATATTTTTGAGCATGTTTTGAGTTGCCTATACTTTAACTTCATTTTATAGCTTTGAAATGAGGTTAACGGGGCTTAAAAGTGTCAAATATGCATCAAAATACAAGTTTCTGGGCTGCAGGGACCAAAACTGACATTCTGCCAAACTGCATTTGTTACGGACCGTAAGGGTTATTTGTTACGGTGCGCAACAAATGCCCAGATGCAGCAAATCGTTTTTTGGCTGCTGTCTTCGGCTCTTAACCCCTCCAAAAGCCAAGTACAAGTGTCAAAACCCTATGGTGAGTGCCCAATTAGTTACCACAACATCTTGACAAGTGTACGGGCTAGATCATTCCCTCTTCTCCAAGAAACGATCTTAACGGTGGACCGAAATCTATAAATACCCATCACATTTTCATTCATTTCTAACAAGAATCTGATCAATTGTGCTCTAAGTTGAAACCTTTGTTTCATACCTGAGCTATTTTGATCTAGATTAGCATTCGGGGACCCTTTGTAAGTGTTCCTTCGTTCTTTTATTGCTTTTCAAGTCCGAAAGTCAAACTTTGTTTGACTTTCAGCGTTGACCAGCTTATGGTCAATGCGAAGTTCGTTAGAACTTCACAACGTGATTGTAATCACGATGGTTATAGTCCTAGTGACTATGCCTACTGATTACCACGTTGTCTAGGGTCGTAAGGGTAAGCGACTTGATCAGTCGCTTATGCTTTCGAACCCGACCCATTTGGTCGATCATTAGGATCCGACCAGACACATTAGGTGACCATAGTATATAGGGAATAACCTTCCGAGATTATACCTTATGGTCACGACGTTTAAGTAGTTGTATGATAGGTAGTTTATATGCCTTAGGTAAATTACCAGAATACCCTTTTCATGTATAATTGGTAATTAAACATATGTAACATAACTTTTGACATCTAAACTGATTTGACAACAATATTAGACATGTTAAGGCATATTTTACTTGTCATAGGACTAGTTAGGCGGTCCGAACGCGTTTTACGCGAACGACGCGTTAAAGTAGCATAAGCTACCTAAACGGGTCGTAATGGGTCGTAAACACTTATGTTAGGTTTCATTTAGTATGTAGGCTTTGTTAAACCATATTACACGAGTTCCCATACTCGTTTGGTTTACGAACCCTCATTCTATCCGATCCTCCGATTTAGGTCCGGTTTATTAACATAGTTACCTATATTAGGTGCCGTTTGATTCCGTGATCTCTAGCATTGCTTGGTGGTTATCTTAGGACTTCTGAGCAATCTCAAGTGAGTACATAGACCCCTCTTTTACTGTTTTCCAAACGTTTTGGGGTGAAACACATGTGCCTACTTGTTACTTTCATGCTTTCCTGTTTTCATATCATATATCTGCTATGTTTGTTAGTACATTATAGTACATGATTTCATTACATTTTATGCTAGGTGTGCCCATTGTGTGCATTACTTAGTACATCGTTTTACATGACATTTCACGCTATGTATGTTCATTTGATTACATACTTAGTGCATTGTTTTCACATGCTTACATTTTGGTATGACATTTGGTTTGTTTACATGGGACAATACATTCATTAACATTAGCTACGCCGTTCGTTAGTAGGTAGTGGTACCATAGGAATTGACAACTCCCGTTCCGGACATCCCGGTTAGGTGGGGATGAAAGGAATGACCGAATTCGATGATATAATACAGATAGACCTTTAATTTGTTTAAGGGTTTATCACCACAGTCACAAGGCTTGGATGTATGCATTATAACAATACCGCATAGATGTTTGTATCAGTATAGCATGCATTTCCACAAGACATAACATTGATTTAAACAAAGTTTTACTTCAGTATATTGTTTTGTGCATTTTACCTATGGCTTAATGGATACATATATACTTATATATTCTACTTGCCATACATGACATTTTGATAAGGTTTATACAAAGACAATTGACAAAGACATTTGACATAGACATTTTGACATAAACATTTTGACATGATTTATATTTTGACACACAAACATGTTTGACATTTGTTTTACATTACATGATTTACATCTTGACATAAACACTTTGACATATTATTCAATACATTTGACAATTGGTTTAAACATAGATATCTTACATTGTTGGTTTGGTTTGAGTAAGTGATTGAGTAACGAGACGTGTGTAATATGATACAAGCATGGTGGATACGCCGCTGGTACTTCCTATATATAAGTGATTGTATGGTATTACATATCGTAGCGTTATTTGAATCATTTAAATTTGGACATATAACATTTTATACAAATAACATACTTTTCACAATACATTGTTTTACAAACAACTTAATTTATACAAACTCATTTCACATGGTTATTCGCTTAACCATGTAGTATTCTTTTATACATATATATCATTTGGTTTATTTATCACTTTTCAAATGATTTACAAGACAAAGCCAAATACAGGGTTCATGACTAAACATTTTCTTAAACATAAGTCATGAATTCTATTTTCACAAAGCCTATGTATCTCACAGGCATTTTTATGCTGACGTACCTATTTTCACATGTGTTTTCAGGAGCTTTTCCGTAGGATGATGATCGTGACACTAGGGCGGACCTGTGCCTTAGAGACTTAAAAATGGAGATAGACTTTGTTTAATTATATTATAAACTCTTTATTTACTATTTAAGACAATGAAACTCTTGTTTAATAAATAAAATACAACTTTGTATGCCATGGTTATGAAACAATTAATTCTGTCGCGATCACTCCCCGGCGTTTCCGCCGCGGTTCGTTGTTATACGCGGTCGGGTGTGACACAAAGTGTGGTTTGTATTGAACCATTTATAGCAGTGGGTAATGACTAAAACCAAAGTTGATTCTATGTTCCCAACCAACCTAGTAAACTGTATTGACCCAAACGAAACTGCAGCAAAGTGTATTGACCAAACCAAACTGAAGCAAACTGTATAATGAACAAATTACCCCTGTAGCAGCCAAAACTTATACAAACCACTACTGTTTATATACCGATACTGTATAATGACCAAATTACCCCTGCAGTAGCCAAAACTTATATAAACCACTGCTGTATAATGACCAAATTACCCCTGCAACAGTTAAAACTTATATAAGCCACTTCTGTATATATACCACTACTGTATAATTACCAAATTACCCCAGTATTAGTAACATTAATTTACCAAAACATTACATAAAACATTAAGTCATTACATAACATAAAGTCACTACTTAACATTAAGCCTAAATGATTCTTGTCTAAAACAGGCAATATAAAACATCAAATTGTCCAAACATAAGTCAAACTTTGACCAACTAAGTACATCCTTCTCTGTTGCCCTTCCCTCTTGGTCTTCATCTTTTAGCTGACTGTTTACACCTTCTTTGACTAGTGGGTTGACTGTTGAGTTGAGTGGTCTGTTGGGTTGACAGCTGAGTTGACTGTTGGGTTGACTTTTGAGTTGACTTTTTCTTCTTTATGTTCCCCTTCTGTCTTCTTGATCCAGGTTCAGCTGTGACCAATAAAAACACACTAGTTAGCATAATTTGACATATATAACAATTGAAATAAAACACTAAATCTCATAAATGTCCACCTGTATTCATGTTTCCTTTTTCATTACATTTTCTCTTGTTATGACCACTTGCTCCACAAATACCACATGTCATTATAACCCCATGCTTAGTTAGTTTGTCTGGCCTTTTTGGATCCTCATGAGGGTCTCTCTTTCTATTCTTCTTAGGCCTACCAGGAGCAACTTTTATTGGAGGTGGATCCATTGGATAATCAATCTTGGGCCAATACTTTTCACTAGGCAATGGAGGGATTGTGAAGTCATAAATCTTCATGTATGTATCTTTGTGGTAACACTGGTCCACATACTCTTCTGCATTCTTATGTAAAAACCTAGCCACAACACACACATGCTTACATGGATTCCCCTAAGTTCCCACTTTCTACATGTGCAGGTTTTATTAACCAAGTCAACAGATACATCATCAAAGTCTCTTACTTGGATAACCTGATAAGATGATGGCTACACTTCACACCTATAAGCTGCACCTTTTGAAAACTATAGTTTTTCTTGTATATTAGGGCAGATGGCAACATCTTTGGCAGCCATTTTTGTTTTTTTGTCCCTAACCTACTAATGATCTGAATTCTAATATCCTCTAACATGTGTATAATATGCTTTGACCTTGCATTGATGATGTAACCATTAAATGTTTCTTCCATGTTGTTTGCTATTACATCACATTTGGTGTGAGTTTTCAAGTAGCATCTATTGAAACAAGTTTTATCATGTTTCAATAATGCCTCTACTGCATCAGGGTTAATTGATCTCATCTCATCAAGGGCTTGAATGTACTCAGGTTCACAATAAGCACTTGCAGCTTTCCAATACAACTCCTTCAACTCCTCATCCTTGAATGTCTTATGCCAGTTAGCATAGATGTGCCTTGCACAGTTTCTATGCTCTGCTCTTGGCCAAATTAGTGCAAAAACATTCAATAGACCCTGTATGATCATAAGTATTACTACTAAGCAGAGTAGAACACAAGTATTTCTAGTAAGCAACATGAAAAAGTAGTACCTTTTGCTGATCTGATATGAATGTCCATGATTCCCCACCATCATTTATTCCCAAACACTTCCTGATCTCTTCCATGAACCATTTCCATCTATCATTATTTTCCCCTTTAACCACTGCCCATGCCAAGGGATACATCTGATCATTAGCATCCCTTCCAATAGCAGTTAATAACATTCCCCCAAGGAATGTATTCAGAAAACAACCATCTAAACACAACACCTTTCTCCATCCGGCTAAAAAACCTCTTTTGATACCATCAAAACATACAAATAATCTAAAGAATGCTTCACATGTGGCTGTTGGATCTAGATTGATAAAACCTGGTGGTGCAGTTACAAGAACAAATGTTGATGTTGGATTTGTTTTCTTCAAAACATCCATGTATGCACCAACTATAATGATCCCTCATTGATCCATGCAACTTCTTAAGAGCACAAACTTTAGCCTTTTAAGCCAACCACTTGGTAATTATGACCTTATACTTCTATTTTACAGCTAATACAATCTCCTTAGCAGACGAATTGGGCTTGGATCTAAACAATGGTAGGAACTCATTAGCTATAAACCCTGCAGTTAATTGTCTATTCTTTATCATGTTTCTTTGGCGGGTATGTTTATTCTTAACTCTTTTTACCATATAACACTCTTTCCCTTTATGCAGTGAGCACGATATGAAAAAGGACACCCTTCTACACACTTGACAGCTATACAGCCACAGTTGGCCGTCTCACACTTTGCAATGTACAAATTCCTACCATTGGTCACTGAATACCTTCTCACTGCCTCTTTAAAGGTATCCCTTGATGTAAACCTTCCTCCTACCTCTCAAATAAATTTCTTCCAGTTAGTGTGTTTAGTTACAGATGGAGCAGCTTCCTTATACTTCTTACCCCTGATATCATCGTCCTCACTATCACCGGGTGTGAGAATGTCACCATCAGATTCCTCATAACTACTATACCCCTCTACATGTGAACTCACTGTGCAATTATATAAGAAAATAGGCGATTGACTTTTAAAAGTCAAACTGACCTATAATAAGGTTAAATGATAATTTTGATAGAAAATTCCTAAGGTGGGATAATTGTGTTAGACGATGATTAATCTAACCATCTTACGAATTATAAATGATATTTTGACGCTTGACAAGCTAGGAAGAAGCTTGGGGAAGAAGCGAGTCAAATGGATCAAGCACGAAGGAAAAGCATATTCGGATGCATGTAAGTAAAGCTTACACCCTTTTTGTAGAATACCTATTTATTTTATGGGTTATGAATACGATAAAGTAATATTTGAAATATGATGTTCCGACGCGAAATGATACGGTTCGGAACAAGTGAAAATGATGAAAAACCATATTTGATGGTTAAAAGGGGCAAAACGATAATTCGGCCTTGAAATGACGAACATATAATGAGTTTTGAATGATTACCTTATAGGGTAAGGCAAAATGAATAATAAGGGTAAAACGGTAACTTAGTCACATGTAGATGAATAAAAGTTGAAGTTTAAATGACACCCTATGGTGTAAGCTATGATGGGATAAATGCGTAAGAAAAGGATTTAAGAAATATGACCATATGGTGAAAATCTGTAATGGGTGAAATGAGTGAAATGGTTAATAAATACCATTCTATTATAGATACAAAATGTTTGGTCATTTATGCCAAACGGGTCAAATGGTGATGTTAACACCATTTGACAATAACGGCTAATAATTGTTTGTCGAGTCTTATGCTCACAGGGTGAATAGCGTATGGAATTCGTGTTGCTATTAATTAGCAATTTATTAAGGCAATGTATTAAAACGGATCAATGCTTTTACCCGAGCCAGATATGTGTAATAGGTCAAACTCTCATTAAAAACTTAAGGTTCTACGGGAGTTAAACGAAGTCAAGAATAAATATTGGTTTACCTAAGGTAGGTAAATCTAATAATCTAAATTGCAGTCATTGCGTTCTTAGAAACATAATGACTTTAGATAAGATTATGGCTAAAATGTGCGATATTTGTCAAACATGCTATTGGAAGACCTCCGACGTAAAAGAAGGGGCTAAGGTTGACCAAACGCCCTTGAATGATAAACCGGACAAACGACCCATAAGAGTAGTTTGAAAATAAGTTTTATGATTGAGTAAATCCTTTGGATAAATGTGAAAGTGAAAGGTATTAGCCTTTTTGGTCTAATGCCTCGTAATGAGTCTTTTTTCGTAAATTTCTAAACCGAAGGGTAAATTTTGGAAGATATGATTTCACCATAAGAAGTCCACCACAAATATTGTTGTGGTGGAAAAATAAAAGAAGTCTTAGTATGGAAATAGGAGGTAAGAAAGAAGGAGCGAGATTTAAGCTTAAATGCTAAAATTTCCTTAACGGGTCAAAAGGTTTATAAATGAATATAAAGCCGAGGGCTTATAAATTTAGAAAATTGTTAATCCGATTGTCGGATTTCAACTCTATATGATAGAGAATTAAATCACGATCACGTAGGAAGAAACGAGAGGTAAAACGGATAAAAATTGTGGAAGTTATGAGCTTTCAAGTGAAAAATGGCAATGCTGGGAGAATGCAGCTCCAGCTAACAAACTTTCTGTGAAAACAGGGATGTAACGCCCCGCGACAGGCATTATCATTTGTCGATGAGCCCCGCGGAGGATTTTGTTAATCCTGTCGCGCCCCGCGACGGACTACAAAGCTGGCAAAAAAATTTTATTTGATTATTTTGTCTTACGGACTCGTTTAGACGTGTTATAAACCTCTTATAACTAACGCATTTCATGATTTATGAAATGTAGGTATACCTTGAAGAACCGGAAAACGATCAAGCTAACAAAGAACCGGACACGGTCAAATTTAAGCTTCCGCATTAAGTTTCATCGTTACGAAAATAAACGACGATATTTTGTTGAAATGTTTTAAATTTAAGATGTTTTATGAAACTCGTATTTTCGAATGTATGTGTATATTGTATATACACAATTATATGCGATATTTATATGAAATTTCGATAAAAAAAAATTAAGGGTATTACAAACAGATTCTCCAACAAAGCCCTAAATGCAGAAAACTCAGTAGCACGATCCCACTCATCCTCTAACACAACCACTTTGTTAGTTACGGAAACAGACTTGGGCTTTTTCGGCTCTTTAGGGTTCAAATCAGACTTCGACGGCTGATTACGACGGCGTTTCAAACTTCCCTACGACTGAATAGCAGCATCACCACCTTCACCTACCGGATCTTTCTCCTCAACAGATAAATGCTCAGAACCATAGAGAATAACCTTCGAACCCCCTTCTTGAGAAACCTGAACACCGCTCGAACCAGCTGCCTTCCCCTTGTCACCGGCCACCACTAAAACATCACGAAGTGGAGAAATATTGAGTGTTTGCTCCAATGGTGCTGAACTAGAACCACCTTGATCACCAGCGGCAATTGGGTCCCGAATCTGATATAATTTTTGTTAACTTGATCCAAGTACGACCGATCACCTTCTTTGGTCTTTGTCGCCTGGATGCCAAATTCGTTGGAATCAAAAGATTTTAGCCGGAGGGCATCTTTCAAACCCATCACTGCATTAACAAACAAGTCACAATTAAAAAAAATAGTAATAACAAAAAAAAAGTTGGAGGTGGGGGGGGGGGGTAGGAAAGGTGCGAGATAAAAAAAAGAGAGAACATCCTAACAAAAAGCATAACTGACCCTCCCCATTCCAACGAATTGTTGGATAATATCCAGGTTCGGGCCAGAGAGTGCTGATCTTCCCCATGACAAGGATGTGTTACAGAAGCTTTTGGATACGACCAGCCTCCTTGATTAATGAAGCATACAGGGTTTTGTTATATTGAAAACAATCTGGAATGGGTCCGGGAAGGCTTGATTTCCTTGGCCTCCAAGCCATCTCGGACAGAACGCAATGATCGTTCACCAAGAAGAAACGGTCCTTCCAGTCTTTCATACTTGAGGCATCCAGGAAAATTAAGTAGCACTTTTATTCCGAACCTCAAATGTATACCAATCTCCGGTCCGGTTCAACCTGTAAAAAGCCCGGAACACATCCAAATCCGGGTCCGATCCTAAACCACGGCAGGAAAGCTCGAAATGACACACTTTGGCTAAGCCAAAAGGGTTCATCTGAGACAAATGGACTTGGTGAAACAAAAGTACATCAACCAAAAATTTGGTCAAGGGAAGCCTATAGTTACAATAATCGAACATCCTGGTGTATACGCCTATCTTCCCAGGTTTAAAAGGATAAATGGCCGTATTCTTCTCAGGAAGGACCGGTTTAAGGGAAGTTGGGATTTCGTACTTCCCAACAATCCACTCCAAACCTGATTGGTTCAAAGTATTAAAACACGCAGACATGTTATTCTTGTTAGCCATATTGAAGAGTAAAACGAACCCGATAAAAATGGCGATTCGAGGAAGATAAATGAGAGCGAAACATAGAAGAGGAGTCGGGAAGAAGAAGAGTAAAAAATAAAAATGAGTTTTTACTTTTCTATCTCCTTTTATAGGGAAAGCAAACCGACTTACTCCCCCCAATAAGGAGACACGTCACTCTAATGACGCACACCAAACGTCACGTCATAAGGGTAAAAACGACCGACGGTCACCTACACAAATGACCGCCAAAAGGAAAATTCAAAAATAAAAAAGACCGCCCTATTAAAAACCGAACCAGGCCTCGAGGCTAGTTCGTAACTTTACAAAATAAACGCCACGAACTAGGGGGATTTGATGAGGTTACGTGCAAAGCACCGGACCGAACATCACCCACCTCAGATCGACCATCATCCGCTAAGGTCCGAGCATCAGTTATCGAAGGCAAGACGCCACCAGATCGTACCGAACGGCCTAGTAGGTATGATCGACGTAGAGGATCATCTCTAACTAACTTGGGGCCCACAACTCTAACTGCCTGACAATGACAGTTTCGGCCATAACTAACTCTACCACTTCAACATACCCAAAAGGTATAAATACCACACTTAGACATCCAAAAAAGGGTAATCACCACTTTCTCTCTCTAACTCCCCTTCTCTCTTACTGACCTACTTCTCATACTCCAATAGTTATTCTCACGTCCGAGCATGGTCACAGAGAGACTCCCTCCCTGTGACGAGGCTAATGGCGTGTTTCTTTCCTTGTGATCTCAAAGGTTGCAGCAAAGACTTTTGAGACTTTGTTTTACAATCAGCTCGGACCAACTGGTTATTGAGTCTTCACTAATTTAATTACTTCTTCGGACTTTAGAGCATTCATAACGGAGTCACCATTCCTTCCAGATATCCAAATTACAGCGAAAATATGAGATTTTGATTATTTTCCCACATATATTAGAGTCACATCCCCATATACCCTAAATTACGTGGAAAACTGAAGTATACCTTCATATTTAGCGGTTCACTATTAATCTCCTATCCCATATTTTTTAGTGCATAAAATGTATTATATAATTGATTAGAAATATATATGAGAAATCAGACGGATGAGCTCCTTAAAAGGTGAATATGGTATTTTAATTGCGAATTTTCTTATATTTTGTTTAGTTAGAAACCCATCATTTATACGATATTAAATAGTTCTAAAAGCAGAGAAAAATAGGATTTATTATTATTTAATAGATTAGAAGAAGAGATAGACAAGAAAATAAGACTAGTGAGGCACTAGAAGTGTTACGTTTCCTCGAGTATTTTCATTTATCATATAAAAATAACATAAGAATAGGTAGAGATAGATTTAAGAGCTTTTTATTTTATTAATTTTGTAAAACTGCACAAAATAGTTCTACATTTTAGATTTGACGTTAGTTATATATTCATATATTAAAGTTTTAAACTATATATAAAATTTCCTACGTTTAGAAAGCAGTTTAACATGTGAACCTGTATGAAAACTTACTTATATAGCAAGATATGAATATCTATCTATACATATAATAAAAGAAATCATTGGTAGACACATGTCATTCATTCAAGTCATTTACGTTTTGTTTTCCCGCATTTTTCTACTACTTAATTAATTATGTATAGTTATCTTTTTAACTAAAGATAGCTATTATATAGGACATTTATTTATATTTGAATTTATTTGTTTATCTTAATAACATAATAATAAATCAACATTTAAAGTATTTTGTTAAAAGTAAATTTTACTTTATTCTTAACTATCCGTTGTTAATTATCTCAATCATTAATTGATGTTACAAATTATATATTTTAATTTAGAAAATGAAACCAAATCAAAGTTGACGAACAATGTCTAATATCTTACCCAAACAAATAAAATAAATAAATAATACAATATTTAAATTAATGTCGCTAATGAAAGTCTCTTTTAAAAAAAAATGTCGTTGTAAATCAGTATTTCAATAACGAAAAGTATTTAATCCAATATGAGTAATCGTCATCGAACGTCTTAAATTAATTCGCAACAATCTTTGAAGTTTAAGTTTGAAACAAATTGGGTTTAGTTACTTAGGGAGTGTTATCGGGCAACAAGTTGAAAATTGGGAGTGCTGGTGTACAAATCGAAAGTTGAGAGTGTTATCGGCCAATTGGTGAAAGTTGAGGTTATTTAAATCAAATATCCCTAAAAAACACAAATTGACCATATTCATTATTACTAAGAGTGTTCACAACTTGATTTAAAACCGTGAACCCGATGGTCATTAGTTTGATTTCACGGTCGGGTTTATTATTACCCTTCCGTTTATGTATTAAGTTTATTAAAAAAAATTATATAAATTTATTTAACGCGTACAATACACGGGGTTTTAAAAATATAATTTTTATTAATATATAAAATTACATTTATTCAACCCGTGTAATAAAAAGATTTTTAAAGATATATTGTTTTATTATTTAGTATATAAAAGTTTTATTATATAGTATACAAAATTACATTTATTCAACCCGTGTAATACACGGGGTTCTAACCTAGTATTCTATATAAAAAAGTCATAAAAAATATACAATAACACATTGACTACGTACAATAAGATATTACAAAAAAGAAAACGAAAAAGATGTAAAAAAGAATTGATTTATAATAAACTAGGTTAGAATCCCGTGTATTACACGGGTTAAATAAATGTAATTTTATATATTAAATAATAAAAAGTTATATCTTTATGAAACTCGCATATTGTACGGGTTAATTAAATGTAATTTTATATATCAAATAATAAAAAAAAGTTATATATTTAAAAACCATGTGTATTACACAGATTAAATAAATGTAATTTTGTATACTAAATACTAAAAACGTCGTATCTTTAAAAAACCCGTGTATAATCGGGTTGAATAAATCTACCAAATGATAAAAAAATTACATCCTTAAAAACCCCGTATATTACACGTGTTGAATAGATCTAAATAGAGTTATATCTTTAAAAACTATGTGTATTACACAGATTAAATAAATGTAATTTTGTATATTAAATACTAAAAACGTCGTATCTTTAAAAAACTCGTGTATAGTCGGGTTGAAAAATCTACCAAATAATAAAAAAATTATATATGTAAAAACATTGTGTATTACACGTGTTGAATAAATCTATTTTTACATAGCAAATGATAAAAAAAGGTATATCTTTAAAAACTTCGTGTATTACACGGGTTATATAAATGTAACTTTGTATAGTAAATAATAAAAATTAATTTTTTAAAAACATCGCGTTTACACGAGTTGAATAAATATAATTTTGTATACCAAATAATAAAAAAAGTTATATTTTTAATAAATTAGGATAACATTTAATATTAATTTATTATTCATATATTTAATATAAGATAAGTAGGAAAGAGAGGTATTTGTTTTAAAAATATATTAAATTAACAATTTAGATTTGAGGATAATATTTTATCAAAGTATGATAAGATTTAATATTAATTTATTATTTATTTATTTAGTTAATATAAGATAAGTATATATATGAGGATGCCTTCAATGAATGACACGTGTCTAAAACTTGGTTTCTTTTATTAGAGTAGATAGATTATATAAATCATCACAGTGAGAAACAAAAGCAACTAACCCACCCCCACCCATCTGCTTTCCCCTTTCCCACTTATAAAAACTACCCCCTCCTTCCATCTCTCTCTCTCTCTCTCGAATCACACATGAATCCCATTTTCAGGAGCGAATCCTTTACGGGTATGGGTCTGGGTTCGTACACTGCCATTACAGAGGTGGAGAAGAGACAGTTATTTCTCAGAAGTTACCAGTTTAGCAGGAAACAAAGCACTGGTCAAAGGGTGAAGAGATCTCTGTTTCGGGTCAAGAAACTGATATGGGTCAAGCTTCGATCCGCCAGGAAGATCCAGAAAATGATCTGGTTCAGGCTCCGCCATGGGTTGTTTTATGGGTTTCGGAGGAAACGGTTTGTTCGTTTGAATCATCATAGCAACTCTCTTTGTTTCTGGTAGAAGAATGCAACTGTTTCTTTGTTTTTTTTTTAATTATTATTATTATTTTAGTTTTATATTTATGTTAGTTTAATGTACTAGAAGTTGATGATTTGATCTTGTAGTAGTAAGAACTTGAATTGGTTTATGGGTTTGTAAATTATGATGGATCTTAGTTAAGAGTATTTAACATGTGAAGTCGAATGCTTATCTGATCTTTTTTTCGTCTAACACTTAAAAGTTTTAAATAATGCCGATATTTTTATGTAATTTATGGGTTCATTGGTCAGTCAACATATAATTGTCAAATGTTAATTTTCAGCCCTCTCGGCTGAATGTAATCATGTAGATTACACTGTAAAAATGGTTTATGAGATTTGGTCACCTTTTCCATGTTAGTTCAAAATTCAAAGCGTTTAAATCTTGGTCCTTGTAATTTCAATTTTATTGTCATTTTCATCCAAAATCAAAATCTGTTCAGATTTTTTAGTTAATATGCAACTTTTTGTCTTTTTTTTTCACTCTTTTAATGAAGGGCAAAATGGTCTTTTAACGTTTTATTATAACAGATTAAAAAAAAATCTGACCATTTTTCCTTTCATTAAAAAGGAGGGAAACGACAAATAAGCTGGATATTAACCGAAAAAACTGACCAGGTTTTGCTTTTGAATGAAAATGGCAACAAAATTGAAACAATAGATACTCAGATTCAAAAGGTTTGAGTTTTGGACTAATGTGTCAAAAGTGACCAAATCTCAGGAACCATTTTGGCAGTTTACTCCTTTTTTTTCTAAGATTTTATCGTAAGAGTTTCTTAGTTCTGGATTATAAACAAAACTAAGATATTTTTGTATTATTTCTTTAGAAAAGTTCACAAAACAATATGGTTTTGTGATTATTTTTATGCATATAATAAGTGTGAAACGACCAATGAGGTTGGTGGTTAATTGGCAAAGGCTAAGCGTTTATGAACACTTTGGGTGAAAGGTTTTGGGTTCAAATCGTACGTCGTAATTCAGAAACAATTAAGTGTGTTTTATAGTGCAAACTTGAATATGGTGCTAGTCATACTAATCCGAAAATCACATTACCGTTGTAAACTCTTGACTCAAGACAAAATCCTCCAGTGGGATATATCGAGAAGAAAGAATATGAACATGATGTGTTGTCTTCTTTGTTATGCGGATATTGACTCCCATTCTCATCTATTTTTTTAACAGGGCCGTCTCCGAAAATCCCAAAAAAAAATTTGGCCCTGTTCGAGATAAAAAAATTGGGCCCTATTCGCAAATCTTCATATAATATAAACCCATCAATCATTCACTTATATAACTAAAAATTCATAATACTACGATAATTGTTATGAAATAGATAAAACAAATTAACACAAATAGTATAGCAAAAATGATCAAAGTATCGAGCTTACTTGCTAAGCAAACAGTGTGGTTCTCCTAGCGTTTTTTGAAGCAAAGCTCTCGATCAACTCCTTGTAATCCATAGTATCTAATATTTCTCTTCCTCTAGCTTCTTCCTCTTACGTTTTTGATGGCCGGATAGGTGTTTGTATTTAGGAACGGGAGGCATAATTTCTACATAAACAATAGTAAACTAGAAACATTCAATCATTCATTATTCATAACCGTTTAATCAATCTAATTATCTAAATAAACAACATTAAACATTTAAACTAGAAATCAGACTCGAAACAACAGTTACTGAATTCTGAAATCTGATTATCTGAATCTGAAAGTGAAATCTGTTGAACAGTAACATCATTAACCTGAATGTTATTTCAATGTTCGTTATTCGTTAATCACTTAATCTGAATGGAGTAGTCAAACAGAAATGAAAGAGACCAGGCCTACCAAACAAATGAAAGAATTCTTCTACAATCACTAACATTAATAATAATGATTACTAGACAAGGCCTACCAAACAAATGAAAGAGACCAAAACTCCACTTTGATCCTTTTCCTTTCAAAAATCCATATATTTTTATTAAGCTTTTAATAAATAATAATATATGCATTATAATATATAATCCACCTATGCCAAGTACCTTTAATGGCAATTGATACTTTGCTAAACAAAAATGATTACATTCCATATAATCATGTTTAAATGCACTTACCCCTATTGGCCTATTCTATATTGTATAAACACCAACTTTTAGGTGTATAAACAACAAACATAAAACATTCAAATACCTGAATCGCGATTCGCAGGGCAGGTGCAGCCAGGGCCGTCTCCGATGTCCTGAATCTGAATCGCTATTCGCAGGTCTGCGACTGGCGACTGCGGATGTCCGATGTCTTGTCCGGTCCTTTGATCGATGACTTTGATCTGCGACTGCGGATGTCTTGATTCGCAGGTCTGCAGCCCTAGCGTTTGAGGATTGAACTTTGATCGATGACTTTGGTCTTTGAATCTTTGATCAGAAATCTTGTAGGTTTGGGCATATAATCAGGTTTTGACAAAAGGGCCTGTAAAAAAATTGGGGCTTGGGCTAATATATAAAGAAAACATAAAAAAAAATTGGGCCCTTTAATTATTTGGGCCCTGTTCTCAAGCACACTCTGCACACCCTTATAACCGGCCCTGTTTTTTAATGTAATTATTCGATGCAAGTTTGGAACACGGTTCGTAACAAAGGTGGTATGAGTAATGTCGGTTCAGATTGGGGTGCTATTGTTGACTGGATGGCTGCCAGGTCTCTTTCCAAATCAGCTACCAATTATGTTAGCAGGTTGGTTCTTGCAGCTACTACCTATATCATCTGGCAAGAGAGAAGTGCGAGACTTTTCAAGAATCAGACAAGACCTCCGGATGTTTTAAGTGATGCACTTCTTCAAACGGTTCGCTATAAACTAATGGGAGTGAAGTTTAAGGACACTGTCAAGGTGAGAGAGCTGCTTCGTGCTTGGGAAATTTATGACACTCGATTGACTGATGATGTCGTCTGACCATTTTTAGTGTTTTGTTCTCTTCTAGATATGTAGTCTACTTGTTTTATTGATTTTCTTGTGTTTTTGTTTACATTCATGGGGGATGTCCCATGTTTGAACTAGTATGGACGCTCCATACTACTTGCTTTGTATTGGTTTTTGTTGATATATAGAATCACCGGGGTAACCCTTTACCCAAAAAAAAATCCGAAAATCACATTACGGTTGATACAGAGAAAATTCGTGTAACTTTAAATCTATTTTATATGTTACTTCAGATTTAAAAGTCTAGAGCAAATAAACTGGATTCACCTATACATATATATGTTCTGACTTTTACCATTAATCAACCATTTTTAAATACCCATCCATTTAGATAAAAAAAATTATGTGTTATATTGTACGTTATAATATTAAATAATATCACATAATGTCCTGCCTTCATAGCCCAGTGGTTGGGGGACCGGTTTGTCCTCCTAGAGGTCACCGGTTCGACTCCCGCTTGTGGCGAAAGGGGGTAGGACACCCGTGCACAATGATGGTGAAAAACCCACCGAGGAGGGTTTGATCCTGAGCGTCACCCCGGTTTTCATCCGGCTGTTACTCTAGCGAGGAAACTCGTGTGGAGGCAGTACGGTTTCCGGGGGAACGCCGTATCCAAGTCTGACTACACAGCTCTGGCCTGCTATCTGTGCAGATCTTGGCTAGGGTCGCCGATTAGGCGATGTGACAATGGTCACCATTAGAAATTCACCGTTCAAAAAAAAAAAATATCACATAATATGCATGTACCAAATGACACAATAAGCCAAAAAGAAAAATAGTGGTTATTTTGATTGTTTGGGTTTTAGTGAGTTGAATCGAAATAATCAATAATGTTTAGGTTATTACAATTGTGTGCGTATTTTTTCAATCCTAAATGCTAGTCAGTT
Organism: Helianthus tuberosus; assembly: GCA_030545235.1. Classification (NCBI taxonomy): domain Eukaryota; kingdom Viridiplantae; phylum Streptophyta; class Magnoliopsida; order Asterales; family Asteraceae; genus Helianthus; species Helianthus tuberosus. The sequence goes on from JARYGA010059779.1 coordinate 2,842,328, forward strand.
ACTGTTAATTTCAGTCAACTGACTCGGTAAAAATGCAACTCGGAACATTCAAAAACTGAAACATAATTTTGAATGATTGAATCGACTAAAACTAACAAATTTCATATCTAATATGTGTAGTAGTTTAGTGTAGAATGACAAATTCACACTGTAGTGTTCAATTAAGGTTGCTATTATGAGTATATTGATGTAATAGTTTCATAAGGAAGTTATTTCTATGAAGTAACAAGGATATATAAAAATATTTATAGAAAGACACAAACTCACTCAAGTGACGAGATAATGAAACAAAATAAATAATAAAATACACGAAAGTAAAACATGATTTTAGGGATTATATTTGCGATTTCCAACAAGTTGAAAATGTGGTTCTTGTGTGTAGAAGAAGGAAAATACTTTTTTTTTTAATCATTGAAAACCGGGTAACAGTTGGGAATACAATACAACTAATTTTAAGAGGTGACTACGAATGTTCGTAGTTGACGTGATTTAAAAAAAAAAAAACCTCCAAACACGTCTGGAAACGCCAAGCCCCCACCTCCTTGGGCGTGATTGAGCGTGATTTCACAAAAAAGTCCCCCAAGCGTGTTTTGAATCACGCTAAAATGGCAAATTGTTGGCCAATCACATGCATCCCTCTCAGGGGCGGAGACAGCTCTTTGGCAGCCGTAGCACGGGCTACGGCTCAAAGTCGTGTTCGCAGTGTTTCGCAGTGTTAATTTTTTGTTTTTTTTTCGATTTTATATAAAGGATACCCCTAAAAAAATACAAGGATACCCCTATAAAGGATTTTATATGAGTACACCGTAATTTTTTTTTTTTTGGGATACCCCTGGTTTGCAAGTCTAGCTCCGCCACTGATCCCTCTTTTTCTTGGCCGATCCCATTTTTTGGTTAGTTTTTTTTATTTAATTCTTTACACCCCTTTTTAACATAACACTCACATGCCCACTACACCCATTTTAGAAAAACACCCAATAATGCCCCTTGCTGACTGGACTGCCATATGACGGAAAACGCCCAAAGGTAGGGGCATTATTCACCCTTACCACTACGCATGGTCTAAACAAAGAAATAACATAATTTAAGGAGACGGTATTTTCAATGTGAAGATGGGAAGACAAAGAAGACTTTTTTCAAGTTGAACATCTAACCTCTCACTAAATAGGATCTATCTCGAACAAACTATCTTATGTAACATGCGTAAACTAATACACGTTCATGCTGTACAAGTGATCAATAAGAAATAGTAGAAACATAAGATTTCAATCCAAATTGCAATTTGTATTTAACAGAGAGTGAATACAGAATTATTTCAGATCTATAAACTGCCCAAAAGTTCTACTGATTACATAAACCCTATTTATAGTCTAAGATGCTGTTTGTTTTTTCAGAGATAAAACATCTGCAGTCTGCGGACTACATCTGTAGCAGAAGATGTCGACCAAACATCTGCAGTCTGTAAGAAAAGGACTGTTTGTTTATTAACTTCTGTAAGCTGCTGAAATAAACTGAACTATAAATAAACAACAAAATAAAAAGATATATAACAATAAAAAGATATATAAAAAATAATTAAATAAAATAATTGAACCGAAATTAATTAAACTAGGGGTTTTGGCTGTCGCGCGTTGCGTGACGATTTAGCTCTTGTGTTTAAAGTGGGTTAGTCATGTTTGTAATAGGTAATTACGGTTCAATATGTATTCAACATAGTGCTGCTTATACTTGCAGCCGACATAAATCAATATGTCTTGTACGGTTTATGATTAGTTAGGGCTGTATTTATGGTAATCTTTAATGCTGCCTTGGATGCCTTCAGCACTTTTGTTCATTATGGTTCGGGTTACCATTAGTTACAAGTTTTTTCAAGGTAATCCATGTGGGACTTGCACTATGTGCAAGCTGTGCAAAATCTGTTCGTTATGGTTCGGTTTACCATTAGTTACAAGTTTTTCTAAGGTTATCTGTGTTGGACTTGCACTATGTGCAAGCTGTGCGAAAAACCACTTCTTTTTCCGGTTCTAAAACAACTTGGACGAGAAAGGGTTCTACCAGGAAACCATGGTTTTTTTTCGCCATGGGTTACTGGTTGAGCCACCTGAGTGGTATATCCTAAAAGGAAATGTTAAATCAAGCCGAGAAATCTTTAAAATGTGAACCAAATCATTTACGTAAGCCATGCGTCTCTCAACCTTTGTTTAGTGCAAATTATAACGAAGTTAAAATCAACAAAGAAATGATATGGACTCATGTGCACTTTTCAAAACTCGACTTGTACATCTGAAATGAATGATCAAGAATAACTGGTACCGAATATTTACCTTTTATTGAAATATAGCCGAATCGTTAAACACATCCAAAGGCATAGTGTTTACATATAAAACAATATAATACCATATGAACCTGCTAAAACAATCATACATTTATGCTGAAGACTTAGCTTGATTCATGAGAGCAGCTTTATGTTTTCTTCATGTTGTTCAATCTTCTTCTATACACAGTTATGCCAGAAATCACAGTTCTCTCTACTTGCAATTAATATGAAAACAAACAAACTGGAATTAACTGAAGTAGTGTCCAATTGCGAGTAAAATAGATTGGAAGCAGACGTAGTAAAATGAGACATACCTGATCGAAACCACAAACAAGCTAGTAATAATATATAGAGAACAGACTAAAGAGCCTCAAGAGGGTTTAAACTTTAAATAAATAAACTAACCATGGCTGAAATAGATGTTGAAGGTGAGCGCCTACCATCCCCATATATGCAACACCAAGGATAGACCTTTCCCCATCTACAACCCCCACTTATGTCTCTTACCCCCAGTGGCGAAGCTTGAAATTTTTTATGGGGGGGTCGAAAACGTATATACCCAAAAATTTCTATAGAACCGGGGGGTCGAAAACATATATACCCAAAAAATTTTATACGAAAACTACATATATAACACTACTAGCCGAAAAGTTCGGGGGGTCGGGCGCCCCTCCCGGCCCCTTCAAAGCATCGCCCCTGCTTACCCCCACCCCTTGAATGTTGATATATATGTTGGTGGGTTTTCTCTTTGAGGTGCTTGATTTATCTTCATGACTAAATTATGAGCACAAATAGTCAATGTTACACTCATGTAATACATGCATTTCTTCTCAGTTTTCTTTACATACGTATACATGTTTTTTTAATTCCAATATGATTCAATTGCGGCCCAAAATTCTTTTAAAAACTGACTGAACCCGACCTAAATACTTTTCTTATGAAATCATAAATAAAAAATGCAAAAATTTAATTAACTAGAAAACTCACCTTCGAGAGTGGCTTTTACCGCTTTCCGACTGTTCGCAAATCTTGAAATCATAAAAAAAAATTCAAAAATTTAATTGCAGATTATGTTTTAATCTGCAATTAGTGTAAGGACCGGTTTTGACTCCGTGACGATTGCGAACCGAACGTGTGACGTGCGGAATCCGTACACGAACGTGACCGAACACACGAGACGTAATATAACCTGTGATTCGATATAAGATCTGAAAAGATACAAGAACCGTGAATCACCTTGAGCACTTTCTCTCTCTAGACTTTCTCTCTCTAGCTCTAGCTCTCGAAGTCTTCAAAATGAGCAAAAGTCTTAAACTCTAACCCTAACACATCTATTTATAGGCCAAGGCTTTAATGAGAAAACTCATTAATTACAATATTACCAGCTTGCCTTTCTTATCTAGATATTACAATATAAGGCTAGTTAGAACAGTTTCTCGCTACGGCTCGTATTGACGGAGGCGATAGACATAAATGCACCAACAGACTCCCCCTTGGATATTGCCGCAATCAATCCGTAGTCAAATTCCTAGCAACTTGTCTTTCTCTCTCTCTCTCTTGAGTCTTCTTGAAGCTTTAACACGTATTCAGCAACATAGACTCCCTCTTTCTTGAACAGAATCCCATTGGATCTGTCTTCAGCTTCAGCTTCCTCTTTCGATAAACTCTTTCTTCATCAGGCTCCTCCTTTCGACAAGCTTCCGTGCTTTTGGATCGACACCTGGCTTTCCGGTTACAAGCTCCTTCGGGATAAATACCTGGCTCCTTGAATGCACGTTCCCCCTTGCTTTGAGCTCGTCTTCAGACTCTCCCTTAGACTCGGCTATCGGGATCGTAGTCTGGAATAGTATCTGCAACTCTCAAACGTTTATAAGTAACAACTTTTTGAACATCCAGGATTTAAAACCTGGCTCTCTTAGCATAAGCTAAAATATTTCAACAGTGAAAGCATTTTCCGATTATCCAGGAATCGTGACCTGGCTCTATAAAACTTTCTAAATCAAGATCCTGGCTCTAAGATATAATAATATGAATATATCCAGGATTAACTGATTCTCTCTCTCTATCAACAAACTTCATAAATTTGGCAGTTTTAACGAACAGGATCGAAAACTGGCTCTTTTACATTATATTTTAACAATATAAGCATCCAAATCCCTCACAGTTAATCATCCAAGTCCAAATTAATGACCTTGGAGATATCACAAACTATTTTTTATTTTTGATTAAAAACTTCAAGTTTCAAATTAATGAACTTGTTTATTTTCAGAAACACAATCAGCATACTTAGATTTTGAAACACACCATTCAGACATCGGTTGTCGAAAATAAAGCAGAAATCAAAATCTTTTTGTAATTTTCTGAAACATAAAGCAGTAAAGAAATATTTACAAACATATTTACAGACAATATTTTTGTTTGAGTTCGTGTCAGAGGATCATATCAGTTTTTGACAAGTTACTAGTACCGTTGAGCTTTAAATCACTTTAAGTTCTAAACGATTCACTTAGATTGTCAGTATACTGGTCCACTTAAATTTTCACACAAAGTTCAATCGATTCGAGATACGAGATAAGTGTTTTAAGAACTTAAACTTATTCGCGTGTCCCACCTCAGAATATACTCCTGTATCCAAACTCCTATATTCAGTCTTACAGGTGAATGTACACTAATGATATATGTAAATGGGTAATGCGAGGCCATGAGAGCTCAGGTTAGAACTTCCGTTTAGACAAAGAGATGATGGCTCGACTTTTAGGTGTGTCCCATTTGGGGATCTTTTCTTCAACAACACATGATTAGCATTTTTCAATGTTTCATCATTTTTTATGCTGATGGTGGGCTTTATGATTAAAGTAGTGCAGAGTATTATACATCACTAAAAAAGTAACCATTGGCCATGTCATCACCACTGTTATATAAACCCTATAAAAAACCCCCGAATTACATAGGTTTTTACTTTAGCATTATCAAAATTCTCACATTCATCTCATACAATAAAAAAGATCATCTGCTCAAAATATTTTCTAAAAGATTTTTTCTTCATCGTCCACTCTCTTAATCTAAAAAGATCATCTGTTCAAAGGATTTTCTAAAAAGATTTCATTATAACCAGGGCTCTTAACATGAAAACACGACACAATTACCTCCCATGTTTAGTCAAAACTAAAACCAACACCGAATTCCATTCAACAATCGACATTATCACCACCTCAAAATATCACAAAATTCTCACCACCGATGCACCCATCTATTTGGACACTCTTCAAGAGTTTTTGGCAAATTCAGATTTCTTACTTCGAGATAAAAGAAATCCTTAACAATCATTTCAAAGATCAAAGGACTTGATGTCCAGATTACACCAGAGCTGATTTCCATTCGCCATAAGTGATGAGACAGGTACAAAATCCTTCTCGAGAACTAAACTTCAAAATGAATTCATAGAGAGGGGGTATCAGTACCCAAGACTTTTAAGCTATCTTTAAAAAGGATTTTGAAACAAAACATTTTTGAATAGGGTGAACCCCTGCAAATTAAAAGTCTTTTAAATGAAACATTCATGTAAGTCCCGTAGGGATCTTTCAATGATATCAAACTTTAACTTGTGTGAGTGCGGAAAACAAACACAAGTTGATTCAAGAACTATAATAATTGAAACAATGAATAATAAACAAACACAAACTAGAAACTTGCATTCAACGATGAACGGTGACTAATACAAGATCCTCCAAGGTTTCGAGTGGCTCTAGGAATGCACAAACTGATCAGCCTAAATATTGTGAATGAGGTTACCTCATATACTAGACAAGATGGGTCGAAACCCCTTATGGCCCACTCGAAACCCTTGACCCATTAAACACCTAATCGACCCAAACATAAACTAAACAAAACATTACAATATCAACCCCTTAACTATCATAACCCTCTATGTGTAAACCTTCATGTTCCAACAATCTCCCCCTAGGTTTATCCATAGAGGTTCTTCTGTCTTTAACTGCCTTCACCGCCTCCACTACGTTCCAACTTATCCTTGTAGCCGCGAAATCCCTTCTTACTATTTTGTAAAACTCCAGCAACAGCTGATGTCCAATCCTTAGCAACGGCTTCATACTTCTCTGTGGCTCTAATTTGAGTTTGAGCAAGCACTTCTAGATTTTCTCGATCCAAATTCAACAAATCAATCGGATCAGTCAAACGGTAGGATTCATCACCATCACATACAATCACAGCTTGACCTAACGTTTCATCATACGCCCAAAAAATGCATGGTCTTTAGAGCACCATTGGGAATCTTCTTGACCAAGGGAATTGTCTTCTCTTTGTCAGTCGGAGGCCACAAAACAATCTGCATTCTCTTGTTTGTACGTGGATCCCTAATACCTTTAGCAGGTGTCACAATTGATTCAGCAGTGTGCATTCAGAAGTTGTCTGTTAGTTGTAGCATTTGTCATGTGCAGCTCTTCCATGTTCATTTGAGTAACCAGCTTGACAAATCTCTGAATGTGATTATCAACAGTCTCTCCATAGATATGGTTGAAATTATTGAAGTTCTGACTTATCAAATTTCTTCAACTCTCTTTCATATCTTCATTCCCCTCATAGACATCTATCAAGGCTGCCCACATATCTTTAGCGGATTTGCAAGTATGAAATCCAATAGCAATGTATGTACCCAGATCCATAGTCAGGTAAGAAAGTGCCCTGTCATCTTCTTCGACAATAGCAAAGTCCTCTTCAGTGTACTGTTCAAGAGGCTTCTTTACTTTCATACCAGGTGCACCATCTCATTCCGTCGTGATTTCCCTAGGACCTCTTAGAATGCTTCTCCAACTCTTAGAATCTTTAACTTTCACGTGTTGTTCAAATCGCCAGTTCCACTCAGGGAAGTCATCACCACTTAACAATCTGGGAACATGAGTGGTGGTCTCAATGATAGAGTCCAATTCTTGATGTTTGTTCATGGTTGCCAAGTCAACGGTCTGATTGGTTGAAGTCATTTTTAAGTTATTAATTTTTTTAAGTCCAAAGAGTCCCAAAGTCCAAAGTCAAATTCACGTAGTAGTCTGTCGTTTCGAGTCGAAACTACGTTTTCGAGTATTAAAGCTTTGAGTCGAGAGCTCCGATTGCGAGTCGAAATCATTGGCACAAACACCTTGAGTCGAGACCACGGTTGCGAGTAAACAAACTTCCAGGTCGCAAGTCGAGACAGTTAGTCGAGACCTTGATTTCGAGTAAAAAAGTTACAACTCGAGACCAGGTAGGTTGCGAGTTGAAAACCTTCAAGAATTGAAGCCAAACTTGAACTGTTGAGTCGAGAACTATGTGGTTGCGAGTCGGAATCGTGAAGAAGACAACTCGAGACCATGAGGTTGCGAGTTAAGACTTGCAAAACAGATAATGAGATAATACTTGACTCGCAATCCCTGATTTTCAGCACTTTCCAAAATTCAAAAGATTTTGAAATCTTTTGAATTCAATCAGCAACAACTTTCCGAATAAACAACAAACAACTTTCCTAGAATCAAACAAAGCAAAATTAGCAACTTTCGATAAAAATCAGCAATGAACAGTCAAATACTTCCAAGTCAGAAAATAAGCAAACCAAAAATCACCGAAACAGCACTTAGCAAACACGATCAGTATAACAAAAACATGTGACAACCGGTGATTTACGGCTCCTAATTACGTAATTAACGGGTGATTAACGTGATAATGAATAGTGTTTGAGACGCAAATTAACTTAATTAGGCCTTTGGAGTGCCTAGGAACGTCTGTACGACTTTACAGTGCGCGAACGGTGGTTTACGAAAAAAAATCTGTGGAATATTACGCGACAACGAACTGATACCGTACAAGATACTGACAACGCCGACAACTATTAAATTTTTACGATATATTTTAGCTTCGTAATTATATTTTAGTGACTACAGTCGAAATCGGATCGAAAAACGGATTAAAGACGGCAACGATACAATTTTTCGCGATTATTACCGTAATCGACGAACGGGCCCGTGCAAACAACGACTACCGACCGTATTTTTGATTTTTGAAGTTAAACGGAGTTCTGGTTTTGACAACGGGTCTCGTAGGAATTACGGACCACTTACGCATGAGATAGGGCTTGTAGGCCCTGGGCCCAAGCCCATAACCCACAAGCCTAAACCTGTACATGATATATTAGATTGTATAAATCTCTACAAAATATTATCAAAATCCCTACAAGACTTGAAAATCTCAACAAAATCATACACAATCTTGCAAATCTAGACAAAATCCTACAAAAGATTGTTATCTCATAATTTAGATCTCACAAGATCCTCACAATCTCAATATTTCCATAAGACCACTCTCTCTCTCTCGATTTTTATACCCACACAAACAAACACAGACTCAAAGTCTGCCTTTCTCCTCCCTTCTCAATCTATACACATACAAAGAACACAACACATTATCCTCTCTATTCCCTCCCTCTCTCACTCGATATCATACAGACAACACAGGAGCCTTAGGGGTTTTTTTTTCCTCCTTCAATTCCCACCTGTTTTACCCCCCCCCCCCCATCTGTTTAATCGGCCAACCACCACCATCTTTTGGTGGTGGCGGACTACAGCAGCAACACCACCACCACAGGCGGCGGCACTGTGGTGGGTGGTGCCGGTCGGTGCTTCAAGCGAGAGAGGAGAGAGAGACCAGAAAGAGGCGAAGAGAGAGACGAGACGAAGAGAGAGACGAGACGAAGAGAGAGAGGCAGGGAAGGAGAGAGAGAGAACGACGGAGAAAGGGGAGCGGCGCCGCCGCTCACGGCGGCGGCAGTGGGCAGCGGTGATGGTGGTTCAGCAGAGCTGGGTGCTCGACTCAGCCCCAGCGGGTGTGGTTCGGCTCGGTTCTGGTTCGGGTCACATCTCGGCTCAGGTATATGGTTTGGTTCGGGTCTCGGTCAAGTTTTTGATGCGGTCAACTTCGTTCAAACATCAGCTCGGTGCGGTCAAGCGGGTTGACTCGGGTCAAACCGAGTCAACTCAGTCACTCAGGTCAACTCAGACGGGTCCGGGTCAAAACAGTCAAGGTCAGACGTGGTTTCGGGTTTCGATCAACGGTTCGGGTCAGATTTTGAAGCGTTTCGGTTCGACTCGGTCAGACTCGGTCAGCTCGGCTTTCGACACAAGAAGATGGTAAAGATTTTACGGCACAATACATTTCATTATTCTTATAATCTTATTTATTTCGTGAACGAGCTCGAACCGATACAAATTAGTGCTTAATTTACATTTTGTCGCTTTTACGAAAATTATACATATTGATATTGAGAATATTGTTGAGTTTGACAAAATATATCGACACGTGGTTGTCGGGGGCGTCCAAAAACAGAGGAAACTCTGCCCGTTTTTCGAGAAAATCCGCAAACACAAGGCGTTTTATTATAAAACAAAGTTATCGGATTCGAATAATCTTTTACAAAGACGACAATTTGGATATTATTTCGACAATCCTTTTATAAAATAAAACATGAAATAATATTTTCAATTCTTTTATTACCTTCGACAATCCTTTCAAGTATCAAACAATACGAAATCTTTTCGTAAACTTAAATATAGTTTATATGCTATTTCAAATATCAAACGACACGACGAGCCGGAAATTATTTACAACAAATAAATATAGTTATTATATTTATTATAAACTTTGGAAATTCGACAACTCCTTTATAAAGTCAATATAATTATTTATATTGTTTCAAACGCCGAACACACATTCGTTTATAAAAATAAATATAGTTATATATTTATTTTCAAACACAACAACCCGACGATTCTTTCATGAATATGACTTTTTATATTCACGTCAAACGCCTAAAGGGCATAGACATATACTTTGATAAATATCATACGAGACGTATATATGATACGAATTTGTTATACGTTATTTTCATACAAACTTTTGTACATACACGTACGATTTCTCGAGACAACTAACGCGATTATATCAATATATTTGTATACTTTTATATAAATATTCATATATTTTAAACCTCTCGAGAACTAAGTCTTTGCAAGACTTCTTAAATACCGACGAATAAACGAACTACGCAAGCATAACTTCTTCGCTTCTTTCAAGTTAACAACTTACTGTCGAATCGTTCGGCTAACGATTCGGTAGAGCTCGGTGACACGTAGACTCGTTACCGCTTTTATTTAGAAACTTATAAGATATTCCGTGTTAGGAATATTGTAGAATGCACGCTAGCAAGTCAAGTCTTGGAAACGACATCACGACATCCTGAAGTCGTAATTAGCGAGCTTTGCACAAGACAATTCAGGTGAGTTCATAACCCCACTTTTTACGGTTTTACATGTTTACAAATGTTTTCGGGGTGGAAAGACATGCATGTTTTACAAGAACATACAAAGTCTTGAACAAATGAAAACTCATATTTTTAAGACATGTTACGAACGGATTTCAAGGAACTCAAATGGTTTACGAATGAATTATACTAAATACACCGGTTTTTACAAAACAAATGCGTATTTTCGAAACATGAATGATTTTCATGATTAGGGACGGGATTGTCCTAGTTATAATAATGGGATTGGGTCGGTCTGCGTACGTAAAACGAGACAACCCAGTGAGTTCATGTCCCCCTTTTCTCTTAACTGTTTTCAGTTTTACAACTTCGGGGGTGAAATACATGTTACATTTATTAAGGACATTTTTATACATGGTATGGTTAGTTTAAGGAGGGTTAGGACGTTCAGATCATGTGAGTGGTGGGTACAACACTTAAAGCCATTAATCCTCGTTGTTAGGACCGAGGGACACAAGAGTGATAGATCTATTTGGGTGTAGCGAGCCCACACCCGTGAGGTCAGGGTGACCCATAGAGGTGACTGTGTCTTACAGCCGAGGCCCGGTACAAATTAGCTAGGTTTGAGTTTTCCTGCATCACTTCACACATACCAGTGGCTTTGCAACCCATTGGTGATCTCTTTTTCCTTAATTGCTACATACCAGGGACATTTATACATTGGGACGTACTTTATTTTGGGACGTACTTTATTTTGGGACGTACTTTAACGGTTTATACATAAATACATACTTACAGAAATACTAGATTTATACAAATTAAATACCATGTTTTTATACAAATTCAAGACATAAGATTATGCGGGCATGGAGTCAAAGTCAGGGTGGGCAATGACGGTTATACAAACTTTACATATACAAGAGTTTACAAGTACATGGTTTTACGAACATATGCGTTACAAATACAAAGTTTCCATATAACTTGACAAGAAAATGATTTCTAAATTCGTTTTCTCAATACTAATTCACAAACCGGTTATTCAAAAGATTTATTTCAAATCTTTTACAAACAAACTATAAACTCGCTCAACTTTATGTTGATTTTTCGCATGTTTCTTTCTCAGGTTACTTTTCAGAAATCATGGCACGGTTGGAATAGGAGAACCATGTGGAGTCGAGTACTTAGTGGCGTTCATTTTCTAAAAGACTTAGCTTATTTGCTTCCGCTGTGCAATGAAGATACCAGTCCAGTCACGCCAGCTCTGATAATTTCGGGGTGTGACAGATTGGTATCAGAGCTATAGGTTACAGCGAACAAGGTTTTCTGTAGGAATACCTAGGCTCTAACCTCATCTTTTCTCTGGGAACTTAGACTATTACGACTTTGAATACATACAGAACGCCTAGTACTCGAATATGGTCTCCAACCGTTGCCGAAAAACAAACAGTCAAAATTTTGTTTTCAAACATACGCTATTGTGGTGTTTCATACACGGTGCATAAAACAATTACATACAGTACACGAAACTCTGAGAGTTTAGGAAACATGCATTTAAGACCTTCGGAAACTTATGTTGAAGTTCATTAAAGGTCATCACGTAGGAACCGAGAATATTAACTCGGGCACACACTATTATTCATATTGTCTATGATATTTTAACTTCCCGAGCAGGCAGCCTACGCATAACGAAACCTTAGTGCATGAGAATACATGAAACTCAAATTTTACGTCAACGGATGTCGGAGTACATCACATTCTACGCGAAACGTAATGCTAGGTATACGTGAAAGTTAAGCTATACATCAACGGAGGTTGAAGTACGACACATACGACTATCAAGGCGAGGCCTTTGAGAAGAAACGATGGTGCAATTCAACGACAACGCTAGATTCCTGTCAGCACGAAAACTATCGATCAGGAAGCGGCGGTTTGGCACGCGGTCCTGCGACGGCACGAGTCATGCTAAGAAAGAGACGTATGTCTCCGCTTTCCCCCTATCTTATTAACGACGAATACGATATGTTCGACATTCCATGGTAATGTCACCTAACAACCGGTCATCACATGAAACCCCAGGTAAAGTCCTCAAATTTCTTGTATTGAAATTTTGACTTTCGCATTTACTGAGTAGATTTTCGTATCTCTACTCCTCTTAATGGTCATTGCATCACGATCGTTTCTTTCATTATATCGAATACTTATTTGGTCCACTTCTTGAAAATTTATATGTCACGCATGCATCGTTTGTTACGCATGTGGTTTCGTTCGAATAAGCGTTTCATCAAAATTCAAACATTGTTTCGCTAAACCTAATTATTGATTTGTGATTCGAATGACCCGCATTATTGTGATTGTTGGCTCCTTTGTTATCAAGTCAACACATTTTCTTGAAATTTCTCTCATTTTCAAGTTACATACATGGTTTTTCGTTGTGACCATGTCGAAAGTTTTCTTGTCAATACATGTATTTATTGTCGGCTTGCACCAAAACCAAGTTCAATTGTTTGAACGTGTCCATTAAACATATTCACTTCAGAGCATCATATGATGTATTGGGAGCATCATATTCAAAATTCGTTTTAACAAGTGTTTCATTAGTTTCGAGTCGAAGTAAACTTGTTTGGCATTCGACTCCAATAAATTGTTTGTTGATTTCGACACCTTGTGGTGTCAGTACAAACTTGTAGCTTGGGCTAATCATATGATTGAGCGTTTCATACAAAACAACAGGTGATACTTGTTCGATCACCGCTATATTCGAATTGTTTCATTCACTACGACACCTTGTGGCGTCGGTATAACTTGCAGCTTGTGCTGATCACGATCGAGCGTTTCATGCAAACTATTATATTTGAGATTGTTGATTCTAAGTTCATCCAGTGGATGTTATTGCTTCTAGAACTCATTTACATGTTATAAACGTTCGTATGGAATTCGATTGGTCGAAGTTCCTGTTCATTGTTGGATCCCTGTTAACTTAGTCACATTAGTGACAGTACCTATACGTCTTGTTTCCTTTGACATCAATTTTTGAAACACATTTCTTTTAAACCGTTGGGTTCTTATTGTTAAGGAATGTCATTAAATTCACATGATTCGAATAAGTCTTGTTTCGATTACATTGTCATTCACTTTGTTATTATTCGGACTTACCTGCGAACAACACAATTCTGGGGAGATAACATAGTCTAAATTTCGAGGACGAAATTTTTGTAACAGGGGGAGAATGTGACAACCAGTGATTTACGGCTCCTAATTACGTAATTAACGGGCGATTAACGCGATAATGAATAGTGTTTGAGACGCAAATTAACTTAATTAGGCCTTTGGAGTGCCTAGGAACGTCTGTACGACTTTACAGTGCGCGAACGGTGGTTTACGGAAAAAAATCTGTGGAATATTACGTGACAACGAACTGATACCGAACAAGATACTGACAACGCCGACAACTATTACATTTTTACGATATATTTTAGCTTCGTAATTGTATTTTAGTGACTACAGTCGAAATCAGATCGAAAAACGGATTAAAGACGGCAACGATACAATTTTTCACGATTATTACCGTAATCGACAAACGGGCGTGCAAACAACGACTACCGACTGTATTTTTGTGTATTTTAATTTTTGACGTTAAACGGAGTTCTGGTTTTGACAACGGGTCTCGTAGGAATTACGGGCCACTTACGCATGAGATAGGGCTTGTAGGCCCTGGGCCCAAGCCCATAACCCACAAGCCTAAACCTGCACATGATATATTAGATTGTATAAATCTCTACAAAATATTATCAAAATCCCTACAAGACTTGAAAATCTCAACAAAATCATACACAATCTCTGCAAATCTAGACAAAATCCTACAAAAGATTGTTATCTCATAATTTAGATCTCACAAGATCCTCACAATCTCAATATTTCCATAAGACCACTCTCTCTCTCTCGATTTTTATACCCACACAAACAAACACAGACTCAAAGTCTGCCTTTCTCCTCCCTTCTCAATCTATACACATACAAAGAACACAACACATTATCCTCTCTATTCCCTCCCTCTCATCATCATCATCATCATCATACTCAGTAAATCCCACCAATAGCAAAGCAAAGGTAGGGTCTGAGGAGGGTAAGATGTAGACAGCCTTACCTCTACCCCGTAGGAATAGAGAGGCTGCTTCCAGTGAGACCCCCGGCTCGATAGTAGTTTTGCATCAAGCCTTGGACATAAGGCACATAACACTCGGCAATCGGGACAAAGACCGATTAGTGCATGTACCCTTTTGTCTTTCAGCTATCAACGCCACCACATGATGCATGATTAACCGTCCTCCACTTTTAACGTTATTTTCACGAAATTAGTAAAATAACGTTAAAATTAGTGCACTTTTACTTTTGCCCCCCGATGGCCCACACATATATACATTCCCTCCCTCTCTCACTCGATATCATACAGACAACACAGGAGCCTTAGGGGTTTTTTTTTCCTCCTTCAATTCCCACCTGTTTTACCCCCCCCCATCTGTTTAATCGGCCAACCACCACCATCTTTTGGTGGTGGCGGACTACAGCAGCAACACCACCACCACAGGCGGCGACACTGTGGTGGGTGGTGCCGGTCGGTGCTTCAAGCGAGAGAGGAGAGAGAGACCAGAAAGAGGCGAAGAGAGAGACGAGACGAAGAGAGAGAGGCAGGGAAGGAGGGAGAGAAAACGACGGAGAAAGGGGAGCGGCGCCGCCGCTCACGGCGGCGGCAGTGGGCAGCGGTGATGGTGGTTCAGCAGAGCTGGGTGCTCGACTCAGCCCCAACGGGTGTGGTTCGGCTCGGTTTTGGTTCGGGTCACATCTCGGCTCAGGTTATATGGTTTGGTTCGGGTCTCGGTCAAGTTTTTGATGCGGTCAACTTCGTTCAAACATCAGCTCGGTGCGGTCAAGCGGGTTGACTCGGGTCAAACCGAGTCAACTCAGTCACTCAGGTCAACTCAGACGGGTCCGGGTCAAAACAGTCAAGGTCAGACGTGGTTTCGGGTTTCGATCAACGGTTCGGGTCAGATTTTGAAGCGTTTCGGTTCGACTCGGTCAGACTCGGTCAAACTCAGTCAACTCAGCGAGTTGATTCGGTCAGCTCGGCTTTCGACACAAGAAGATGGTAAAGATTTTACGGCACAATACATTTCATTATTCTTATAATCTTATTTATTTCGTGAACGAGCTCGAACCGATACAAATTAGTGCTTAATTTACATTTTATCGCTTTTACGAAAATTATTGTAACATCCCGAAAACGGGTTTAGTAATCAAACCTCGTTAATAGTGATGAACGAGTAAAATACCGTTAGAGGTAAAATTTAACCCGGTGAATATTAGGACTTAAATAAATGAACCTAATATTAATTAAAAAGGAAAATAAATACTTTGGGAAAACAAAGTATATAAAAAGCCCAAATTAACGGGACTTAAAACATAACGGGTTATAACTTCCCGAACCCGCTAAAGTAACAAGGAATAATTAACCTAGTTAGTAGCATGTGATTAAGTGACTAATGGTGAGTTATAGCTTCATTTGATCAAAAGGAAACATGAGGGACCAATATTGCCAAGTGGGAAAGTTGTTTTATTAAAACAAAAGTGAAACACCAAAACACACACTTAAAGTGTGTGTTCTGGTCGATATACCCACAGGAGCCAAGAACATCTTGAGCTCAAAACCCTAACAAGCACAAATCAAGAAATTGGAAGGGCAAATCAAACCCAAATCGAAATTCAAGCACATATTCGTGATCACCAAGTCAAGGGGATCCTAAGGTATGTCGAATTTCTAATATTCATGAAGTTGTAAAAAAGTTGATAATCATCCTAATCGTGAATTAGGCATGGATTAGAGAAGATAGAGTTAGATTAGTGATGTATATTGCTTAGGAACGAAACCCTAAGTGAAAATCATACATAACATGCTATGAATTGAAGGATTTGATGAATTAACACACTTAGACAAGTGAGTTTTAATGCTATGATGATTTTGATGATATAACTATGCTTAGAATCAACATGCATGATAACAAATAGGTGTTCGATTTAACCATGAATTTGGGTACTTGTTCATACATGGTTGAAGTGGGTTTTGTTGATTTGATGAAATTGATGTGTATAAACATCATATTAATCCATATGAATGAACTACTTGAACAAATTAGAGATTTTGTTAAGAGTCCATAAGTGATTAGAAGTGGATTTTGATACAAGAGTTAAATCTATGGTTATGATGGTCAAAGTGTATATGTGCATACAATGACTAAAATTACATGTTGATTTATGGTTACTTGAGGTATGAATTAGATAACATGTTAGTAGATGTAGCATCTCAAAAGATGACGCTCACTAAGTGGTTGATAATGTGCCTAAGTCAAGTCATGTGAACTTGTTAGTGCATCTATATTTGTAAATTGGTGGTTTGACTTTTAAAAGTCAAACCGACCTATGATAAGGTTCATTAAGAATAGTGGTAAAAGATTCATAAGGTGTGAAGGTCATGATCTTGAATGACTAATCTAACCACCTTGTGAATGATGATGATAGTTTGACTCATGACGAGCTAGGTGGAGGCTTGGGAAAGGAAGCGGATCAAACAAATCAAGAATGGAGGAAAAGCATAATTCGGATGCAAGGTAAGTATAGCTTACACTAGTCATAAATCTTAGAATGTTCTTTGTCGTATTAACTACGAATAAGATAAATGTCTAATTGAGATATGGTGTTCCGGCGTGTAGTCGTACGGAACAAGATAACCAATAAGGGTAAAATTGTAATAAATGTCATCTCGCTAGTAATTGGTCATAGAGACCAAATGGGTCAAAAGGTGAAATTATCACCCTTTGACAGTATCGACTAATGGGTTGTCGAGTTGTATGATTTTAGGGAATAAATAGCACATGGATGTTTACAGCGCTATCACTTAGCAGCCACTAAGGCAAGGTATTGAAACGGGTCAATATATTGACCCGAGTGAGGTATGTATAATGATACAACTCATCATGTAGAAATTGGAGTTCTATAACAGTTAGACAAGGTTAAAATAAGATATTCGGTTATCTTTTAGGTAAAGCGAATAAATTGAGTTATGATTAAGGTGTTTTAGAAACATATTGATTTCTAAACAAGAATATAGTTAAAAGGTCGTAATTTGGGATCGAACATGTACTAATAGTCCTTCGTCGTAAATGAAGGACTAAAATTGACTAAAACGCCCTTGTAAGTGAAATTGAGCAAACGAACCATAAAGGTTGTTTGGAAATAAGCGATAGAATGAAATAAATACTTTGAATAAGTATGAAAAGCAAAAGACGTAAAATATTGGTCAAAAGTCTCTATAAAGAGTCTTTGCCGTAAAATAATGATTTGAAGTGTGTAATTTGGAATATATAAATCACCACATTGAATCCACCACAAATATAGTTGTGGTGGGAGGTCATTTGATAAGAAATGTGGGCATATGTATTTAGAAACGAATGAAAGAGTTTGGTGCTTAAAATATGCATAAATACCCTTAACGGGTCAAAATGAGCATATGGGTGAAAATGGGTTTAAGAAGGTATATAAACCTGTAATTTGAAACCGATTATGTTAAACATTTTTGAACTTGATAGGTTTATGGGAAATAAGGGTCAAACAAACTTGTTTGTTTGATAAAAATAGAACGGGTCAAAAGTTGGTAAAAAGGGAAATAAGCCGAAGACTTAAAAGTCTAAAATTTTGTAAAACCGGAGGTTGGATTTTAACTCCATATGATGGGGGATTAAATTACAAACACGTAGGAAGAAACGGTAGGTCAAACGGACGAGCGGATTGAAAGATACGAAAGTTTTCGTGTCAATAAACGGCAAAATGGAAAAGCTGAATTTCAGGGACCACCGTAACTTACGGTGCCACCGTAAGTTACGGTGGAGCTGATTTGGTTACGGTGATTGCCTACTGTTGTACGGTAGGAAAATATGAGCCCAGGGGCCACCGTAACTTACGGTGCCACCGTAAGTTACGGTGGAGATCATTTTCAAGTTCTTGTTTTTGAAATCAATTGTTTCCCGAACTCGTTTGGACACGTTTTAAACCCCGTAAGACTAAAGCATTTCATGTTTATGAAATGTAGGTACACTTTGGATGCCGGAAGACGATCAAGCTCAACGAAGAACCGAACACGATATAGATACATGCTTCCGCACTTTGCCACGTTGTAAATTTTAAACAACGAATTCAACCACGTTATGTAGAATAACTTATAATTTGTAAAAGTTTTAATAAACCCGTATTTTTAAAGTATGTGTAGTCCTAGCTACACATCTAATTGTTGGTAATTACATATAAAACCATTAATTAGTAACTAGGGTGTTACAAGTTGGTATCAGAGCCTTGGTTTAAGAGATTCAAGTATGGTGGGGAAAAACCATGCTTGGACTTAAACCTCACGCTCTTGATAAAGAATAGTGTTCGGTTCGAGGCTTGATCGCAAATCCGGTAAGTATATGTATGTTAATAGTTTAGTATGCTAAAGTGTTGTAAATAACACGTAGGGCTATCGTGTGATACACGTTACCCCAATTAAAATGATTGATGTAGTTGACGAAAATACGCGCGTTGACGCGTATAGTAGAAAAAGCCTTGTATTATAATACGGGCGATTATAGAAGTTGACATTACTAACTCTTGTGAATATCTTAATTGAAGGACACTCGCATCTGAAGATGACGAGGGTTGAACGAATTATGGATATGATGATGAAACGGTCCGAAGTATGACAAGGAGAGCATGCTCATCAAGGACCTAAATCGCGTAACGACCGCGAACAAGGTTAATGGCAGGAAACGCCCGACGGGGCAAGCAATACCAGGTGCATGTTATTAAATATAATCACACAAATAGCAAAATGCAATAAACAAGTAGAGAATGATCGTTGCATAGGTAAATTAGAAACTTGGAAAACCTGAATAGAAATACATATCCAGGATATTATTTCCAAGAAAACTGAATAGAGGCGTTACTTACATAGGGCATGATGTGAAAACTATAAGAAGGTCGTGTATGTCATGTGTTAATCGCTTACTCTGGCCAAGTAAGTAGTGGCATATGATACCACGAGTTTCTTATAGCGGACACGTTTACATCCGATGTAGTAAGGGCGGGGTGAATGGGACTAGCTTAAAAAAAAGTACCCAAATGAATCGAATGAGCAAAATATCTGATAATAATGTAAACGCACAGCCGGGTGACGGAAGCGTATTACATTAGGATGATGAGCCCGAGTGAAGGGACAAAGAAACATGTAAAATAATTAAGGTACGCATTGGGAGGGGGTGTACTTACACTCGAACCCGGAAAATGCAAACATGTAAAATGATGTAGATATGCATTGAAAGGGAGTGTACTTACACTCGAACCCGGAAAATGCGAATATGTCTCTAAACGAGTCGTTTTTGTAAAACGCCAACTTGAGAACAAAGTACGAATATAAAAGCGAAACGAAGTCATAATGCATACCGTAAGGGTTGCAATAATAACGACTTCGGTAAAACACCCGGTTGGTGGGTAAGGATTTAAACACATGCGTAGACCGAGAAACGGGAACTCGGAGGGAAAATTAAAAGACTTGGATTTTGAGTCATGACTAAAAGATGACAAGATAAAGTAAATAGAAGTTTTGATAAATCATGTTCAACTATTTTAAAGTTGAACAGGTCGAACAAATATTGAAGTTTGACATTCATAAGTGACGAATTTTCACACGAACAAGTTAAACGGGTCAGATAAAACGTAACATTGGAAAGGGTAATGAGCCCGGTAATGGGACGAGATTGAATACAAAGATGGGCGCAAACCAAATAAAGGAAAGCGCGAGATATTAATGAAACCATGTAATGGGTCGGAATTAAATAGGAAATGATTGCGGACACGAATCACAGTCGGAGTGAACGAAATTTTGATGCAAAAACAAATGATTTTAGAATATAAAAAGGACGATCTACGGGATCATTATAACCTTCGGGTTATAAACAGTGTAATGGTCTACGGGACTAAACTGACCCATGGGTCATGAATAAAAAGGAAAAGAATCATAAAGGCAACGCCCTAAAGAGGTGAAAGCCTAAAGAAATATCCTACGAGGCTAAGTGAAAGATCTCACTGGAAACATCCAAATGGGTGAAAATAACGGGTTCACAAAGAATCCGAAAGTATAAAGGCGATGGATTTCGCTAAGTTAATCAAACAAGTCGAAATAACAAGATGGCGTTATTCTGAGTGGCGTTAATTCGCATAGAAGATATATATGTTGTGTAATTAAAAGATGTTACCATATTGTCTGGTAACACTAACAAATGGTCAAAGTATGAGTAATGCTTAGAAGGTTACTCAGTATATGTACATTGGGTTTGAAACTCGATAAACTATGTAAGAAAAGGTTTCGAGGACGAAACCTCTTTAAGGGGGGTAGACTTGTAACATCCCGAAAACGGGCTTAGTAATCAAACCTCGTTAATAGTGATGAACGAGTAAAATACCGTTAGAGGTAAAATTTAACCCGGTGAATATTAGGACTTAAATAAATGAACCTAATATTAATTAAAAAGGAAAATAAATACTTTGGGAAAACAAAGTATATAAAAAGCCCAAATTAACGGGACTTAAAACATAACGGGTTATAACTTCCCGAACCCGCTAAAGTAACAAGGAATAATTAACCTAGTTAGTAGCATGTGATTAAGTGACTAATGGTGAGTTATAGCTTCATTTGATCAAAAGGAAACATGAGGGACCAATATTGCCAAGTGGGAAAGTTGTTTTATTAAAACAAAAGTGAAACACCAAAACACACACTTAAAGTGTGTGTTCTGGTCGATATACCCACAGGAGCCAAGAACATCTTGAGCTCAAAACCCTAACAAGCACAAATCAAGAAATTGGAAGGGCAAATCAAACCCAAATCGAAATTCAAGCACATATTCGTGATCACCAAGTCAAGGGGATCCTAAGGTATGTCGAATTTCTAATATTCATGAAGTTGTAAAAAAGTTGATAATCATCCTAATCGCGAATTAGGCATGGATTAGAGAAGATAGAGTTAGATTAGTGATGTATACTTGCTTAGGAACGAAACCCTAAGTGAAAATCATACATAACATGCTATGAATTGAAGGATTTGATGAATTAACACACTTAGACAAGTGGGTTTTAATGCTATGATGATTTTGATGATATAACTATGCTTAGAATCAACATGCATGATAACAAATAGAAGGTGTTCGATTTAACCATGAATTTGGGTACTTGTTCATACATGGTTGAAGTGGGTTTTGTTGATTTGATGAAATTGATGTGTATAAACATCATATTAATCCATATGAATGAACTACTTGAACAAATTAGAGATTTTGTTAAGAGTCCATAAGTGATTAGAAGTGGATTTTGATACAAGAGTTAAATCTATGGTTATGATGGTCAAAGTGTATATGTGCATACAATGA
This sequence comes from Helianthus tuberosus, assembly GCA_030545235.1. Classification (NCBI taxonomy): domain Eukaryota; kingdom Viridiplantae; phylum Streptophyta; class Magnoliopsida; order Asterales; family Asteraceae; genus Helianthus; species Helianthus tuberosus. The sequence continues at coordinate 2,864,451 of JARYGA010059779.1, forward strand.
CTAAAATTACATGTTGATTTATGGTTACTTGAGGTATGAATTAGATAACATGTTAGTAGATGTAGCATCTCAAAAGATGACGCTCACTAAGTGGTTGATAATGTGCCTAAGTCAAGTCATGTGAACTTGTTAGTGCATCCATATTTGTAAATTGGTGGTTTGACTTTTAAAAGTCAAACCGACCTATGATAAGGTTCATTAAGAATACTGGTAAAAGATTCATAAGGTGTGAAGGTCATGATCTTGAATGACTAATCTAACCACCTTGTGAATGATGATGATAGTTTGACTCATGACGAGCTAGGTGGAGGCTTGGGAAAGGAAGCGGATCAAACAAATCAAGAATGGAGGAAAAGCATAATTCGGATGCAAGGTAAGTATAGCTTACACTAGTCATAAATCTTAGAATGTTCTTTGTCGTATTAACTACGAATAAGATAAATGTCTAATTGAGATATGGTGTTCCGGCGTGTAGTCGTACGGAACAAGATAACCAATAAGGGTAAAATTGTAATAAATGTCATCTCGCTAGTAATTGGTCATAGAGACCAAACGGGTCAAAAGGTGAAATTATCACCCTTTGACAATATCGACTAATGGGTTGTCGAGTTGTATGATTTTAAGGAATAAATATCACATGGATGTTTACAGCGCTATCACTTAGCAGCCACTAAGGCAAGGTATTGAAACGGGTCAATATATTGACCCGAGTGAGGTATGTATAATGATACAACTCATCATGTAGAAATTGGAGTTCTATAACAGTTAGACAAGGTTAAAATAAGATATTCGGTTATCTTTTAGGTAAAGCGAATAAATTGAGTTATGATTAAGGTGTTTTAGAAACATATTGATTTCTAAACAAGAATATAGTTAAAAGGTCGTAATTTGGGATCGAACATGTACTAATAGTCCTTCGTCGTAAATGAAGGACTAAAATTGACTAAAACGCCCTTGTAAGTGAAATTGAGCAAACGAACCATAAAGGTTGTTTGGAAATAAGCGATAGAATGAAATAAATACTTTGAATAAGTATGAAAAGCAAAAGACGTAAAATATTGGTCAAAAGTCTCTATAAAGAGTCTTTGCCGTAAAATAATGATTTGAAGTGTGTAATTTGGAATATATAAATCACCACATTGAATCCACCACAAATATAGTTGTGGTGGGAGGTCATTTGATAAGAAATGTGGGCATATGTATTTAGAAACGAATGAAAGAGTTTGGTGCTTAAAATATGCATAAATACCCTTAACGGGTCAAAATGAGCATATGGGTGAAAATGGGTTTAAGAAGGTATATAAACCTGTAATTTGAAACCGATTATGTTAAACATTTTTGAACTTGATAGGTTTATGGGAAATAAGGGTCAAACAAACTTGTTTGTTTGATAAAAATAGAACGGGTCAAAAGTTGGTAAAAAGGGAAATAAGCCGAAGACTTAAAAGTCTAAAATTTTGTAAAACCGGAGGTTGGATTTTAACTCCATATGATGGGGGATTAAATTACAAACACGTAGGAAGAAACGGTAGGTCAAACGGACGAGCGGATTGAAAGATACGAAAGTTTTCGTGTCAATAAACGGCAAAATGGAAAAGCTGAATTTCAGGGACCACCGTAACTTACGGTGCCACCGTAAGTTACGGTGGAGCTGATTTGGTTACGGTGATTGCCTACTGTTGTACGGTAGGAAAATATGAGCCCAGGGGCCACCGTAACTTACGGTGCCACCGTAAGTTACGGTGGAGATCATTTTCAAGTTCTTGTTTTTGAAATCAATTGTTTCCCGAACTCGTTTGGACACGTTTTAAACCCCGTAAGACTAAAGCATTTCATGTTTATGAAATGTAGGTACACTTTGGATGCCGGAAGACGATCAAGCTCAACGAAGAACCGAACACGATATAGATACATGCTTCCGCACTTTGCCACGTTGTAAATTTTAAACAACGAATTCAACCACGTTATGTAGAATAACTTATAATTTGTAAAAGTTTTAATAAACCCGTATTTTTAAAGTATGTGTAGTCCTAGCTACACATCTAATTGTTGGTAATTACATATAAAACCATTAATTAGTAACTAGGGTGTTACAAGTTGGTATCAGAGCCTTGGTTTAAGAGATTCAAGTATGGTGGGGAAAAACCATGCTTGGACTTAAACCTCACGCTCTTGATAAAGAATAGTGTTCGGTTCGAGGCTTGATCGCAAATCCGGTAAGTATATGTATGTTAATAGTTTAGTATGCTAAAGTGTTGTAAATAACACGTAGGGCTATCGTGTGATACACGTTACCCCAATTAAAATGATTGATGTAGTTGACGAAAATACGCGCGTTGACGCGTATAGTAGAAAAAGCCTTGTATTATAATACGGGCGATTATAGAAGTTGACATTACTAACTCTTGTGAATATCTTAATTGAAGGACACTCGCATCTGAAGATGACGAGGGTTGAACGAATTATGGATATGATGATGAAACGGTCCGAAGTATGACAAGGAGAGCATGCTCATCAAGGACCTAAATCGCGTAACGACCGCGAACAAGGTTAATGGCAGGAAACGCCCGACGGGGCAAGCAATACCAGGTGCATGTTATTAAATATAATCACACAAATAGCAAAATGCAATAAACAAGTAGAGAATGATCGTTGCATAGGTAAATTAGAAACTTGGAAAACCTGAATAGAAATACATATCCAGGATATTATTTCCAAGAAAACTGAATAGAGGCGTTACTTACATAGGGCATGATGTGAAAACTATAAGAAGGTCGTGTATGTCATGTGTTAATCGCTTACTCTGGCCAAGTAAGTAGTGGCATATGATACCACGAGTTTCTTATAGCGGACACGTTTACATCCGATGTAGTAAGGGCGGGGTGAATGGGACTAGCTTAAAAAAAAGTACCCAAATGAATCGAATGAGCAAAATATCTGATAATAATGTAAACGCACAGCCGGGTGACGGAAGCGTATTACATTAGGATGATGAGCCCGAGTGAAGGGACAAAGAAACATGTAAAATAATTAAGGTACGCATTGGGAGGGGGTGTACTTACACTCGAACCCGGAAAATGCAAACATGTAAAATGATGTAGATATGCATTGAAAGGGAGTGTACTTACACTCGAACCCGGAAAATGCGAATATGTCTCTAAACGAGTCGTTTTTGTAAAACGCCAACTTGAGAACAAAGTACGAATATAAAAGCGAAACGAAGTCATAACGCATACCGTAAGGGTTGCAATAATAACGACTTCGGTAAAACACCCGGTTGGTGGGTAAGGATTTAAACACATGCGTAGACCGAGAAACGGGAACTCGGAGGGAAAATTAAAAGACTTGGATTTTGAGTCATGACTAAAAGATGACAAGATAAAGTAAATAGAAGTTTTGATAAATCATGTTCAACTATTTTAAAGTTGAACGGGTCGAACAAATATTGAAGTTTGACATTCATAAGTGACGAATTTTCACACGAACAAGTTAAACGGGTCAGATAAAACGTAACATTGGAAAGGGTAATGAGCCCGGTAATGGGACGAGATTGAATACAAAGATGGGCGCAAACCAAATAAAGGAAAGCGCGAGATATTAATGAAACCATGTAATGGGTCGGAATTAAATAGGAAATGATTGCGGACACGAATCACAGTCGGAGTGAACGAAATTTTGATGCAAAAACAAATGATTTTAGAATATAAAAAGGACGATCTACGGGATCATTATAACCTTCGGGTTATAAACAGTGTAATGGTCTACGGGACTAAACTGACCCATGGGTCATGAATAAAAAGGAAAAGAATCATAAAGGCAACGCCCTAAAGAGGTGAAAGCCTAAAGAAATATCCTACGAGGCTAAGTGAAAGATCTCACTGGAAACATCCAAATGGGTGAAAATAACGGGTTCACAAAGAATCCGAAAGTATAAAGGCGATGGATTTCGCTAAGTTAATCAAACAAGTCGAAATAACAAGATGGCGTTATTCTGAGTGGCGTTAATTCGCATAGAAGATATATATGTTGTGTAATTAAAAGATGTTACCATATTGTCTGGTAACACTAACAAATGGTCAAAGTATGAGTAATGCTTAGAAGGTTACTCAGTATATGTACATTGGGTTTGAAACTCGATAAACTATGTAAGAAAAGGTTTCGAGGACGAAACCTCTTTAAGGGGGGTAGACTTGTAACATCCCGAAAATGGGCTTAGTAATCAAACCTCGTTAATAGTGATGAACGAGTAAAATACCGTTAGAGGTAAAATTTAACCCGGTGAATATTAGGACTTAAATAAATGAACCTAATATTAATTAAAAAGGAAAATAAATACTTTGGGAAAACAAAGTATATAAAAAGCCCAAATTAACGGGACTTAAAACATAACGGGTTATAACTTCCCGAACCCGCTAAAGTAACAAGGAATAATTAACCTAGTTAGTAGCATGTGATTAAGTGACTAATGGTGAGTTATAGCTTCATTTGATCAAAAGGAAACATGAGGGACCAATATTGCCAAGTGGGAAAGTTGTTTTATTAAAACAAAAGTGAAACACCAAAACACACACTTAAAGTGTGTGTTCTGGTCGATATACCCACAGGAGCCAAGAACATCTTGAGCTCAAAACCCTAACAAGCACAAATCAAGAAATTGGAAGGGCAAATCAAACCCAAATCGAAATTCAAGCACATATTCGTGATCACCAAGTCAAGGGGATCCTAAGGTATGTCGAATTTCTAATATTCATGAAGTTGTAAAAAAGTTGATAATCATCCTAATCGCGAATTAGGCATGGATTAGAGAAGATAGAGTTAGATTAGTGATGTATACTTGCTTAGGAACGAAACCCTAAGTGAAAATCATACATAACATGCTATGAATTGAAGGATTTGATGAATTAACACACTTAGACAAGTGGGTTTTAATGCTATGATGATTTTGATGATATAACTATGCTTAGAATCAACATGCATGATAACAAATAGAAGGTGTTCGATTTAACCATGAATTTGGGTACTTGTTCATACATGGTTGAAGTGGGTTTTGTTGATTTGATGAAATTGATGTGTATAAACATCATATTAATCCATATGAATGAACTACTTGAACAAATTAGAGATTTTGTTAAGAGTCCATAAGTGATTAGAAGTGGATTTTGATACAAGAGTTAAATCTATGGTTATGATGGTCAAAGTGTATATGTGCATACAATGACTAAAATTACATGTTGATTTATGGTTACTTGAGGTATGAATTAGATAACATGTTAGTAGATGTAGCATCTCAAAAGATGACGCTCACTAAGTGGTTGATAATGTGCCTAAGTCAAGTCATGTGAACTTGTTAGTGCATCCATATTTGTAAATTGGTGGTTTGACTTTTAAAAGTCAAACCGACCTATGATAAGGTTCATTAAGAATAGTGGTAAAAGATTCATAAGGTGTGAAGGTCATGATCTTGAATGACTAATCTAACCACCTTGTGAATGATGATGATAGTTTGACTCATGACGAGCTAGGTGGAGGCTTGGGAAAGGAAGCGGATCAAACAAATCAAGAATGGAGGAAAAGCATAATTCGGATGCAAGGTAAGTATAGCTTACACTAGTCATAAATCTTAGAATGTTCTTTGTCGTATTAACTACGAATAAGATAAATGTCTAATTGAGATATGGTGTTCCGGCGTGTAGTCGTACGGAACAAGATAACCAATAAGGGTAAAATTGTAATAAATGTTATCTCGCTAGTAATTGGTCATAGAGACCAAACGGGTCAAAAGGTGAAATTATCACCCTTTGACAATATCGACTAATGGGTTGTCGAGTTGTATGATTTTAGGGAATAAATATCACATGGATGTTTACAGCGCTATCACTTAGCAGCCACTAAGGCAAGGTATTGAAACGGGTCAATATATTGACCCGAGTCAGGTATGTATAATGATACAACTCATCATGTAGAAATTGGAGTTCTATAACAGTTAGACAAGGTTAAAATAAGATATTCGGTTATCTTTTAGGTAAAGCGAATAAATTGAGTTATGATTAAGGTGTTTTAGAAACATATTGATTTCTAAACAAGAATATAGTTAAAAGGTCGTAATTTGGGATCAAACATGTACTAATAGTCCTTCGTCGTAAATGAAGGACTAAAATTGACTAAAACGCCCTTGTAAGTGAAATTGAGCAAACAAACCATAAAGGTTGTTTGGAAATAAGCGATAGAATGAAATAAATACTTTGAATAAGTATGAAAAGCAAAAGACGTAAAATATTGGTCAAAAGTCTCTATAAAGAGTCTTTGCCGTAAAATAATGATTTGAAGTGTGTAATTTGGAATATATAAATCACCACATTGAATCCACCACAAATATAGTTGTGGTGGGAGGTCATTTGATAAGAAATGTGGGCATATGTATTTAGAAACGAATGAAAGAGTTTGGTGCTTAAAATATGCATAAATACCCTTAACGGGTCAAAATGAGCATATGGGTGAAAATGGGTTTAAGAAGGTATATAAACCTGTAATTTGAAACCGATTATGTTAAACATTTTTGAACTTGATAGGTTTATGGGAAATAAGGGTCAAACAAACTTGTTTGTTTGATAAAAATAGAACGGGTCAAAAGTTGGTAAAAAGGGAAATAAGCCGAAGACTTAAAAGTCTAAAATTTTGTAAAACCGGAGGTTGGATTTTAACTCCATATGATGGGGGATTAAATTACAAACACGTAGGAAGAAACGGTAGGTCAAACGGACGAGCGGATTGAAAGATACGAAAGTTTTCGTGTCAATAAACGGCAAAATGGAAAAGCTGAATTTCAGGGACCACCGTAACTTACGGTGCCACCGTAAGTTACGGTGGAGCTGATTTGGTTACGGTGATTGCCTACTGTTGTACGGTAGGAAAATATGAGCCCAGGGGCCACCGTAACTTACGGTGCCACCGTAAGTTACGGTGGAGATCATTTTCAAGTTCTTGTTTTTGAAATCAATTGTTTCCCGAACTCGTTTGGACACGTTTTAAACCCCGTAAGACTAAAGCATTTCATGTTTATGAAATGTAGGTACACTTTGGATGCCGGAAGACGATCAAGCTCAACGAAGAACCGAACACGATATAGATACATGCTTCCGCACTTTGCCACGTTGTAAATTTTAAACAACGAATTCAACCACGTTATGTAGAATAACTTATAATTTGTAAAAGTTTTAATAAACCCGTATTTTTAAAGTATGTGTAGTCCTAGCTACACATCTAATTGTTGGTAATTACATATAAAACCATTAATTAGTAACTAGGGTGTTACAATTATACATATTGATATTGAGAATATTGTTGAGTTTGACAAAATATATCGACACGTGGTTGTCGGGGGCGTCCAAAAACAGAGGAAACTCTGCTCGTTTTTCGAGAAAATCCGCAAACACAAAAGGCGTTTTATTATAAAACAAAGTTATCGGATTCGAATAATCTTTTACAAAGACGACAATTTGGATATTATTTCGACAATGCTTTTATAAAATAAAACATGAAATAATATTTTCAATTCTTTTATTACCTTCGACAATCCTTTCAAGTATCAAACAATACGAAATCTTTTCGTAAACTTAAATATAGTTTATATGCTATTTCAAATATCAAACGACACGACGAGTTGGAAATTATTTACAACAAATAAATATAATTATTATATTTATTATAAACTTCGGAAATTCGACAACTCCTTTATAAAGTCAATATAATTATTTATATTGTTTCAAACGCCGAACACACATTCGTTTATAAAAATAAATATAGTTATATATTTATTTTCAAACACAACAACCCGATGATTCTTTCATGAATATGACTTTTTATATTCACGTCAAACGCCTAAAGGGCATAGACATATATTTTGATAAATAGCATACGAGACGTATATATGATACGAATTTGTTATACGTTATTTTCATACAAACTTTTGTACATACATGTACGATTTCTCGAGACAACTAACGCGATTATATCAATATATTTGTATACTTTTATATAAATATTCATATATTTTAAACCTCTCGAGAACTAAGTCTTTGCAAGACTTCTTAAATACCGACGAATAAACGAACTACACAAGCATAACTTCTTCGCTTCTTTCAAGTTAACAACTTACTGTCGAATCGTTCGGCAAACGATTCGGTAGAGCTCGGTGACACGTAGACTAGTTACCGCTTTTATTTAGAAACTTATAAGATATTCCGTGTTAGGAATATTGTAGAATGCACGCTAGCAAGTCAAGTCTTGGAAACGACATCACGACATCCCGAAGTCGTAATTAGCTAGCTTTGCACAAGACAATTCAGGTGAGTTCATAACCCCACTTTTTACGGCTTTACATGTTTACAAATGTTTTCGGGGTGGAAAGACATGCACGTTTTACAAGAACATACAAAGTCTTGAACAAATGAAAACTCATATTTTTAAGACATGTTACGAACGGATTTCAAGGAACTCAAATGGTTTACGAATGAATTATACTAAATACACCGGTTTTTACAAAACAAATGTGTATTTTCGAAACGTGAATGATTTTCATGATTAGGGACGGGATTGTCCTAGTTATAATAATGGGATTGGGTCGGTCTGCGTAAGTAAAACGAGACAACCCAGTGAGTTCATGTCCCCCTTTTCTCTTAACTGTTTTCGGTTCTACAACTTCGGGGGTGAAATACATGTTACATTTATTAAGGACATTTTTATACATGGTATGGTTAGCTTAAGGAGGGTTAGGACGTTCAGATCATGTGAGTGGTGGGTACAACACTTAAAGCCATTAATCCTCGTTGTTAGGACCGAGGGACACAAGAGTGATAGATCTATTTGGGTGTAGCGAGCCCACACCCGTGAGGTCAGGGTGACCCATAGAGGTGACTGTGTCTTACAGCCGAGGCCCGGTACAAATTAGCTAGGTTTGAGTTTTCCTGCATCACTTCACACATACCAGTGGCTTTGCAACCCATTGGTGATCTCTTTTTCCTTAATTGCTACATACCAGGGACATTTATACATTGGGACGTACTTTATTTTGGGACGTACTTTATTTTGGGACGTACTTTAACGGTTTATACATACATACATACATACTTACAGAAATACTAGATTTATACAAATTAAATACCATGTTTTTATACAAATTCAAGACATAAGATTATGCGGGCATGGAGTCAAAGTCAGGGTGGGCAATGACGGTTATACAAACTTTACATATACAAGAGTTTACAAGTACATGGTTTTACGAACATATGCGTTACAAATACAAAGTTTCCATATAACTTGACAAGAAAATGATTTCTAAATTCGTTTTCTCAATACTAATTCACAAACCGGTTATTCAAAAGATTTATTTCAAATCTTTTACAAACAAACTATAAACTCGCTCAACTTTATGTTGATTTTTCGCATGTTTCTTTCTCAGGTTACTTTTCAGAAATCATGGCACGGTTGGAATAGGAGAACCATGTGGAGTCGAGTACTTAGTGGCGTTCATTTTCTAAAAGACTTAGCTTATTTGCTTCCGCTGTGCAATGAAGATACCAGTCCAGTCACGCCAGCTCTGATAATTTCGGGGTGTGACAGATTGGTATCAGAGCTATAGGTTACAGCGAACAAGGTTTTCTGTAGGAATACCTAGGCTCTAACCTCATCTTTTCTCTGGGAACTTAGACTATTACGACTTTGAATACATACAGAACGCCTAGTACTCGAATATGGTCTCCAACCGTTGCCGAAAAACAAACAGTCAAAATTTTGTTTTCAAACATACGCTATTGTGGTGTTTCATACACGGTGCATAAAACAATTACATACAGTACACGAAACTCTAAGAGTTTAGGAAACATGCATTTAAGACCTTCGGAAACTTATGTTGAAGTTCATTAAAGGTCATCGCGTAGGAACCGAGAATATTAACTCGGGCACACACTATTATTCATATTGTCTATGATATTTTAACTTCCCGAGCAGGCAGCCTACGCATAACGAAACCTTAGTGCATGAGAATACATGAAACTCAAATTTTACGTCAACGGATGTCGGAGTACATCACATTCTACGCGAAACGTAATGCTAGGTATACGTGAAAGTTAAGCTATACATCAACGGAGGTTGAAGTACGACACATACGACTATCAAGGCGAGGCCTTTGAGAAGAAACGATGGCGCAATTCAACGACAACGCTAGATTCCTGTCAGCACGAAAACTATCGATCAGGAAGCGGCGGTTTGGCACGCGGTCCTGCGACGGCACGAGTCATGCTAAGAAAGAGACGTATGTCTCCGCTTTCCCCCTATCTTATTAACGACGAATACGATATGTTCGACATTCCATGGTAATGTCACCTAACAACCGGTCATCACATGAAACCCCAGGTAAAGTCCTCAAATTTCTTGTATTGAAATTTTGACTTTCGCATTTACTGAGTAGATTTTCGTATCTCTACTCCTCTTAATGGTCATTGCATCACGATCGTTTCTTTCATTATATCGAATACTTATTTGGTCCACTTCTTGAAAATTTATATGTCACGCATGCATCGTTTGTTACGCATGTGGTTTCGTTCGAATAAGCGTTTCATCAAAATTCAAACATTGTTTCGCTAAACCTAATTATTGATTTGTGATTCGAATGACCCGCATTATTGTGATTGTTGGCTCCTTTGTTATCAAGTCAACACATTTTCTTGAAATTTCTCTCATTTTCAAGTTACATACATGGTTTTTCGTTGTGACCATGTCGAAAGTTTTCTTGTCAATACATGTATTTATTGTCGGCCTGCACCAAAACCAAGTTCAATTGTTTGAACGTGTCCATTAAACATATTCACTTCAGAGCATCATATGATGTATTGGGAGCATCATATTCAAAATTCGTTTTAACAAGTGTTTCATTAGTTTCGAGTCGAAGTAAACTTGTTTGGCATTCGACTCCAATAAATTGTTTGTTGATTTCGACACCTTGTGGTGTCAGTACAAACTTGTAGCTTGGGCTAATCATATGATTGAGCGTTTCATACAAAACAACAGGTGATACTTGTTCGATCACCGCTATATTCGAATTGTTTCATTCACTACGACACCTTGTGGCGTCGGTATAACTTGCAGCTTGTGCTGATCACGATCGAGCGTTTCATGCAAACTATTATATTTGAGATTGTTGATTCTAAGTTCATCCAGTGGATGTTATTGCTTCTAGAACTCATTTACATGTTATAAACGTTCGTATGGAATTCGATTGGTCGAAGTTCCTGTTCATTGTTGGATCCCTGTTAACTTAGTCACATTAGTGACAGTACCTATACGTCTTGTTTCCTTTGACATCAATTTTTGAAACACATTTCTTTTAAACCGTTGGGTTCTTATTGTTAAGGAATGTCATTAAATTCACATGATTCGAATAAGTCTTGTTTCGATTACATTGTCATTCACTTTGTTATTATTCGGACTTACCTGCGAACAACACAATTCTGGGGAGATAACATAGTCTAAATTTCGAGGACGAAATTTTTGTAACAGGGGGAGAATGTGACAACCAGTGATTTACGGCTCCTAATTACATAATTAACGGGCGATTAACGCGATAATGAATAGTGTTTGAGACGCAAATTAACTTAATTAGGCCTTTGGAGTGCCTAGGAACGTCTGTACGACTTTACAGTGCGCGAACGGTGGTTTACGGAAAAAAATCTGTGGAATATTACGTGACAACGAACTGATACCGAACAAGATACTGACAACGCCGACAACTATTACATTTTTACGATATATTTTAGCTTCGTAATTGTATTTTAGTGACTACAGTCGAAATCAGATCGAAAAACGGATTAAAGACGGCAACGATACAATTTTTCACGATTATTACCGTAATCGACAAACGGGCGTGCAAACAACGACTACCGACTGTATTTTTGTGTATTTTAATTTTTGACGTTAAACGGAGTTCTGGTTTTGACAACGGGTCTCGTAGGAATTACGGGCCACTTACGCATGAGATAGGGCTTGTAGGCCCTGGGCCCAAGCCCATAACCCACAAGCCTAAACCTGCACATGATATATTAGATTGTATAAATCTCTACAAAATATTATCAAAATCCCTACAAGACTTGAAAATCTCAACAAAATCATACACAATCTCTGCAAATCTAGACAAAATCCTACAAAAGATTGTTATCTCATAATTTAGATCTCACAAGATCCTCACAATCTCAATATTTCCATAAGACCACTCTCTCTCTCTCGATTTTTATACCCACACAAACAAACACAGACTCAAAGTCTGCCTTTCTCCTCCCTTCTCAATCTATACACATACAAAGAACACAACACATTATCCTCTCTATTCCCTCCCTCTCATCATCATCATCATCATCATACTCAGTAAATCCCACCAATAGCAAAGCAAAGGTAGGGTCTGAGGAGGGTAAGATGTAGACAGCCTTACCTCTACCCCGTAGGAATAGAGAGGCTGCTTCCAGTGAGACCCCCGGCTCGATAGTAGTTTTGCATCAAGCCTTGGACATAAGGCACATAACACTCGGCAATCGGGACAAAGACCGATTAGTGCATGTACCCTTTTGTCTTTCAGCTATCAACGCCACCACATGATGCATGATTAACCGTCCTCCACTTTTAACGTTATTTTCACGAAATTAGTAAAATAACGTTAAAATTAGTGCACTTTTACTTTTGCCCCCCGATGGCCCACACATATATACATTCCCTCCCTCTCTCACTCGATATCATACAGACAACACAGGAGCCTTAGGGGTTTTTTTTCCTCCTTCAATTCCCACCTGTTTTACCCCCCCCCCCCATCTGTTTAATCGGCCAACCACCACCATCTTTTGGTGGTGGCGGACTACAGCAGCAACACCACCACCACAGGCGGCGACACTGTGGTGGGTGGTGCCGGTCGGTGCTTCAAGCGAGAGAGGAGAGAGAGACCAGAAAGAGGCGAAGAGAGAGACGAGACGAAGAGAGAGAGGCAGGGAAGGAGAGAGAGAAAACGACGGAGAAAGGGGAGCGGCGCCGCCGCTCACGGCGGCGGCAGTGGGCAGCGGTGATGGTGGTTCAGCAGAGCTGGGTGCTCGACTCAGCCCCAACGGGTGTGGTTCGGCTCGGTTCTGGTTCGGGTCACATCTCGGCTCAGGTTATATGGTTTGGTTCGGGTCTCGGTCAAGTTTTTGATGCGGTCAACTTCGTTCAAACATCAGCTCGGTGCGGTCAAGCGGGTTGACTCGGGTCAAACCGAGTCAACTCAGTCACTCAGGTCAACTCAGACGGGTCCGGGTCAAAACAGTCAAGGTCAGACGTGGTTTCGGGTTTCGATCAACGGTTCGGGTCAGATTTTGAAGCGTTTCGGTTCGACTCGGTCAGACTCGGTCAAACTCAGTCAACTCAGCGAGTTGATTCGGTCAGCTCGGCTTTCGACACAAGAAGATGGTAAAGATTTTACAGCACAATACATTTCATTATTCATATAATCTTATTTATTTCGTGAACGAGCTCGAACCGATACAAATTAGTGCTTAATTTACATTTTATCGCTTTTACGAAAATTATTGTAACATCCCGAAAACGGGTTTAGTAATCAAACCTCGTTAATAGTGATGAACGAGTAAAATACCGTTAGAGGTAAAATTTAACCCGGTGAATATTAGGACTTAAATAAATGAACCTAATATTAATTAAAAAGGAAAATAAATACTTTGGGAAAACAAAGTATATAAAAAGCCCAAATTAACGGGACTTAAAACATAACGGGTTATAACTTCCCGAACCCGCTAAAGTAACAAGGAATAATTAACCTAGTTAGTAGCATGTGATTAAGTGACTAATGGTGAGTTATAGCTTCATTTGATCAAAAGGAAACATGAGGGACCAATATTGCCAAGTGGGAAAGTTGTTTTATTAAAACAAAAGTGAAACACCAAAACACACACTTAAAGTGTGTGTTCTGGTCGATATACCCACAGGAGCCAAGAACATCTTGAGCTCAAAACCCTAACAAGCACAAATCAAGAAATTGGAAGGGCAAATCAAACCCAAATCGAAATTCAAGCACATATTCGTGATCACCAAGTCAAGGGGATCCTAAGGTATGTCGAATTTCTAATATTCATGAAGTTGTAAAAAAGTTGATAATCATCCTAATCGCGAATTAGGCATGGATTAGAGAAGATAGAGTTAGATTAGTGATGTATACTTGCTTAGGAACGAAACCCTAAGTGAAAATCATACATAACATGCTATGAATTGAAGGATTTGATGAATTAACACACTTAGACAAGTGAGTTTTAATGCTATGATGATTTTGATGATATAACTATGCTTAGAATCAACATGCATGATAACAAATAGAAGGTGTTCGATTTAACCATGAATTTGGGTACTTGTTCATACATGGTTGAAGTGGGTTTTGTTGATTTGATGAAATTGATGTGTATAAACATCATATTAATCCATATGAATGAACTACTTGAACAAATTAGAGATTTTGTTAAGAGTCCATAAGCGATTAGAAGTGGATTTTGATACAAGAGTTAAATCTATGGTTATGATGGTCAAAGTGTATATGTGCATACAATGACTAAAATTACATGTTGATTTATGGTTACTTGAGGTATGAATTAGATAACATGTTAGTAGATGTAGCATCTCAAAAGATGACGCTCACTAAGTGGTTGATAATGTGCCTAAGTCAAGTCATGTGAACTTGTTAGTGCATCCATATTTGTAAATTGGTGGTTTGACTTTTAAAAGTCAAACCGACCTATGATAAGGTTCATTAAGAATAGTGGTAAAAGATTCATAAGGTGTGAAGGTCATGATCTTGAATGACTAATCTAACCACCTTGTGAATGATGATGATAGTTTGACTCATGACGAGCTAGGTGGAGGCTTGGGAAAGGAAGCGGATCAAACAAATCAAGAATGGAGGAAAAGCATAATTCGGATGCAAGGTAAGTATAGCTTACACTAGTCATAAATCTTAGAATGTTCTTTGTCGTATTAACTACGAATAAGATAAATGTCTAATTGAGATATGGTGTTCCGGCGTGTAGTCGTACGGAACAAGATAACCAATAAGGGTAAAATTGTAATAAATGTCATCTCGCTAGTAATTGGTCATAGAGACCAAACGGGTCAAAAGGTGAAATTATCACCCTTTGACAGTATCGACTAATGGGTTGTCGAGTTGTATGATTTTAGGGAATAAATAGCACATGGATGTTTACAGCGCTATCACTTAGCAGCCACTAAGGCAAGGTATTGAAACGGGTCAATATATTGACCCGAGTGAGGTATGTATAATGATACAACTCATCATGTAGAAATTGGAGTTCTATAACAGTTAGACAAGGTTAAAATAAGATATTCGGTTATCTTTTAGGTAAAGCGAATAAATTGAGTTATGATTAAGGTGTTTTAGAAACATATTGATTTCTAAACAAGAATATAGTTAAAAGGTCGTAATTTGGGATCAAACATGTACTAATAGTCCTTCGTCGTAAATGAAGGACTAAAATTGACTAAAACGCCCTTGTAAGTGAAATTGAGCAAACGAACCATAAAGGTTGTTTGGAAATAAGCGATAGAATGAAATAAATACTTTGAATAAGTATGAAAAGCAAAAGACGTAAAATATTGGTCAAAAGTCTCTATAAAGAGTCTTTGCCGTAAAATAATGATTTGAAGTGTGTAATTTGGAATATATAAATCACCACATTGAATCCACCACAAATATAGTTGTGGTGGGAGGTCATTTGATAAGAAATGTGGGCATATGTATTTAGAAACGAATGAAAGAGTTTGGTGCTTAAAATATGCATAAATACCCTTAACGGGTCAAAATGAGCATATGGGTGAAAATGGGTTTAAGAAGGTATATAAACCTGTAATTTGAAACCGATTATGTTAAACATTTTTGAACTTGATAGGTTTATGGGAAATAAGGGTCAAACAAACTTGTTTGTTTGATAAAAATAGAACGGGTCAAAAGTTGGTAAAAAGGGAAATAAGCCGAAGACTTAAAAGTCTAAAATTTTGTAAAACCGGAGGTTGGATTTTAACTCCATATGATGGGGGATTAAATTACAAACACGTAGGAAGAAACGGTAGGTCAAACGGACGAGCGGATTGAAAGATACGAAAGTTTTCGTGTCAATAAACGGCAAAATGGAAAAGCTGAATTTCAGGGACCACCGTAACTTACGGTGCCACCGTAAGTTACGGTGGAGCTGATTTGGTTACGGTGATTGCCTACTGTTGTACGGTAGGAAAATATGAGCCCAGGGGCCACCGTAACTTACGGTGCCACCGTAAGTTACGGTGGAGATCATTTTCAAGTTCTTGTTTTTGAAATCAATTGTTTCCCGAACTCGTTTGGACACGTTTTAAACCCCGTAAGACTAAAGCATTTCATGTTTATGAAATGTAGGTACACTTTGGATGCCGGAAGACGATCAAGCTCAACGAAGAACCGAACACGATATAGATACATGCTTCCGCACTTTGCCACGTTGTAAATTTTAAACAACGAATTCAACCACGTTATGTAGAATAACTTATAATTTGTAAAATTTTTAATAAACCCGTATTTTTAAAGTATGTGTAGTCCTAGCTACACATCTAATTGTTGGTAATTACATATAAAACCATTAATTAGTAACTAGGGTGTTACAAGTTGGTATCAGAGCCTTGGTTTAAGAGATTCAAGTATGGTGGGGAAAAACCGTGCTTGGACTTAAACCTCACGCTCTTGATAAAGAATAGTGTTCGGTTCGAGGCTTGATCGCAAATCCGGTAAGTATATGTATGTTAATAGTTTAGTATGCTAAAGTGTTGTAAATAACACGTAGGGCTATCGTGTGATACACGTTACCCCAATTAAAATGATTGATGTAGTTGACGAAAATACGCGCGTTGACGCGTATAGTAGAAAAAGCCTTGTATTATAATACGGGCGATTATAGAAGTTGACATTACTAACTCTTGTGAATATCTTAATTGAAGGACACTCGCATCTGAAGATGACGAGGGTTGAACGAATTATGGATATGATGATGAAACGGTCCGAAGTATGACAAGGAGAGCATGCTCATCAAGGACCTAAATCGCGTAACGACCGCGAACAAGGTTAATGGCAGGAAACGCCCGACGGGGCAAGCAATACCAGGTGCATGTTATTAAATATAATCACACAAATAGCAAAATGCAATAAACAAGTAGAGAATGATCGTTGCATAGGTAAATTAGAAACTTGGAAAACCTGAATAGAAATACATATCCAGGATATTATTTCCAAGAAAACTGAATAGAGGCGTTACTTACATAGGGCATGATGTGAAAACTATAAGAAGGTCGTGTATGTCATGTGTTAATCGCTTACTCTGGCCAAGTAAGTAGTGGCATATGATACCACGAGTTTCTTATAGCGGACACGTTTACATCCGATGTAGTAAGGGCGGGGTGAATGGGACTAGCTTAAAAAAAAGTACCCAAATGAATCGAATGAGCAAAATATCTGATAATAATGTAAACGCACAGCCGGGTGACGGAAGCGTATTACATTAGGATGATGAGCCCGAGTGAAGGGACAAAGAAACATGTAAAATAATTAAGGTACGCATTGGGAGGGGGTGTACTTACACTCGAACCCGGAAAATGCAAACATGTAAAATGATGTAGATATGCATTGAAAGGGAGTGTACTTACACTCGAACCCGGAAAATGCGAATATGTCTCTAAACGAGTCGTTTTTGTAAAACGCCAACTTGAGAACAAAGTAGGAATATAAAAGCGAAACGAAGTCATAACGCATACCGTAAGGGTTGCAATAATAACGACTTCGGTAAAACACCCGGTTGGTGGGTAAGGATTTAAACACATGCGTAGACCGAGAAACGGGAACTCGGAGGGAAAATTAAAAGACTTGGATTTTGAGTCATGACTAAAAGATGACAAGATAAAGTAAATAGAAGTTTTGATAAATCATGTTCAACTATTTTAAAGTTGAACGGGTCGAACAAATATTGAAGTTTGACATTCATAAGTGACGAATTTTCACACGAACAAGTTAAACGGGTCAGATAAAACGTAACATTGGAAAGGGTAATGAGCCCGGTAATGGGACGAGATTGAATACAAAGATGGGCGCAAACCAAATAAAGGAAAGCGCGAGATATTAATGAAACCATGTAATGGGTCGGAATTAAATAGGAAATGATTGCGGACACGAATCACAGTCGGAGTGAACGAAATTTTGATGCAAAAACAAATGATTTTAGAATATAAAAAGGACGATCTACGGGATCATTATAACCTTCGGGTTATAAACAGTGTAATGGTCTACGGGACTAAACTGACCCATGGGTCATGAATAAAAAGGAAAAGAATCATAAAGGCAACGCCCTAAAGAGGTGAAAGCCTAAAGAAATATCCTACGAGGCTAAGTGAAAGATCTCACTGGAAACATCCAAATGGGTGAAAATAACGGGTTCACAAAGAATCCGAAAGTATAAAGGCGATGGATTTCGCTAAGTTAATCAAACAAGTCGAAATAACAAGATGGCGTTATTCTGAGTGGCGTTAATTCGCATAGAAGATATATATGTTGTGTAATTAAAAGATGTTACCATATTGTCTGGTAACACTAACAAATGGTCAAAGTATGAGTAATGCTTAGAAGGTTACTCAGTATATGTACATTGGGTTTGAAACTCGATAAACTATGTAAGAAAAGGTTTCGAGGACGAAACCTCTTTAAGGGGGGTAGACTTGTAACATCCCGAAAACGGGCTTAGTAATCAAACCTCGTTAATAGTGATGAACGAGTAAAATACCGTTAGAGGTAAAATTTAACCCGGTGAATATTAGGACTTAAATAAATGAACCTAATATTAATTAAAAAGGAAAATAAATACTTTGGGAAAACAAAGTATATAAAAAGCCCAAATTAACGGGACTTAAAACATAACGGGTTATAACTTCCCGAACCCGCTAAAGTAACAAGGAATAATTAACCTAGTTAGTAGCATGTGATTAAGTGACTAATGGTGAGTTATAGCTTCATTTGATCAAAAGGAAACATGAGGGACCAATATTGCCAAGTGGGAAAGTTGTTTTATTAAAACAAAAGTGAAACACCAAAACACACACTTAAAGTGTGTGTTCTGGTCGATATACCCACAGGAGCCAAGAACATCTTGAGCTCAAAACCCTAACAAGCACAAATCAAGAAATTGGAAGGGCAAATCAAACCCAAATCGAAATTCAAGCACATATTCGTGATCACCAAGTCAAGGGGATCCTAAGGTATGTCGAATTTCTAATATTCATGAAGTTGTAAAAAAGTTGATAATCATCCTAATCGCGAATTAGGCATGGATTAGAGAAGATAGAGTTAGATTAGTGATGTATACTTGCTTAGGAACGAAACCCTAAGTGAAAATCATACATAACATGCTATGAATTGAAGGATTTGATGAATTAACACACTTAGACAAGTGGGTTTTAATGCTATGATGATTTTGATGATATAACTATGCTTAGAATCAACATGCATGATAACAAATAGAAGGTGTTCGATTTAACCATGAATTTGGGTACTTGTTCATACATGGTTGAAGTGGGTTTTGTTGATTTGATGAAATTGATGTGTATAAACATCATATTAATCCATATGAATGAACTACTTGAACAAATTAGAGATTTTGTTAAGAGTCCATAAGCGATTAGAAGTGGATTTTGATACAAGAGTTAAATCTATGGTTATGATGGTCAAAGTGTATATGTGCATACAATGACTAAAATTACATGTTGATTTATGGTTACTTGAGGTATGAATTAGATAACATGTTAGTAGATGTAGCATCTCAAAAGATGACGCTCACTAAGTGGTTGATAATGTGCCTAAGTCAAGTCATGTGAACTTGTTAGTGCATCCATATTTGTAAATTGGTGGTTTGACTTTTAAAAGTCAAACCGACCTATGATAAGGTTCATTAAGAATAGTGGTAAAAGATTCATAAGGTGTGAAGGTCATGATCTTGAATGACTAATCTAACCACCTTGTGAATGATGATGATAGTTTGACTCATGACGAGCTAGGTGAAGGCTTGGGAAAGGAAGCGGATCAAACAAATCAAGAATGGAGGAAAAGCATAATTCGGATGCAAGGTAAGTATAGCTTACACTAGTCATAAATCTTAGAATGTTCTTTGTCGTATTAACTACGAATAAGATAAATGTCTAATTGAGATATGGTGTTCCGGCGTGTAGTCGTACGGAACAAGATAACCAATAAGGGTAAAATTGTAATAAATGTCATCTCGCTAGTAATTGGTCATAGAGACCAAACGGGTCAAAAGGTGAAATTATCACCCTTTGACAGTATCGACTAATGGGTTGTCGAGTTGTATGATTTTAGGGAATAAATAGCACATGGATGTTTACAGCGCTATCACTTAGCAGCCACTAAGGCAAGGTATTGAAACGGGTCAATATATTGACCCGAGTGAGGTATGTATAATGATACAACTCATCATGTAGAAATTGGAGTTCTATAACAGTTAGACAAGGTTAAAATAAGATATTCGGTTATCTTTTAGGTAAAGCGAATAAATTGAGTTATGATTAAGGTGTTTTAGAAACATATTGATTTCTAAACAAGAATATAGTTAAAAGGTCGTAATTTGGGATCAAACATGTACTAATAGTCCTTCGTCGTAAATGAAGGACTAAAATTGACTAAAACGCCCTTGTAAGTGAAATTGAGCAAACGAACCATAAAGGTTGTTTGGAAATAAGCGATAGAATGAAATAAATACTTTGAATAAGTATGAAAAGCAAAAGACGTAAAATATTGGTCAAAAGTCTCTATAAAGAGTCTTTGCCGTAAAATAATGATTTGAAGTGTGTAATTTGGAATATATAAATCACCACATTGAATCCACCACAAATATAGTTGTGGTGGGAGGTCATTTGATAAGAAATGTGGGCATATGTATTTAGAAACGAATGAAAGAGTTTGGTGCTTAAAATATGCATAAATACCCTTAACGGGTCAAAATGAGCATATGGGTGAAAATGGGTTTAAGAAGGTATATAAACCTGTAATTTGAAACCGATTATGTTAAACATTTTTGAACTTGATAGGTTTATGGGAAATAAGGGTCAAACAAACTTGTTTGTTTGATAAAAATAGAACGGGTCAAAAGTTGGTAAAAAGGGAAATAAGCCGAAGACTTAAAAGTCTAAAATTTTGTAAAACCGGAGGTTGGATTTTAACTCCATATGATGGGGGATTAAATTACAAACACGTAGGAAGAAACGGTAGGTCAAACGGACGAGCGGATTGAAAGATACGAAAGTTTTCGTGTCAATAAACGGCAAAATGGAAAAGCTGAATTTCAGGGACCACCGTAACTTACGGTGCCACCGTAAGTTACGGTGGAGCTGATTTGGTTACGGTGATTGCCTACTGTTGTACGGTAGGAAAATATGAGCCCAGGGGCCACCGTAACTTACGGTGCCACCGTAAGTTACGGTGGAGATCATTTTCAAGTTCTTGTTTTTGAAATCAATTGTTTCCCGAACTCGTTTGGACACGTTTTAAACCCCGTAAGACTAAAGCATTTCATGTTTATGAAATGTAGGTACACTTTGGATGCCGGAAGACGATCAAGCTCAACGAAGAACCGAACACGATATAGATACATGCTTCCGCACTTTGCCACGTTGTAAATTTTAAACAACGAATTCAACCACGTTATGTAGAATAACTTATAATTTGTAAAATTTTTAATAAACCCGTATTTTTAAAGTATGTGTAGTCCTAGCTACACATCTAATTGTTGGTAATTACATATAAAACCATTAATTAGTAACTAGGGTGTTACAAGTTGGTATCAGAGCCTTGGTTTAAGAGATTCAAGTATGGTGGGGAAAAACCGTGCTTGGACTTAAACCTCACGCTCTTGATAAAGAATAGTGTTCGGTTCGAGGCTTGATCGCAAATCCGGTAAGTATATGTATGTTAATAGTTTAGTATGCTAAAGTGTTGTAAATAACACGTAGGGCTATCGTGTGATACACGTTACCCCAATTAAAATGATTGATGTAGTTGACGAAAATACGCGCGTTGACGCGTATAGTAGAAAAAGCCTTGTATTATAATACGGGCGATTATAGAAGTTGACATTACTAACTCTTGTGAATATCTTAATTGAAGGACACTCGCATCTGAAGATGACGAGGGTTGAACGAATTATGGATATGATGATGAAACGGTCCGAAGTATGACAAGGAGAGCATGCTCATCAAGGACCTAAATCGCGTAACGACCGCGAACAAGGTTAATGGCAGGAAACGCCCGACGGGGCAAGCAATACCAGGTGCATGTTATTAAATATAATCACACAAATAGCAAAATGCAATAAACAAGTAGAGAATGATCGTTGCATAGGTAAATTAGAAACTTGGAAAACCTGAATAGAAATACATATCCAGGATATTATTTCCAAGAAAACTGAATAGAGGCGTTACTTACATAGGGCATGATGTGAAAACTATAAGAAGGTCGTGTATGTCATGTGTTAATCGCTTACTCTGGCCAAGTAAGTAGTGGCATATGATACCACGAGTTTCTTATAGCGGACACGTTTACATCCGATGTAGTAAGGGCGGGGTGAATGGGACTAGCTTAAAAAAAAGTACCCAAATGAATCGAATGAGCAAAATATCTGATAATAATGTAAACGCACAGCCGGGTGACGGAAGCGTATTACATTAGGATGATGAGCCCGAGTGAAGGGACAAAGAAACATGTAAAATAATTAAGGTACGCATTGGGAGGGGGTGTACTTACACTCGAACCCGGAAAATGCAAACATGTAAAATGATGTAGATATGCATTGAAAGGGAGTGTACTTACACTCGAACCCGGAAAATGCGAATATGTCTCTAAACGAGTCGTTTTTGTAAAACGCCAACTTGAGAACAAAGTAGGAATATAAAAGCGAAACGAAGTCATAACGCATACCGTAAGGGTTGCAATAATAACGACTTCGGTAAAACACCCGGTTGGTGGGTAAGGATTTAAACACATGCGTAGACCGAGAAACGGGAACTCGGAGGGAAAATTAAAAGACTTGGATTTTGAGTCATGACTAAAAGATGACAAGATAAAGTAAATAGAAGTTTTGATAAATCATGTTCAACTATTTTAAAGTTGAACGGGTCGAACAAATATTGAAGTTTGACATTCATAAGTGACGAATTTTCACACGAACAAGTTAAACGGGTCAGATAAAACGTAACATTGGAAAGGGTAATGAGCCCGGTAATGGGACGAGATTGAATACAAAGATGGGCGCAAACCAAATAAAGGAAAGCGCGAGATATTAATGAAACCATGTAATGGGTCGGAATTAAATAGGAAATGATTGCGGACACGAATCACAGTCGGAGTGAACGAAATTTTGATGCAAAAACAAATGATTTTAGAATATAAAAAGGACGATCTACGGGATCATTATAACCTTCGGGTTATAAACAGTGTAATGGTCTACGGGACTAAACTGACCCATGGGTCATGAATAAAAAGGAAAAGAATCATAAAGGCAACGCCCTAAAGAGGTGAAAGCCTAAAGAAATATCCTACGAGGCTAAGTGAAAGATCTCACTGGAAACATCCAAATGGGTGAAAATAACGGGTTCACAAAGAATCCGAAAGTATAAAGGCGATGGATTTCGCTAAGTTAATCAAACAAGTCGAAATAACAAGATGGCGTTATTCTGAGTGGCGTTAATTCGCATAGAAGATATATATGTTGTGTAATTAAAAGATGTTACCATATTGTCTGGTAACACTAACAAATGGTCAAAGTATGAGTAATGCTTAGAAGGTTACTCAGTATATGTACATTGGGTTTGAAACTCGATAAACTATGTAAGAAAAGGTTTCGAGGACGAAACCTCTTTAAGGGGGGTAGACTTGTAACATCCCGAAAACGGGCTTAGTAATCAAACCTCGTTAATAGTGATGAACGAGTAAAATACCGTTAGAGGTAAAATTTAACCCGGTGAATATTAGGACTTAAATAAATGAACCTAATATTAATTAAAAAGGAAAATAAATACTTTGGGAAAACAAAGTATATAAAAAGCCCAAATTAACGGGACTTAAAACATAACGGGTTATAACTTCCCGAACCCGCTAAAGTAACAAGGAATAATTAACCTAGTTAGTAGCATGTGATTAAGTGACTAATGGTGAGTTATAGCTTCATTTGATCAAAAGGAAACATGAGGGACCAATATTGCCAAGTGGGAAAGTTGTTTTATTAAAACAAAAGTGAAACACCAAAACACACACTTAAAGTGTGTGTTCTGGTCGATATACCCACAGGAGCCAAGAACATCTTGAGCTCAAAACCCTAACAAGCACAAATCAAGAAATTGGAAGGGCAAATCAAACCCAAATCGAAATTCAAGCACATATTCGTGATCACCAAGTCAAGGGGATCCTAAGGTATGTCGAATTTCTAATATTCATGAAGTTGTAAAAAAGTTGATAATCATCCTAATCGCGAATTAGGCATGGATTAGAGAAGATAGAGTTAGATTAGTGATGTATACTTGCTTAGGAACGAAACCCTAAGTGAAAATCATACATAACATGCTATGAATTGAAGGATTTGATGAATTAACACACTTAGACAAGTGGGTTTTAATGCTATGATGATTTTGATGATATAACTATGCTTAGAATCAACATGCATGATAACAAATAGAAGGTGTTCGATTTAACCATGAATTTGGGTACTTGTTCATACATGGTTGAAGTGGGTTTTGTTGATTTGATGAAATTGATGTGTATAAACATCATATTAATCCATATGAATGAACTACTTGAACAAATTAGAGATTTTGTTAAGAGTCCATAAGCGATTAGAAGTGGATTTTGATACAAGAGTTAAATCTATGGTTATGATGGTCAAAGTGTATATGTGCATACAATGACTAAAATTACATGTTGATTTATGGTTACTTGAGGTATGAATTAGATAACATGTTAGTAGATGTAGCATCTCAAAAGATGACGCTCACTAAGTGGTTGATAATGTGCCTAAGTCAAGTCATGTGAACTTGTTAGTGCATCCATATTTGTAAATTGGTGGTTTGACTTTTAAAAGTCAAACCGACCTATGATAAGGTTCATTAAGAATAGTGGTAAAAGATTCATAAGGTGTGAAGGTCATGATCTTGAATGACTAATCTAACCACCTTGTGAATGATGATGATAGTTTGACTCATGACGAGCTAGGTGGAGGCTTGGGAAAGGAAGCGGATCAAACAAATCAAGAATGGAGGAAAAGCATAATTCGGATGCAAGGTAAGTATAGCTTACACTAGTCATAAATCTTAGAATGTTCTTTGTCGTATTAACTACGAATAAGATAAATGTCTAATTGAGATATGGTGTTCCGGCGTGTAGTCGTACGGAACAAGATAACCAATAAGGGTAAAATTGTAATAAATGTCATCTCGCTAGTAATTGGTCATAGAGACCAAACGGGTCAAAAGGTGAAATTATCACCCTTTGACAATATCGACTAATGGGTTGTCGAGTTGTATGATTTTAGGGAATAAATATCACATGGATGTTTACAGCGCTATCACTTAGCAGCCACTAAGGCAAGGTATTGAAACGGGTCAATATATTGACCCGAGTGAGGTATGTATAATGATACAACTCATCATGTAGAAATTGGAGTTCTATAACAGTTAGACAAGGTTAAAATAAGATATTCGGTTATCTTTTAGGTAAAGCGAATAAATTGAGTTATGATTAAGGTGTTTTAGAAACATATTGATTTCTAAACAAGAATATAGTTAAAAGGTCGTAATTTGGGATCAAACATGTACTAATAGTCCTTCGTCGTAAATGAAGGACTAAAATTGACTAAAACGCCCTTGTAAGTGAAATTGAGCAAACGAACCATAAAGGTTGTTTGGAAATAAGCGATAGAATGAAATAAATACTTTGAATAAGTATGAAAAGCAAAAGACGTAAAATATTGGTCAAAAGTCTCTATAAAGAGTCTTTGCCGTAAAATAATGATTTGAAGTGTGTAATTTGGAATATATAAATCACCACATTGAATCCACCACAAATATAGTTGTGGTGGGAGGTCATTTGATAAGAAATGTGGGCATATGTATTTAGAAACGAA
This sequence comes from Helianthus tuberosus, assembly GCA_030545235.1. Lineage (NCBI taxonomy): Eukaryota > Viridiplantae > Streptophyta > Magnoliopsida > Asterales > Asteraceae > Helianthus > Helianthus tuberosus. The sequence continues at coordinate 2,890,727 of JARYGA010059779.1, forward strand.
TGAAAGAGTTTGGTGCTTAAAATATGCATAAATACCCTTAACGGGTCAAAATGAGCATATGGGTGAAAATGGGTTTAAGAAGGTATATAAACCTGTAATTTGAAACCGATTATGTTAAACATTTTTGAACTTGATAGGTTTATGGGAAATAAGGGTCAAACAAACTTGTTTGTTTGATAAAAATAGAACGGGTCAAAAGTTGGTAAAAAGGGAAATAAGCCGAAGACTTAAAAGTCTAAAATTTTGTAAAACCGGAGGTTGGATTTTAACTCCATATGATGGGGGATTAAATTACAAACACGTAGGAAGAAACGGTAGGTCAAACGGACGAGCGGATTGAAAGATACGAAAGTTTTCGTGTCAATAAACGGCAAAATGGAAAAGCTGAATTTCAGGGACCACCGTAACTTACGGTGCCACCGTAAGTTACGGTGGAGCTGATTTGGTTACGGTGATTGCCTACTGTTGTACGGTAGGAAAATATGAGCCCAGGGGCCACCGTAACTTACGGTGCCACCGTAAGTTACGGTGGAGATCATTTTCAAGTTCTTGTTTTTGAAATCAATTGTTTCCCGAACTCGTTTGGACACGTTTTAAACCCCGTAAGACTAAAGCATTTCATGTTTATGAAATGTAGGTACACTTTGGATGCCGGAAGACGATCAAGCTCAACGAAGAACCGAACACGATATAGATACATGCTTCCGCACTTTGCCACGTTGTAAATTTTAAACAACGAATTCAACCACGTTATGTAGAATAACTTATAATTTGTAAAATTTTTAATAAACCCGTATTTTTAAAGTATGTGTAGTCCTAGCTACACATCTAATTGTTGGTAATTACATATAAAACCATTAATTAGTAACTAGGGTGTTACAAGTTGGTATCAGAGCCTTGGTTTAAGAGATTCAAGTATGGTGGGGAAAAAACCGTGCTTGGACTTAAACCTCACGCTCTTGATAAAGAATAGTGTTCGGTTCGAGGCTTGATCGCAAATCCGGTAAGTATATGTATGTTAATAGTTTAGTATGCTAAAGTGTTGTAAATAACACGTAGGGCTATCGTGTGATACACGTTACCCCAATTAAAATGATTGATGTAGTTGACGAAAATACGCGCGTTGACGCGTATAGTAGAAAAAGCCTTGTATTATAATACGGGCGATTATAGAAGTTGACATTACTAACTCTTGTGAATATCTTAATTGAAGGACACTCGCATCTGAAGATGACGAGGGTTGAACGAATTATGGATATGATGATGAAACGGTCCGAAGTATGACAAGGAGAGCATGCTCATCAAGGACCTAAATCGCGTAACGACCGCGAACAAGGTTAATGGCAGGAAACGCCGACGGGGCAAGCAATACCAGGTGCATGTTATTAAATATAATCACACAAATAGCAAAATGCAATAAACAAGTAGAGAATGATCGTTGCATAGGTAAATTAGAAACTTGGAAAACCTGAATAGAAATACATATCCAGGATATTATTTCCAAGAAAACTGAATAGAGGCGTTACTTACATAGGGCATGATGTGAAAACTATAAGAAGGTCGTGTATGTCATGTGTTAATCGCTTACTCTGGCCAAGTAAGTAGTGGCATATGATACCACGAGTTTCTTATAGCGGACACGTTTACATCCGATGTAGTAAGGGCGGGGTGAATGGGACTAGCTTAAAAAAAAGTACCCAAATGAATCGAATGAGCAAAATATCTGATAATAATGTAAACGCACAGCCGGGTGACGGAAGCGTATTACATTAGGATGATGAGCCCGAGTGAAGGGACAAAGAAACATGTAAAATAATTAAGGTACGCATTGGGAGGGGGTGTACTTACACTCGAACCCGGAAAATGCAAACATGTAAAATGATGTAGATATGCATTGAAAGGGAGTGTACTTACACTCGAACCCGGAAAATGCGAATATGTCTCTAAACGAGTCGTTTTTGTAAAACGCCAACTTGAGAACAAAGTAGGAATATAAAAGCGAAACGAAGTCATAACGCATACCGTAAGGGTTGCAATAATAACGACTTCGGTAAAACACCCGGTTGGTGGGTAAGGATTTAAACACATGCGTAGACCGAGAAACGGGAACTCGGAGGGAAAATTAAAAGACTTGGATTTTGAGTCATGACTAAAAGATGACAAGATAAAGTAAATAGAAGTTTTGATAAATCATGTTCAACTATTTTAAAGTTGAACGGGTCGAACAAATATTGAAGTTTGACATTCATAAGTGACGAATTTTCACACGAACAAGTTAAACGGGTCAGATAAAACGTAACATTGGAAAGGGTAATGAGCCCGGTAATGGGACGAGATTGAATACAAAGATGGGCGCAAACCAAATAAAGGAAAGCGCGAGATATTAATGAAACCATGTAATGGGTCGGAATTAAATAGGAAATGATTGCGGACACGAATCACAGTCGGAGTGAACGAAATTTTGATGCAAAAACAAATGATTTTAGAATATAAAAAGGACGATCTACGGGATCATTATAACCTTCGGGTTATAAACAGTGTAATGGTCTACGGGACTAAACTGACCCATGGGTCATGAATAAAAAGGAAAAGAATCATAAAGGCAACGCCCTAAAGAGGTGAAAGCCTAAAGAAATATCCTACGAGGCTAAGTGAAAGATCTCACTGGAAACATCCAAATGGGTGAAAATAACGGGTTCACAAAGAATCCGAAAGTATAAAGGCGATGGATTTCGCTAAGTTAATCAAACAAGTCGAAATAACAAGATGGCGTTATTCTGAGTGGCGTTAATTCGCATAGAAGATATATATGTTGTGTAATTAAAAGATGTTACCATATTGTCTGGTAACACTAACAAATGGTCAAAGTATGAGTAATGCTTAGAAGGTTACTCAGTATATGTACATTGGGTTTGAAACTCGATAAACTATGTAAGAAAAGGTTTCGAGGACGAAACCTCTTTAAGGGGGGTAGACTTGTAACATCCCGAAAACGGGCTTAGTAATCAAACCTCGTTAATAGTGATGAACGAGTAAAATACCGTTAGAGGTAAAATTTAACCCGGTGAATATTAGGACTTAAATAAATGAACCTAATATTAATTAAAAAGGAAAATAAATACTTTGGGAAAACAAAGTATATAAAAAGCCCAAATTAACGGGACTTAAAACATAACGGGTTATAACTTCCCGAACCCGCTAAAGTAACAAGGAATAATTAACCTAGTTAGTAGCATGTGATTAAGTGACTAATGGTGAGTTATAGCTTCATTTGATCAAAAGGAAACATGAGGGACCAATATTGCCAAGTGGGAAAGTTGTTTTATTAAAACAAAAGTGAAACACCAAAACACACACTTAAAGTGTGTGTTCTGGTCGATATACCCACAGGAGCCAAGAACATCTTGAGCTCAAAACCCTAACAAGCACAAATCAAGAAATTGGAAGGGCAAATCAAACCCAAATCGAAATTCAAGCACATATTCGTGATCACCAAGTCAAGGGGATCCTAAGGTATGTCGAATTTCTAATATTCATGAAGTTGTAAAAAAGTTGATAATCATCCTAATCGCGAATTAGGCATGGATTAGAGAAGATAGAGTTAGATTAGTGATGTATACTTGCTTAGGAACGAAACCCTAAGTGAAAATCATACATAACATGCTATGAATTGAAGGATTTGATGAATTAACACACTTAGACAAGTGGGTTTTAATGCTATGATGATTTTGATGATATAACTATGCTTAGAATCAACATGCATGATAACAAATAGAAGGTGTTCGATTTAACCATGAATTTGGGTACTTGTTCATACATGGTTGAAGTGGGTTTTGTTGATTTGATGAAATTGATGTGTATAAACATCATATTAATCCATATGAATGAACTACTTGAACAAATTAGAGATTTTGTTAAGAGTCCATAAGTGATTAGAAGTGGATTTTGATACAAGAGTTAAATCTATGGTTATGATGGTCAAAGTGTATATGTGCATACAATGACTAAAATTACATGTTGATTTATGGTTACTTGAGGTATGAATTAGATAACATGTTAGTAGATGTAGCATCTCAAAAGATGACGCTCACTAAGTGGTTGATAATGTGCCTAAGTCAAGTCATGTGAACTTGTTAGTGCATCCATATTTGTAAATTGGTGGTTTGACTTTTAAAAGTCAAACCGACCTATGATAAGGTTCATTAAGAATAGTGGTAAA